>BROG01000032.1:992500-1592500 GCA_030159075.1 Atrina japonica
TCCAGTTAGAAATTAGCGCAAACAAAACGTGATATAATTCTGAGAAACTCAATAATTCTTTAAAAACTCATGTCTGTAATGTCATTTTTTATAAGCTAAACTTAATACCACGATTTTATCGTGCTTTTATTCTTAAGTACACGTACTATAAATATTGAACTTACTTACTGAGTTCATATAATTCAAATATATACTGTACTCACACTCAATAATCTGAGCTGGCTTTTAATTTTACCCGATGTCTGCCAACGAAAAATCAATTCAAGTGACCCGTTGTAATGGCAGAAATTTCTCTATCGATATAAGTAACGCGTTATTTCATTTTCCTAAGTATACTTATTAAAAGTCATTAGTTTCCATGACGACAGTTTTAAAGTTCTTTTGATAATAATGTGTACATCTGTCAATATCGTGTTGATAAATAAAGACACAATTTGCCGCTTCATATGTTTATATATGTTTACCATTTCGTACTTCCTGCTCTGCGGCTATTCAGACAGACACATATAAATGTTTTGACACTTAAGTTTATATGAATGCTATAGTTTGTAATGTTTTAACGATTTTTTAAACGTCTTCGATACATTGGAATGTTTTCTGCCGTCGTGATTTTAAAGGTAGGGATTAATAATGGATGTATATCCCTTTCAACTGTTCCACACCACTCATATCAAATAAAATATTGTCCAACTAACAGGGTCAGCCATTTTTAAAGACGCTTTGAAATTTGTAAGTTAACACTGAAAGGCAGTTGTAATACCACCCATTATACGACCCTATATCACTCACGTTTGAAATAGTCACGTTATAGAGCATATAGAACATAATATAACAATATACAACATATAAATTAGCCATATGTATAGAAAATAGAAAATTTAAAAAGAGTGTGAGATTGTTTCAAAATATTTTTTAGAAATGTAATTGTAGACACATATGAATTGTAATTAACTAATTGCTACTAATAAGAAACAAGAAAGTGTATTGATATCCCTTGTCAACTGTTCAATACCAGCTAGGAAACGATGTGGTGGCTTCATAATGATAATGACGAGATTGTAATTAGAAATGTTCAACACGTTCCAATGTTATTGATTTCTATAACTCTACAGTGAAACCAATGCCTTTTATATCACGTCAGAACCTTCGAATGGTAAGAATATATAGAATTCCAATTGAGTACTTTCATGTGGTCATGAAAATTTCCATAAATATATAGGATGCTAAGAGACTCGGTTGTCTGTCAGACATCCCTATTTGACGTCTTGTTTAAATGGTCAACAATTTTAAGTTTGACCATGGGTGAACAAAACAAAACGAGGCAGTGAGGCTGAGAAAATCAAATATGAGTATCTGATGCTTGATATAAAACAGCGGATATTGAAGACCCAGTGGTACCTGAACATTGAAATACGATTATTCGATATATGATGTCACTTCCTGTTCAAATATTCAGCAGTAAATTAATATCGGAAAACGATTAATCGATATTATAGTGTGACGTCCTGATCAACAACCACCCATTGTTCTATTATGTTCTGTATGATTTGATAAATTTGTCTTTTATTCTAATGTTTGACTACTTGATCACGGCACAAATATTCGGTTTACTTTCTTATTTTACATATCTACTAAGATAGCTTTTGAAATTGTGGCAATTCAAATGTTTGTTGACAAAAAGATTTGCATCTATTTGCTAAACTGTGCTTTTGATATTTAACCATATGTATACGCAGACAGAAAATCGAACAAAGTATAAGTTAACGAAACAACTGGAACATGTTTTCACCCACAACGAATTTAAATTGAATTATAACAGGGGTTACAGACTAGTTTTCTAGATAAAACATTAGAACTTAAATGCATGGAATCAAAACAATGCAAAATGTTTACCTGAGCATACCTAGTTTTAGAATCTTTCGCCATCTTAGACTGATGACATTTTCATGGAAAGTTTCCATGTAACATTTGCGACGGATGCTGACTCCTTCCGGACACCTGGTCCCATCTCGTTTGGGATTCGCAGTTCTTCATGTTGAGACCGTTTTATATCTACCTTTTAAGCGAGATTGACCTTTTCATCGAACATGACATTACATGACCTTTTCACCGAACTCAAGATGTTTCTTTGGGGCATTTACGACGGATGTGACATGCTGGCAAGGGATGCTGACTCCTTCGGACACATGGCTGCATCCTGTTTGGGATTCGGAATTGTTCTTCATGTTGAGACCATTTGTATATCTAATTTGTCGTATCATAATGGACTTTGAGTTTCGATTATCCATTGGTACTTCATTTTTACTTTGCTGCATTCACATCAAGTGACAGGTGAAATGATTTAAAGGAAACGAAACAATAACATAAAGCGATTACCCCCCCAAGATTTAAGATTTTTTATCATTAAATTATACGCCCCCTCTGGATGCTTTTGATTTTTTTTCATTTCACTAAATGTTAAATGTCTATTATTTTGTTGGCGACGTTGGGCCTGGGAGGTTTTTTCTCTAGCGGTAAATAAAAATGTCATTTCATTCAAAATGTCAAATTTCATGAAGCATGCTATTAAAATTGTCCTTGATATTATTTCAGCTTGTGGTCGCTTCAAATAGTTGTATATGGGAATACTCTTCTGTCACTGATCTAGTTGAATCCCTGTCATCTGTTTTACATGCAAGGTAGCTACCTTTTATTTAGAGTCCCAAACTTAAGAATTCAGTCTATCACTTCAGAGCGATAACTTAGTTCAGAGATAGGTGAAGAGAAACTGTAGAAAAGAAGGTAGTCTGACTGCCGAGTTGTCCGATATAAAAATTGATTGATATTAAATTTCCAGTATGAATTTATCATCTATATTGTAACGCAATTTGCATTTAATTTGTTACATTTAGATGGGATAAAAGCTAATGTATTATCAAAGATATGAGGTACAAATAAAATTCGATTAAATAGTGCATATGCATTAACTTTCAATTCATCGCTGTATTAGACTTGATTTATTTCAAGTGTTAACGATAAAAATCAAATTACGTCGTTGATAAATCTGTGTTTATTGATTATTTGCGCGAAAGTAGACCTGAAAGTCACTGACGAAGCCCATTTTCTATTTCCGCAAGTTCGGGTATGTTTTATTTTTGGCCAATGTTTATATTATGATTGGAATTTTCTCGTGTAATCGACACTAGTTTAGTGTAATTGACGACGACAATCAGACAGTTGTCATTCCTCTCTCTAACTCTAAATGTGGATATTTCCACGATTTTCTTATTCAAACTTCACGCGTGGTGGTTATTTCGGCGATAGCACAACTTACAGTGAGCAGTCCTTATTAAATGATAATTCTTATCCTAATTGTGGGACTGGTACATGTATGTGGGAGTGATTTACACGGAAAGCTCTTTATTGCGTATTTAATGTAAATTATACGAAAATATCCACGTTTACAGTATTCATTTACTGACATTTTTTCTTATTTCACATCTATATGTACCCTTTGTCATTCTAAAACAACACTTCATTGGAGGTTTAGGGGTCATATCGATGTAATATTACTTTTAGACAGCCTTGGTTAATTCTTTCAACCCTACATACCATAATATACCGGTCTTAACAAAATAGACCATACCATTTTGATTTCAGGGGTGAAAGGATTTATATCTAAATTTGTTGGCATCTTACAGCCAGTTGGCTCTAGCGATCACACCAGCCAAGTTTTGAATGTCATTTCTCTCGCAAATAGTATATATAGATATTTCTTTACACCAAAAGACTGGAATGTCTGTAAATTTATATTGTTAATTATATTACTGCATCAAAATTACAATTACAATTCTGTGTCTCTTTGAGTCTTCCTATAATCCATGTCATACACATTCAAATAACTACATATTAAAGAATCTAAGATTTTTGAACACACTCTTCTCAAATCACGTTTGAATTGCAGGAATTATAATTGTTTTTCCTTTAAATGGGTTATATCTGTATTAATGATTTTACGTTAAACAATTATTCAATTATTTTCGTCAAACTTTCAAATTATGTACCCTTAATTTACACAGTAATGAATTTCTCTGATAAAATGATGGCCAACACGTGTCTGAACAGCAACTATTGTATTTGCATATTACGAGGTCGTAAAATGCATTAATGCAACTTTCAGTCTTTGATGAGCCTCACGGGCAAGTCACACATCTCGATTTACAGTTTGAAAGAAACATAAGAGAGATGTGTATGGACAAATTTAAACATGAATGAATAATTATATGTTTAATGAATCTAATTATATTTGAATAAATATGTTTGCTTTGGTATGGATTGAGTTTTGTCATCTTTAAAAGTATTTCTCTTTTCATATCATGCGTATTCAATGGGTTCTGATTTTTTAATATCTAATACAACATGCAACTTGTTTTCAATGGTAAATGCTCTTAAAATACAATCTGCTGTTGAGATTGATTTCCACATGCTTCTATTTAGAAATGAAAATCTGCCAATTCAAATTCTGCGAAAAGTGACGATCGAAGCACTTGTTTCTGCAACTACCAGAAATCTGACGCTGATTATAAGGAATGATCATTCAGTTATAATGATTTGCCAGTTTTCTTTGGAAGGTCGGTGATATTTACCAGGGTAACCGGGGTTTCTCCTCCACCAATAAAAACTGGACGCCTTCATATGACTGAAAGATTGTTGAGTATGGCGTAAAACAAAAAAATCAAATCAAAATTCAGTTATAATGTAGAGACACATAATGGTACAATTTTTAACTTGTTTTGAATTGTACTCGAGACACCAAGACAAAATATGATATATTGTAGTGACACTAAATACTACATATAATAAATATTTAAAATCATTTTTATAAATACTATATATGTCTCGAGAGTCCGTTTTCTTTTATGCAAAATAAGATCAAATAAGCAATTCTTTCGTATCATGAGTTTGCTATGCGATAATATTATATAGAATACATCTTTATATTTCCAAAAACCAGAGGACTGACATTTTGAAGTATTAATTTTCCTCTGGGTACATTTATAGGGAATTAGGGATAATATTTCAGAGAAATTAAGTGATGTGAGGGCGACTTTAATTACATTGAGATATAAAGATACGTGGTATATCATGTGCTGTTTTGTTACATGGTTATGTAGAAAATGTTCTGGAAGGGAACACATAGGACCTGGCATGTATGACATGATACTTTGGCATGCTTCTACAAGAAATGAAAGCATGAGTTTTTAAGTCGTGTTATTCTGTATTTATTGGCAACTGGCCGTCGAAACTTCGCGATATTCATAACGGCAGGTAAACATATCAGTTTTTCATTCATTTTACGTCAAGAATTTTTTTTTTAAAATAGTGAAACAATTTTCTTTTACTTTTTTAACATGTTCTTGACTTTAAATGTTTGTTTAACGGTTTGTCGAGGTTTAAATCACTGTTCAAAATAGACTATCATTGAAATGTTTATAATTAATTTAAAAGTCTTCTTGCTATTAGATTAACACAAAGTGGGTTACACAGAAGGGAAGATCTTGAGATTGGGTGGTAATTATGCTACTAAGCACCTGCCATTCAAATAAATTAGCTTTGACGCTATTTGTGTTGAATGACTATTTAAAATTGGTGAAGTTCGTATTTAGAAAAGAAGGTTTTACTAACATATCTTTATGTAACTGTATTTTTTAAAGTGAGATAAAAAAAAAGTGACATTGAAAATAATCCAGTTCTGTCATTAGATCGCACTCAAATTATATATAAGACATTTAAGAAGAAGTGTTTCTATGGAATACTTGCAAATAGACAAAATAAAAGACCATTGATCTATATATGTGCCGTCATATATAATGCACTACACATAATGCTGTTAACATATGACAGCGAATTCAGTTTGACAGAATCAACTACATGCACTTCAGTATTTATTAAATAAAGCGTAAAAATTTCCATGTTGCTTTATAACTATTGATATTAGTAAACAAAAATCTATAACCAAATGAAAGGAGAGGACATGAGTATTTATTTAGTACGAAGTATAGACTGCAATAGACTGCAAACCCTTTCAATATCAATACATTTTAAATCTGGAGTGTTGATCACCATTCCAGGTAATATAAAGCATATACATGTTCCATCGATCGGATTGACTCCTTTCCCAAACGTGTAAACACTTTACACATTTAATATTGAAAAAATATATTTCCTCTTCAATGAATGTCAATATTTTAGCCTCTTGACAACAAGCGATAGCAAAACATTTTATGAGATATATGTTAGAGAAAATGACTGATAAAGTGTACGGATTTGCTGTTATTGAAATCAAGTGGACCGATATTGGAATTTATTGAGTATGAGTACACAATAGCAAAAGATCATTTCTCCGTGTTGGTCTCGCATTGACAAGGTTACGAGAGTGTTTGAAGTGCATTTAACAACATTGCATTGAAAGAAAAATTATAGCATTACTTCGAAGTTGACCCAATGGCAGTCTGAAGTCTTGAAATGTACAAGACTCGATAGCATTTTCCAGGAAGATTATGCGTGCTTAATATCAGACATCTGATTTTGTAACTGATTAGTTTCGGAATGCTTTTTGATCCGTCCAATTATCTGTCCGGCTTATCAATAATTGAAGCTTTTTTTCACAAGGTGCAGAGGCACTATTATGTAATATGTTCATGTTTCTGTATACTGGTATCTATTATGGTTGAAGAAATCATACTTGAGTATGAAGTCCTCGGTTATATATTAATGCGATTGCTTTTGCCTTTCAAATTCCAATCACTCGATTTAAAGAGGAAAAATTACAAAACATCTGAAACCAGATTGAATATAATACTTATTTACTTAGTGAGACGGTATTAGCCAAATTTAATACCAAAACTTGACTCTTTAAAATATGAATGTAATAAATTATCTGGAAAATAATATGTCTATTTTACAGACGCTAACGTATCTAAGATAACGTAGTAAAAGTAATATTGAATAGATTAACTTGTCAATCGATCAACTTGTTAAAAAGTGAGTGATATTTCATTTTTGTAGACCGACAGTTATATAGCAAGATAAATTTGACTAACCACCTTTCTAATGGCAGTTTAATGGCTGTTCTTTTACAATGATTTTACGGGTGACATTGATGACTAATGATCTCTGTACATATCTCATCATTTTCGTTTTGTATATCATTGAACTTAAATTGTTAGTAACACTTTGAATGACCGAATATTTTTAGACTTAAATAATGAACACTTCGAGAAATGAGCTGTCGTTCATTTTTTTTTTCCATTTTTCATAAAAGAAATTAATTACCAGTATATTTAAACATGATGCCTTAAATATTTACATAATTTGATTTGAAAATGATTATCAGTAAATTCAAAAGCGATGGAGCGAATATTATAATCTTGACCTTAGATTTTGAAAAGAAATTTTGGTAAGAAATTAAGTAAGACATTTATAAGTGTTAAAGTAGTTTATTACTTATTATGAAACTAAGTGATTATGATCTTAAATTTATATAAGTTGACATAGCTTTCATAGTTATGCATTATACCCTTCGTTAAAAATACATACATATGGAAAAACATGTCCACTTGTTCCACACCTATATATAAGTGCATGGTGCATGACTTCGTTTCAGTGTGTGACGTAAACGATGAAACTGGGAATTATCATATACCAGTCATACGCATTAACAAATAAATAAAGATTTGGTTGTTTTTAATTTTTTTATTTGTTAACACTAAACATAAATACATGGCAGATTTACTGTGTGTGAATTATCTGATTGCATTATGAATCGATCTTAAGATTGACGTCAATATTTAAATTTCGTATTAAAATTGTTATTTACCTCAATATTTTAAGTTTTTTTTTTATTTTAACTATATCAACAAGGTGCAGTATAAAAAAGTGGTAAATAAGTACTGATCTAAGACCGAAATGTTATTCTGAACTCTGATATTAAGCAGAATGTTGTTTCGACGATACGTTTGAAACCATGAATGTTGTATGCGACATAGATACACATCGAGGGTGTGATATATGTAATACATGTATTTTACAACGTCATTTTAATCATCAAAGACGATCGAGACGAAAATTTATTCTAATTATTTTGTTTTATCTATTTTGTTAAAGCTTTTATTAGAAATGTATAACCGGTAGCGCAATCAACAGCGGTAACATTACAATGAAAATGGGTTGCATTTATACAAGCACGCCATTTCAATTAAAAGTAACAAATAAGATAAAATTTTAAAAATAATTATAATTAAAAAAAACATTCTTCGCCCCAAGTGCCTGTGATAATCATAAACAAACCAATATTTCTAATTCTATGTATCACTTGATTTATTTATCATTTGATTGACCAACAATTCACCCCCAAAAAAAACAGTTGCATTTTCTACTTGCACATAACCATAACGCCAAAGTATGGTACATTGAACGGAAGGTTATATTTAAGTAATACATATATTTTTTTATTCTAGGACTGGTAAAAGAATTGGATAACCACAAACACGACTATGCCAACAAATACTTGAATTCACATGAAACATATATTCTCGTACAAAAGGAGGTGGTATCGGACACAGCATCAGTGGATTCCGGATCTACACCCAATCCACCAAATTACCATTATAAGCCATTATTAGATAAGTTTGAGGAAATATTTCCAAATTATAGACTACATGTTGACCATATACCAGTAAAGGTTCCAAAGAAGCGAGCTGGAAAATCGCCTAGTCCTGCTGGAAGATTTAGTTCTTCGAAATCTAAAAAGGCTGCGGAAACAACGACCACGAAAAAGGCATCAGGGAAAAGACGATGAGATTGACTGTATGATCGAGAGAGATACAATCAAATGTGTCTGCCACTGTCCCATTATTTATATCTGTTGGATGTATATCTGTTATTCACTCTCTTTTTAAAGACATTTTAAGAGTTTTTATTGAAAAAAAGAAAGATGAAATGTCACGAGAGAAATCAAATATAAAATATTTTTCATTCAGTGTTTATCTTTTTATTGCCACAATCAAAATCTTTTCCAAGGACCATTTGCGGGTGCTTATTGGGAAAACATGTTGTTTCGAAGTCGTCGGTTCAAAGTAATAAATTATTTTTATAAAGAACAAGTTTATGTTTCAAGAAATGTCGACAGTAGGTATCTGCTGTTGTTTAAAAATGAAACTTTTAATTACTGCACTTTGCACTTTATGCAGTTTTCTGAGAACATTAATTATCAGTATAGACACAATTTTTATAGTACTGCAACCAAGACATATTTCATACAAATTTTCATTTTAAAAGAAATTTTCGTAGATTCGTTTAGTGTCAGATTTTCTTACAATGTACACCACTAAATGGAGAATTCTTAACATCTTGTTTTTATTACATTTTTTTTTATATTCATATATACTATTAAAGCGGCATTAGCTATGTTTACCAAAAAGAATTATTTCAATTTTTTCTACTTTTACTACTAGTGCTTGATATACAATAACAATTAAAGAGCTATGCACAGACATAAACAATCTTATATTCCTAAATATTTTGTGAATTGATGTCAGGTCCAGTGTAGTATTTATATACAAATAGTAGATTAAGTTAATCAATTGCAAATTAAAAAAGTGCCAAACCTGGGTTTCTCAAGCAATTTTCACAAAACATACAGGACTTTGAGACTTTTTATGCCTATGTATATCTCCTTTTGTTATTGTATATCCATCTAAGTTGTAAAAAATGAAAAAGAAAATTTGAAAAAAACATAGTTAATTTCTTTTTAAGATAATGGTTTAAGGAAAATGATTTTCAAATGTCATGTGTCATACCATTTCCTATAGTTATACAAAATGTACAACAGAACTCAGTTTGAGAAATACAAAGCTGACTTGAAGCTTTTGTAATAGATTATAACTTTGGTAGTATGTTTATAATATAATTAAATGAAAAACAAATAATCAAACTATAAACGATTAAAGATTTATTGGTGAAAATTTTATGAAAATCCAACATTAAACAACGGGAAAAAATTTTTGGAACTCACTTTTTTTTTCCTGCTATATACAATATGTATATTAATATGACGTAAATTTTGCTCTTTATTCCTCAACTGCTCTGTAGCCAGAAATGATGATAAACAAAGATGAATAAAAATAGGTTCAAAATCGATTAAAAATTAATACATATACAAAAATATGAAGTACACTTTTACCGGTTGCAGTTGAATTCAAAATTTAAATTTAAATGAAAAGTTCAGCGAAAGGTGCAGCTCTTCTAGGACACTTGAGCAGGATATGTTTGGTAAAAAATTCTGCATTCAACGTTACAAATATTTTACATAAGGTGCTAAAATGATGTCATGGGTGTAAAACTATCAGCCGGTAACTTGTTTAATACCATACTTTTAAATGTTGTGTTATCGGATAAAGAATTGGGGTGACCTAGATATAATGAATATGATACATAGCAGTCCATCTTTTAAAATTCCTTCACTAGTTTGTTTCTAATAAGACCCACCGTTTTAATTTCCTTTCTTACATCTGAGATTAAAATTTCCTTCATTGGAAAAAAATTATTCAAAACTTCAAACGATTTTTTTTCAAATCACAATATGCCAAGTACAAAGTGATAAATGTATGTTCAGCTGGTATACATTGTTATCACAACAAATTTAAATTCACAGTTTATCTATTTAAATAATCTATTGTTTCCATTGAACTTCATTGTGGCACCTTGGACCAAAGTTCCCAAATCAAAATACAGTTACCGACAAAACATTAGCTGGATTATCTTAATGTTGTTGACA
Organism: Atrina japonica; assembly: GCA_030159075.1. Taxonomy (NCBI): domain Eukaryota; kingdom Metazoa; phylum Mollusca; class Bivalvia; order Pterioida; family Pinnidae; genus Atrina; species Atrina japonica. The sequence goes on from BROG01000032.1 coordinate 1,003,317, forward strand.
CCACACATCGAAATTCCTACAGCTAAGTCCGACACTGGCAGGCTATTGTTAGTTATCTAGTTTATGTACACGTGAAAACTGTATACTACAATTGTTACAGATCATTCCAGTATGTTAGACACTAATGTTCAAAGGACATTAATCGGGGTACTAAGCAAAGTTCCATGTCGACTGATATTAAGAGTGATGATGGACACTTTAAATGGGCATTAGCTGTGTTTACTCCCAAAAGATTATTTCGAATTTTTTCTACTTTAAAATTTACTACTTGTTCTTAATATATAACAACAAATAAGAGCTAAACAAAGGCATAAAAATCTTATATCCCTATATATATTGTGAAAATATGGTTGAATTAGTAAATTGCAAGTGAATAGTTACCAAACTGGGTTTCCACTAAATATAAAGGAATTTAAATTTTGTTATGCCTGTGCATATATCTTATTTGGTTATTGTATATCAATCCAATTATTAAAAAAGGAGAGGCAATTCTTTGAAGAAAAACAGCTTATGTCCCTTTATTTTTTTCTGTTGATATTTAGAACTCCAGTGTAATGATTAGATCGTCCGAAGTGACCCAGTACGTTATATGTAACACACCATTAACATGTATTTACCATGTTTCTATCAAGGAACTCAATAGTACAGATTGTAATTACTTGCTCTAAGATTTAAGTTCTGGAGAAAGGTTTTCTTGAATTCCATGTCGATTAAGAATTATGCCTGATCGTGGAAAATTGAGGTTATACTAGGATTTCAATATCTACATGTTATACCATAATAATAATCACATCATACACCAAGTCTATATCTCAGATCAAAATGTTATGATTAAGGGTACATTACTTTCAAATGTGTCAGAAAAGGCAAAGTGATTATCTATTATACAATAAGATTTCGAGATGAAGATTTTATTAAAATCATGATATTGTGCTACACGTCATTATTCAAAGTAATTGTCCTTGACCTTGACGTCAGAGATCTGGGGTCAATAAAATGATAATATATGTCTTACTGCTTTTTATTAAATTTGTTTAAATGGTGTATTATAAAATGCTAAAAATAATTATTCAATTATATTGTGACGGTCAGTTTTTAATACTGGAGGAGGGAACCTGGTTATGAGGTACCCAGTGAGAGACCACAGGCAAATTAACTGGCAAACTTTCTCATAACATCATCAGCAGAACATTGTATTATGATTATATATATATATATATATATATATATGTAAAACATATATAAAATGTCAATACATTTGAACTACACTTGATATTTTATATCACGTAAGATCCTGAATTTTTTGTGGATTTTGTTAATTCACTTTCTTATTCAAAACTAAAAGACAATATGGTTTTAAAGTTTTTATTTTCATCTACATATATATAATTTAACTTGATATTTACATCTGGCAAATCTATAATCATATAGAAATGAAATAAAAAATATATTTGATAGGACAAGAATAAGCATTTTAATGTCATGCAATATTGTTAAAACAATTCTTGATCCCAAATACAACATTGTCACCATCAATTTTATGTCAGATTCGAAGAATTCTAAGTCAATATCACTAGTTTTTTGCATCAATGAAAATGTGATTAGTCTTTAAACACAACATGATTATAATGGATTACTGCATAAAGGTGCTCCATCATTTAAAACCATCATCTCTGCATTTACTATATACAACAAATTTTGATTTGTAATAAATACTAATATATTGTATTATTTTGGAGTCAATACTTAGCAGCAGCACGGAGATTCCATTTCTACAGATAAATGTTTTTGTATGCGAGGAATACATTACCTAGGAGTCAAGGATACAAACTTGACTCCTGTTATAAAATTCACATTATGGTATTATTAACACCGATGTCATCAAAAGACAAACAATTAAACATGTATATTTTCCCATTAAGTTTGTCCATACAAGATATTTGGCATTTAATATACCATAGTGTTTGCAATTGTTCCTTAAAGAAACCAGTGACTGAACTTTCAGACAGACAAAGACAATTATTCCTGTTTTACCAAAAACTTCTACTCAAACCTAAAAAATATAATACAATAGAGCTTTAGCTTAAGATTATTTTCTAGAATAGTTAAATGAAACCTGTATAGAAAACAATCAATCTCTCTCTAAAAAAAGGGAAGATATTCATGACATGGTCTCAAAAAGGGTGTCATATTTCAAAAGCCTAGGAGATATTTCACAACAGAGGATTTACGGTACACTTTCTATAGCTAGTAGGTCACTATGCTTACTTGGCGTGACTCCATCTCAGATATTCTATATTGCACAACAGGTTCTACACCTGACATGCATATTTAGAGAGCACCAGCCATTAAATGTCTTACTTCTGTTGACTTTATCAAAGTTTGAAATGAATCGGCAAAGACTCGTAAAGGTCTTGTCAATCAGTGCACAGTTTCCACCTGTGATATCATGTGATCTATAACAGCACCTGTAATATCTTGTTATCTATTACAGCGCCTGTAATACTTGGTGATCTATTACAGCACATGTGAACCCTGGTGATCTATTTCAGTGTACAATGTCTACAGATGATTATGAAGTCTACTGAGTAAGTAACATGGAACTATCCCAGGAGAAATGTCAGATCAGATCTAGATATAAGAAAAGTTACGTCATCCATCCATACTGGTCTTCATCAGCTGTTGTAACCGAACAAGTCTGGCATCAATTTCTGAGATTTCAACTGATCTGTCAAATGAATCACTGCTGTCACCACCTGAAATGTACAATTTAGAACCAAGTAAAATACCACATCAGCTTAAGTAAAATAATAATTTCCATCTAAACTTTTTACACTGAACAATGAAAATCATTTTCATTTAAGTTTTTTCTTTAAACATGATGTTGGCATTTTGTACACCATTTTTCTATTTTCTTTCCAAATGAATGAAACCATACAAGCTGTGTATAAGATTTGTAAACTCACCACTGCCCGGGAAATTTTCTTTATTTTTTACTGGCCTCTTCCTCTTTGTTCGAAAATCATTCTCTGGTGTGCTAGATACTGGAGTGGAGTTAGTTAAGGAAACTTAAAAAAAAACCTGGTACAAATGTATGGGGAAAACAAAATTTGAAAGTTCAGACTATCGGCAGTGGCAAAACTGGGTTAGAGTAAATAAGAAATTATGGGATAAAACTCTCTGAACAAGACATGTAAAAAGTTGCTGTTTCATAAATGTCCTGGTTAGTTTGAAGATAATACAGATCCCCCAGGACGATAAAATTGTTATTATGTGTTGATACACAGAAACTACAATGGGATTTGTAAAGACCCCCTTTGGGACACAAGAAAACCAGTCTTTATAAGGAGGTGGTCTTTATATAAAGGTTGATTTGTACACAAATGGTACTATTTGGGACAGCAAAAACAGTCTTTATGACCAGGTGGTCTTTAAACACAGGTGGTCGCTAAAGCAAGTTTTACTGAATATATATTGGACTGGTATATAGTCATTTAGTATTACCTTGTCAGAAACAAATGATAAATGATTGAAAAATTATAGAATTGCTCAAAATTCTTCAAATAGGCATGGGTTAAGATAAATACTCAAACATCTGTACATGTACTTATTTTTCATGAATTTATGCGAGTTAATATAAAAATTAAAACAAAGGATATGTTTTTGCTGCTCTTGATGCCCCTGTTTTGCCGACAGACTTTGAAGGCTGCAACAGAAATAAACACATGTAAATCACAAGAGACTATAACTTGATGCTGAAACATATATCCCCCTTTTCCTTCATATTCAGATTAACTGAAAATCACATCTATCAAAACACCAAAACAAGCAGGTTTTGATGGATATAACAATGTCCAAAAGAATTTTTTCAGAAGGATATTGCCCAGTTTTCTCTTCTTTTTCATGTCAATTTTTACCAAATAAAATTGTATGTTTTTAACTCTTTGAATAAGATATCATTGTCATGGAAAGTCATCTTTGTAGATAGTGACAAGGATCTTGAACTTCAACAATCAATATAAATCTTTATTTTTCATAACATCTAGTGAACAGTGATGGAAGATAATGATTAATGATTCATGTGACTTTCATCTCTACTCGTATTACATCGATGACAGAATAGGTAACATTTGTACAGACATTACCATTAAGAGATAGAGCCCTAACAGAAAACAATGCACTTACCACTTCTGGACTAGATAAATATGAAGCTTTTGATGTATTGTTGGAAGCATTTCGGGAATTTCGAGGATTTCTATTTAAAACACGTAATCTGGAATACGATGAATCGGAAAATCCCCCATCACTTAACTCACCAGCGCTACCAACTGTATAAAAAAAAAGATTAAAATCAAATTTGGAATAAGAAAACTTGGATTTGGAATCAAATTTGCAAGAATGAATCAAGCACTGCTTGTAAATGCATATATCAATGAAAGATAATTATGTTGATCAGGTTAAATTTACCAGATATCGTTGTAAGGAAATTCACTTCTTTTCGGTGCTATAAAAATTGCTATCAAATTTATCATTTTTGCAGTGATACAGTTCTTTGATATATCTATTGAATTTATTTGTTCTATCAATAGAATATGTTTGTTCCATCAAAATAATTTATTTGTTACGTCAATACAATTTATTTGTTTTATCAATAAAAGTTATTTGTTATATAAATAGAGTATATTTGTTACATCAATAGAACTGATTTGTTATAACAATACAGTATATTTGTTATATCAATAGGATTTCTTGTTATAGCTCTTTCGACTTTCTATACCTTGGTTTTTAAATTTGAGTTCATCTGTGGTTTTTTGTATTTTGAACTAAGTATATAGTCTGTGTTCTACCTACAGAAAACCCTACTTAAGTCTAAAGTTTAACAGAAATAATCATAATTATAATCAGATAATGTTATAATTTGTAAGGACTTTTTTCAAACTAGTAGAGTATATGGAACAGTATCTTAAAATGTCATATCAAGATTTCAATTCAGAATTCTATATCAAAGTTGAAAGTTGTCCTTTCACAATAGTTTACTTTCAGTTAGCATGTTACCACTTGTCTATTATTTCTGTATACATTTATACCCTACTGATACATATTAAACTGGTCTTAAACAATAGAACAGAACATACCCAGAGCGAGATAAATATCATACTCGTCCACTCGTCCTGGATGAGTGAAAATGGCCTGGAGATGAGTAGTTAAGGGTGGATACTCGTCCCCAGTGACAAGCAATGTTTCTTTCTAGATCTATAACATCATGCTTTGTAGCCTCTAAAACTTTGCATTAAAACAGCGCTTTCTATAAAATTGTATGTTTTTATAAAATTGTATGTTTCTATAAAATTGTATGTTTCTATAAAATTGTATGTTTTTATAAAATTTTATATAGCGCTCTATATAAGGTTCTTAAATCTATAAAAAAAAAATGGGGCAAGCTGAAGGTGTCTTAGGGACATGTGGTTTTCAAAACAACTTGTCCAATAGGGTGAGTGATTTTTCATTTTTTTTCCCTCTCCTTGATACCACTCAGAGTAAAAGAATTATCAAGTTTCCAAGGTATTTGCCTATTAAAACATTCAGACATGATTTACCATACTAGAATAATTCCTTATAGTTAAAAACTTACAAGACGATGTTCTTGATCTGTTTCTACTGTGACCTGAAATAAATATTATATATACTGTTAGTAATACTCAAAAAGTTTCACAGACCCAATTGTGAGCTGACGAGAGTTTTCTTTACAGATAGTTATATTTGAGAGATTTCCTGATTGTGAACTAGTGAACCTGACTCAGTTCCTGTTCCGATATTTTAATTCAGTTCAGTAGTTAACTGGTTTTTCTACAGCTGTCTGTTTTTGCTAGACATTTGAACACATTTCCAATAATTTTTCAATTAACATATCGCATTTTCCAATAAAACTTCACTATAAGAGTATCACCAAAAACCGAAGTTGGATTCAAAAAGCTAGATTGGAAGCCTGTTCTAATAATGTTGGAAGTTATGTTGAGTGCAAGATGAGAAAAAGTTATTGAGCATCTCACAGTCTCTCAGCTGATGAGAAATAGTCACTGCCTATCTATCAGCTGATCTGATTCAATACCAGTATTTGAACAATGTAATTAGTCTACCACTAAAATGATATAAATGGTCATCCCATGCTAAATCAAGATTAAAAACTACATTTAATATAACTTACTGTTGCTGAGATAGGCCCGAGGTGATTGTTTTGTTCTATTTGAGCTTCCTGATATATTTGAGTTGACATTTCTCTTCCTGTGAATAATTAAAAAAAGCAAGATTAATGTGTATTCAAAAACATATGGCCAAGTTGCTATATGAAACTTATGTAAAAATGTTACAGAAAAATTGTTTTCTGTTTTCCTTTGGCAAAACTGAAAATACCATTGTAATTTGAAATTAATTATGTTTTCAGAAGAACACAGAGTGAATATCATCTGTTAAATTTGGTTTGATTGCTGTAAACAATGTCAAAGATTTTAGTCTCACAAAATGCTCATTAATATCGGAATGCATGGAATAAATCAATATCCTGGCCATGCCTATCATACAAACATGATAAAAGTGCTATACATCAACAGAAAATAAACAATATAGCCTCAAGAGCTGGGCAATACATTAAGATTTTAAAGTCCCATAACTCTGTCAAGCCTGAGGGTGATATAATTTTTCTGGTTTGAACAAATATTTATATCTCCCTCCCAACTGGGCAATAAATTGTTTATTATACAGAAATAGGCTACTGTTGTCAAGGAAAACATTTTGCCTGCAGTAGCTATGAAAGTAAAGTGTGACTTCTACTAGACAGACAGACACTGCGACAATAAACAAAGTGTTTCCTAGAAGACATAAAATTGAGAAATGCCCAGTTTTCAAAAATCTATTATTTCAAACTATTTCATTATCATCAACAGAAAAATAAATTCAAAAACTTTTGTGGCTCATTTTGTATTTTCAGTACCGGTATCCTTATTTTGATGGATCACTGCAAAATTCCCATCTGAGACTCTTGTAACCTAGGATACATCCAATATTGTTTATCTAGGCATATTATATCACATGTCTGTATATTATGGCAGTAACACATGATAATTTGTTGCTCATTTACGTGATTTCTCTTGACCAATCATATTCCTTTCTTTTTCATGCCCATTGTGTGAGGTATAATGATGTCAAATGTTGACCATGATCTTATGTTTACCAAAATAAAGTAATCTATAACCCCTATCAAAACAGATCGTCCAAAATCTATAACCTCATATCAAAACAGATGGTCCAAAATCTATAACCCCTATCAAAACAGATCGTCCAAAATCTATAACCTCATATCAAAACAGATGGTCCAAAATCTATAACCCCTATCAAAATCTATAACCCCTATCAAAACAGATGGTCCAAAATCTATAACCCCTATCAAATCAGACAGTAAACCGATAACCTTGTATTTACTTTTTTAAAGTTGTCTCTTTCTTTTTTCTCTCTTTGTCTTTGATAAATGCTGTAGGATCAAACCGAGGATATCTAGCACCTGAAAAAACAAACATGTGATATAAGACATCTGTGTAATACAATGCTTATCTCAGAAAACGCTGCCATCTTTAGCACCTGAAAAACAAACATGTGATATAAGACATCTGTGTAATACAATGCTTATCTCAGAAAACTGTCATCTCTTGCATTGTACATAGACTCAGATGTTATTTGAGCAAATATTTTTTTAAGGCAGCACAACTTAATTATAAAGGAATGAATTTATAAACAGACTTTATTCCTTTCATCCCTACAGACCATATTAAACTGGTTCTAAATTATTAGGAATATTTACACTTCATACTTTTCATTGTTTTACTAAATTTTGGCTGTTTTACAGAAATTGTCTAAACACAGAAATTGACATAGCTGACTTACGTAACTGACATATGTAACCTTAATTTTTTTAAAAATTTTTATATCAATAATGGTTTGCAACATAAAGATTTGAAACTTTTAAAATGGTATAACAGAAATCTACCTGCTGGTGATGGTGATGGCGTTCGACTTCGTGGTTTATAATTATTCCTGTTGCTGTAGGATGAAGATGATCGGTTACTTTGATTACTCCTGTTTGGGGCAGATAAAGGTCTTTCCCTTGAAGAATTTATTTCTCTTGATATTGATCTGTCCCTTGTTGAAAACCTGTCACTAGACCATGACCGATCTCTTGATAATGACCGCTCCCTTGAGTAAGATCTCTCTCTGGAGGAATCGTACCTATTCCTTACTGGCGGTCGTGAAGGTCTACTGCCAGGTCTAATTCGGTCTCTAAAGAAATGAAACAGATTTTTTAATACATGAAATAAATACAGAGAAATACTCATCAGAAGACACATGAAGTCTGTTAACCTTAAGTCAGAATAATCCATTTTAAAAATAAAAACATGAAACAAAATGAATTATATAAAATTAGTCAATACAAGAACAATTCAGAGAACTGGTGTCTGAATCATTGACTGATAACTGAACACTCGTGTGTACATGTATGTATTTAGGGAGACATTAAATAAGTGCAAGAAATAGTGGGACAGCTACATAACTGTACAATACATTTTTGAACTTGTCTTTGCCAAATTTTCTGGCGATCATTTAAGCTATATCAAATATATATGTATGCATCTCATACTTCCTTTACAATACAATTAACATAGAAAACTGAGATAGGTAAAGGATGTACAAGATGTACAAACAAATAAACAGCTTATCAGTGACATGTACAAGGAAAGGTAAATGGATCATGTGATACATTATTTAGATCACATTATACAATCACTGCTGTTGTTTCCTACAACTTGATATCATGATAATATAGACTTTTTTTCAGTTAAGAACAAAATGAAATTTGTTTGGGGTTAAATATTGAAAAGTCAGTAACATACCTGTATATTCAATAAGTAAAATATTCTATCTCATGTATCTTCTCCACAGAAAATTTTAAATACTGGCTATATAACTAATTTTAGTACTATACTCCACTATTATATACCAATGGGAATAGATACAATATTCAGTCCCTATCATTTTTTCAATAGTTCATACAAATTTTCCACAATAGAAATACAAAATTTTGAATAGTATTAATATTCTTCACAATTTTTTCAAAACACTACAACTATTATATATAGATAAGACATTCTTCAATTTCCAACTAAGAATGGATTAATTATTACTTTTATGTACAATGTGTAACTTCCATCACAGCTGTATGTTTTGTATTTTCCTTTCATTCCACTTACCAAGTTTAAATGAAATGTTTTCTAATATGCTGTAAACTAACCTTTTATGTATGGCTAATTCATTTGTAAGGCTTTTAACTCGAACCCTGAGATTCCTCTCCGACGCTCTCAATTCCTCGACCTGAAAAAGAAATCAACAACTGAATATGAATGATAAACAGATAGATAAAGTAGAGGAGTAAAAGATTTTAAGAACTTAATTCTAGATCATAAGACAGGAGGATAGTTTTTATTTTTCTTTGTTTGGATTTTATGTCTTGCTAAAAAACAAGTCAAGTTCCCTCACCTCATAAATAAACACTTAGTCATCAATTATTTTCTGTGAACAATAATATGTAATCACATCTAAATGCAAATAGATTTCGCAATTTCTTACATCAATCTTCATCAAAAAACGAGAAGGGAGAACAGTGACAATGATGGTGTCCCACCGATATTATATTCTGTCAAAAATTTGTACTGTTTGATATTGGTTTAAAACCTGGATTATGAGAATGGTGATAGACCACATGAAAGATCACAATTAAATAATATCAAGTTAATCAGTTTGGTAGTCTGAATACTGCTACTCCACTGTCCCTTAACTGTAAATATACTGCCGGGTACTGAAAGTGGAAAATACTACAAAAACAAAAGAAATAATAAAACAACATGGCTTTTAATTCAAAATTATTTTATTGAATTGTACCTCCTCTAGCAGATCTCTGTATTCTTGACTTCTCTTACTGCTAGATCGCTGATGCCGTGTTTTTTCCTTCATTAATTCTTCTTCCAAATTTCTCGTTATACTTTTGAGCATTCTTATTTCTTTCACCGCATTGCCAGTGGATGTACTCTTCATTTCTCTACGATAGCGCAAAAATTCTTCTTCTATTGCTTCTTTCTCTTTCTGTAACACTTTATTTCTGAAAAGATATATGTGATGTCATTCACTTTATTTCCCGTACACTTGCTCAGTTTACAAATTTTGTTTTTTGTTCAGTGTCTCAACAAAAATGAAAATAAATGATTGTTATTATACACTACTTAACAGCTCTTTACATGAGTAGGATGCCACAAATGTTATCCAATTCTTTGAATTCAAGCTAAAACCTATAGGTCTTGAATAAGCCTAAATATAAAGACACCAGATATTGGATGTTCAGAAGGATTTTGTTTGTTTTATATGGTGGCATCCAGTTTTTAGTGGTGGAATAAAGAACATGCTTACAATGTACACGGGAGGGGACCACCAGCCATCCGTAAATAAAGTGGCAAACTTTCTCATAAAATCAGCTTAGGTTCCTGTATGGAATAATATAATAAGAATACAGATGTACTAATTCCACTACTCTGATATTATTGTGCAGCTTTTATATTCCATGATTAATTTTCTTCATACCATAATGTGTGTGTGTGTGTGTGTGTGTGTGTGTATGTGTGTGTGTGTGTGTGTGTGTGTGTAGGTGTGTGTGTATGCATGTGTGTGCTAATTTACTTACTCTTTTTGTAATTTTTCAAATTCTTTCACTTTAAAATCAGATACTCCCTGTAAAATTATAAAACATGGATTTAAAAAACAAATAACAAAATCCTTTTCAACCCATTGCTGTGATATCAAAGTAATAAAAGCATATTACCAAAACTTATAAACACTAATATGAAGTGAATGACAAATACAGTTCTCCCGTGATATACCACCAACTTTAGTTTTCCTTAATTTTGGCTGTATAACGAGTTTGGCAATATATCGAGGTTTACCATTTCTGACAACTAGGTGTGGCCATTTTTCATGTTTATAATCCCTGCTGTATATCATATCCTATTCACAACTCACTACCGTAAATTGGGATATTTTGGCAATTGTTTAAGTTTAGACAATTTGGCAACCATAATAAAATTGCCAAAACTAAATCGTCCAAAATATGTAGATTTTGTACATGTTTGGCAGCCGGAAAATTTGGATTCATTTATAACATTAACGCACAATGTTAACTTTCATCATTTCTGTTTAAAATAAATCTTTGACAGGCCTGTGATACAAAAGTTTTAGGTTTATATTCCCCATCTACTCATATTTATCTCTTGAGGTGTGAAAATTGCGAGGTAAACCCACAACCCTGACTTTTTTTCCAACTTTCACAGAAGCGAGATTTGAAAATTGTGACACTTGATGTTCGAGTTATCTCCCTTTTACGGTCATAATATGAAGTAAATAAGCGACCATCAGCTAACAGTTTTTCTCACATCTGTTTATTCACTTGGTCTGACGATATTGTCAAGGGATTTAACATGCGTAATTGACCATTTGTACCAGAAAATCAGTGGCAGATGGCGATATTTGGGTTTTGGCATTATAATGGGGGAATTAGATAGAAGGAAATTTGTTCTTCAAGAAATAATGGCATTATGCGGGTATGGCGTTATAACAGGGGATGATATAACAGGGGGGGGGAGAGATCTGTAATATTTGCCTTTATTATTTCAATAAATGCATTCATCTCGTTTTTTTTTACAAATATGATTATGATTATAGTGACAACAGTTTTTCAGTTTAAAGATTCACTATCTTGATAATGTTTGAAGTAGTTAGACTAAATACTATTGTTATCTCCAATAATTTCAAGACGTGGTTATTCTGCAACTCATAGTTCACGGACATAGCCATTCTGTATCTCTCACAATTCAAAGTCATTATTATTCTGTCTCTCACAGCTCACAGACTTAGCCAAACCTCTCAAGATTCACAGACAGACATTTTGTCTCTTATGGTTCACAGACAGTCATTCTGTCTACTATAAAACAGAAACATTATCATTCTGTCTCTCAAAAATTGAAATGTCACAGACATAGCCAAACTATCTCTCACAGATCAGACACATCATCATTCTGTTTTTTTAGTTCAGATATTGTCTTTTTGTAGCTTACTGTCCAGTGATAGAGATAACATGCAATTTGAACCAACTTTAATCATCACATTCAATATCAATATCACCTAATATGATAACAAAAGAAAGTGTTCCATCAGTGCTATACAGAATCTGTGTGATACTGATTACTTATATGTTACGTACTTGCTGTCGGAGTGATTTTAATTCATTTCTAAGTTCTCTGATTGTTTCCTGCAATGCCCTTGGATCAGGCTTACCCATGTAAGGCAAAGGTAATGGGTAGTGAATTCTAAAAAAGAAAAATAACAATATATGACTTTGTATACAGAATCAATAAAAATAGATGTATCTGTGTATGATAAAGAGTTCTAAATATCAATATTACAGTTCTGATACTCATTCTTTACATAATGGTCAAACATGTTCAACAACAGCGAATCTGAACTATACCTAGCTTAGCTGTCAATTTCATAATCTGACTTTTCAGCTTAACATGAAAATACATAGCCTGTAAAAACTATCATAACACTAGAATTCTACAGACCTACATGTTTTCTGTAAGCCTACTCTGAAAATGCTATTATATACAAATAGATCTAAAACAAAAACAAACATTTTCAGTATTTTAGGTATGAACAGAAACTGATTAAAGTTTGTTTTTATCTGGTGTTATTTTCATACTGTTTTATATCTTTTAAGATTTTTTACAGACATTGTCACAAATGGAGATTTCACTAACTTTAAGTGAAGTGTCATAAATCAAGACTAATACTACGTGCTCATGCCAGTACAGCAAGAGTTTTGTAATACGTGTATGACATAACTACAATGACACAAGGCTTTCATTTTAATAAAATATTTATCTGTAACTCTCTTTTATGAACCTAAGAATAGTGGTAGGTGAACAAAATTAAACATGTGTTACTTTTAGGATTCACCTGACTTGATTCAAACACAGACAATTTGCTACTTCCCTAAATATTCACAAATGAACTTCTGCAAGTTGTCACTGATATTATTTTCATAAGTTTCCATTAGGAAAAAATGCATAAATATGAGTCTAAAGAAATAAATATGGAACTTTACCTGTCAAATTCTACAGTATATGTTAAAATTAGATATCGTTTTGAATTAAGGGAGACAGTTCTGTTTGCAGGAATTGTGGATTTTGCTGTATTTCCTGTTTTCCTTTGTCGTAGAGATTCCAAGTCAGCAAAAGTTAGGAGATCTAAAGAAACACTGTCGCTGGTCTGAAACAATGTTACAAAGATATAAAATTTCAGAGACTAGACACATAAGTGTAACTATTTTGAAATGCAGATAATAAATAAACAACACAGGCACAATAAACCATTGGCAAGTCTGACATGCATTTGCAGTATATCTTTTTACTTGCTTATAAATTAAAATCAACATCAAGATTTATTATTTCTTTTATAGAACAGAAATATCTCAGTATGCTGGGGTACAAATGTAAAAGAAAGATGCATATTTATGGAGATATAATGAGAGCCATATCAATCATTTTCATTTCAATTTGACCATGAACTTACAATGGGCGAGTCCAGTCAGCAAGGGATGCTTACTACTCCATGGCACCTGATCCCACCTCTGGCATTTTCCAGAGGTCCATGTATGTCCAATAATCAACAAAATTTTATAGTCTTCTCAACTTCTTAACAGTTAACACTTTTGTGTCTGTTCTTTGTATATTAATGTTAATTTTGGATATAAAATAAATCACATCAATAATATGTCATCTTTCAAACTAACCTGTGTAACAGCAGACTCCAGCATACTAGTAAATATATGAAACTGTTTAAAGTTCCCAGTTTTATGTGTTAAATCTTCAACATCTGAAACAAAAATGAAATAACGTGATAAAAGAGAGCACAGTTCAAACGACCAAAGCTTTAAGGTCATTCACAAAGCAAACTCATAGATAACATGTGTACCCAATGTAGAAATGTTACAGAACTGTGTCTATTGTTCCATATATTTTATATCATAATTAAAATATGACATCATTTTGCGGGAAAGTTATTACCCTTGTTAGATCAGAAAAATTCCAAATGAATGCTTTTTCCTGCTGTGCTCGCTTTCCAGGCTTTTCTTTCATCAATATTATGAATGAAAACATTTCTTACATTCAACCACTCCAAATATACCAAAATTATAAGATAGACCTGTATCTGACTATAGGGTTATGTAATGCTTCTACAGCAAAGTATGATTTTTCCCTTTACTCCAAACATTATAGCATTATAGATTTGTAAAGTTGGTGTGATTCTTGGTGTTCATTTCTAAAATGTAATAGGATAATTTTGAAATAAAATGAGATATATTACATGCAGAATCAAATGAGGCTCTCCACTGATCAGCTGTAAGTCTATCTTCCACTTCCACTGTCAGTGAGTTACCTCCCTGTATAATCATTGTCACAATATATTCAATGCCACGGAATACGTAGGCTGTTGATACTGTGGTTTGTTCATCCATGTTTTGGGGTCTGTTGTATTTTTCTGAAGAAATAGAATGAAGCAAAATGATTTCATGCAAGCACAATTGAATATCAAGTACATTGAAAAGGTTGATGAAAATTTGGGTTTGCAACTACAACATATATACAATAGTAGTATGTACATCAATTGATCAAAGCTGAGAATCCAAATTATTTCAAATTTAGCTCTAGCATATATTACACTATCTTCTTATCCTTTAAGACAGCTATTTCATTGAGACTTATGTTTAGTTTCAGCTTCGTAATTCTCTACCTCCATTGATAGAAACAACGACTTGAACAAGTATCTCACTCTCTGTGTCCTTTAACTCCCCCTCCCGTACATGAAGTTACCACAGGCACTTGTAGCACAATAACGACAGAGGCAGATTTTTTGAAAATAATTAATTGTTATTATTAACACCGATTTCATGAGTAAAATCCAATCGTTAGTACATAGTTTTACCTCAGTACTTAGAATATCTGCAGGTTTATTAAGGTTTAACACTGTCTAAAGTTAGGACAAGTGCCAGTCTCAACTTGTTTGAGGTCTTCGGTTAACATGTGCAGCGCGTATTTGATACTATGTCTTGCAACCTTTTATCGGACATTAATGCACTTGGCAGATTTGCTAAAGGCATTTGTAACTACTCAAAATTGTTTCAGTACACATGATGAAAACATATTTCAATCTGAAGGCACATTCTTTTCAAAATGACCGCACAACATCCACCATATTTGTTTGGTGACGTCACATGTTGCGCTGGGTGAAGAAAAGCAAGACTTCTTTCGAAGCAGAAACGATTTAGAAACCGGAATTATAACATTGCATTTCTATGGATGCTTATTACTTCATACATAGTTAGATTCAGAAAGATCATCTGATATTTTCTTTCTGTATTTATCATATTTTCCTGTAACAGTTTATTAGATGGGTTTTCCTGATACAATTTATTTTTGGAAATTATTAAATCTAAATCAATACTGATTTCCAGCTTAAAATTACCGATGGATTTTGTTTTGGTACGCTTTTTATTTAGTATATTCCCCAATTAAAGGAATTGAAGATGATTTGCTTGCAGTTATCAACTTATGAGAAGTGTGAGAAATAAATAGTGTCGTTCATCAAGCATAATTCAGTGCAGGAACGGGGGGGGGGGGGGGCACGGTCAGGGCCGATCAGTACTTTCACTAGTAAAATTTAGTATACTCTAGTTTACAAATTGAAAGAATTTATTCAGCAAATTCTGAAATATGATCAAACCAATATGACAATCACGTGAAGTTTGCCGTCCTCCATTGTCAACTCAGAATCCGTAATTTTGTCTGCTTTGGTAGAGTGGTTTCGGTTGAAACCCTTTTCTATAAAATGAGGTAATCGTGAATTCACGTAGACCTTTATTCTTCCTGCAACAAAATGTGCCTTGTGATTCTCAACAGATCCATTGCTAGCTCTTCTACATATTGTCTTTTGTCCTCCTTTACACGATGTTTGGCCTCCTTATGCCTTTTGTTTGCACTATTCATTCGATCTTGAGATCTCTGATCTTCTGTTTGTACACAGAAATTTTTCCTTCGGACTATTTCTTTCATCGATGGCATGTGGTATTGACTGTGTCATCCAAGGCCCGTTTTTCCATTCCTCCCTTCTAATGTTTTCTTCCACTGCTGTTCTGTAGGCCTCATTCGACAGTCTCTGTTTCCTTATACAGTGATCTCGTGTTTCATTCTAAGGTATTGAACTTTGGTCTTTAGATTTCATAGGTATATTTTTGAATTGGTCTATCTTGAAGAGGTTCGACACTGTACTTCCACCTCACGTTGAGGTTGTCATTTTCCGAAGTTTCCTTTATCCTACAACCAGGTGATGGTCTTGGATGGCATCTGTTCCTTGCTTTCCCCCTCATCCAAAAATGGTATTCTGAATTTGGCACGACAGCAGATATGACACATTCGATTGTGTGTAACCTGGTACGGATATAGCCAAGTTGTAATTCGCCGATTTATTTATGAGGTAATAAGGTATTCACATCACTAGGGTATTGTTTGCACAGAATTCTGTCAGATGTTTATTATTTTCATTCATTGTTCCTACTCCATGACAGTAAATCGTTGTCTTCATTCGCCACTTTGGTATTGAAGTCACCCATCAAGAGTATTATAACATCTCTTCATTTCTGCTCTTCACGATGTTCTGTAGCATTTCATACGATTCCTCTTTTGACTCATACTTCCTCAGCCTCGTTTGTTGGTGCATGCCATATTATGATAATAAGCGTTACTCCTCTGTGTTATGTTCCGAACCTTGCTCAGATGCTTCCGTCATTTACTTTTACATTGTATTTTGTATTGGTATTTCTAGAATCCCAGCCAATCAGTGCCTTTGTCGCTCTAGTTATCAACATTACTCCTACTCCTCTTGTATGATGTGCATCTTAGTCCTTGTTTCTGATGTTGGTGTCTCGTTTTCCTAGCCTCTTTCAATCCGTGTTATAGCCTATAATCCATACATCCCGAGTTGATAGCTCCCCACATCTTTAGTGAGGTTGGCATACCTTCCAGCCTCAAACATTGTTCGCACGTTCCAAGATCCCACTCTAACTGGTTCCTGTGTCGTCTAGTTCCCATTCGGCTTTGACTAGGCAGCGTCAAATATCCAGCACGACTTGGCCCCAATTTTGATTCTATTATTTGTCTGTGTTTCTGTAATCCAGTATATCCAATGCAGGGAGAATTAGCCTATGTATCCTTCACATGTCAGTTTTCACTGTTATCTCCCGCAACGTATCTTGATATCACAAGCCCCCGTAAGACCATTTTGTAACGTTCAGCCAATAAATCAGGACTGTTTACGACACCAATGGTATAACTATAATATATGATCTAAAAAACAAAAAACATTCCGGGGACATAAAATAAACAAGGGACGAATGCTAGAGGTATATTTTAAAATTTGAACAGCATATGATAAGTCGTTTTTTAGCTTCAGATTCCAGACATTAAATCTGGATCAGGTTCTCATCTCAAAGACAGAGAGATTGGTTTGTTCCATTGGCGGATTTAAGGGGGTTTGCAACCTCACTTTGAAAAAAATCAAAAACGGCCAAGACCCCTCGCCTCTAAAGGCACGCACCTTCGGCGCTCGCATTTCGGAATGAAAAAATTCCAACCCACCCCTTAAAAATCCTAGATCCACCACTGAGTCCCTACAACAAAGGAAATTCCAGGAGCTATAGGCCTAATACTTACTACTAAACAGCAATGCTGGTCCTGATTATATTAAAAGTTCTGAGAGACCATTTTCTGATTTCCACACACTATATTTTCATCATATTTATAGCACAATATGAAACTGGATAAATAAAAACAATTAAATAAAACAAATGAATAATATTAAACCAAAAACCACCTGAAATACCCAACAATAAATATTGACGCAAACAGATATAAACACAACTACCCTGACAAAATGATAATAAATAAATAAATAGTAGTTAATTATAAATAAAAGTAAAAAAAAATTAACAATCCAATCCACCAAAATAGAACAAAAAGAAACAAGAAACGATTTTAATCCAATTAAGATATTTTCTCTTGTAACTAAGAAAATTGATAATAGACAAAAAATTAAAAACACTATTTTTAAAATCTAGACTCTTTTGAGAAATAAACATACATGATACTTAAATGACTCGATGTCTTTTTCAGACAAAATTTTTCTAGCTATGGTTTTGTTTTTTTGTTTTATTTTTTTTTTGTGGGGGGGGGGGGGGGGGGGGTTGTCATCAGTAGGTCTTCGTACACGTTTACAGGGAAAATCTATTACCCGTGAAATGTTTAACAACAAACCAGAATTATCCGTGAATGGTTTTCGTAATTATATTACAAGTAACATTTCCTACTATAATGTAATTTGTGAAATCTATACATCTATCATAGAATCTACGGCTCCCTCATCACGTGCATTTGTGATAACATTGATTGGACGTAGCGGTGTAGCAATGTACATGGAGATCATTAAATATGCAGGACACCTGCTTCACATATAGGCATATTTGATTGACGGGACATTGACAAACATCAGACATACAGTCGCGATATCTCAGTCTGGAACAAAAGACAAACCTGAAATGGTATAGACCTACATGTACCGATCAATGGAAGAAAGGCGCGTGCTATTGTAAGTGCATAAAGTACAGACAAAAATATAATGTTGAAAAATGGTGGACCTGGATTGGCACTTGAATATACAAACTGAAATTAATTTTCCATTTTTGTTGATAAACACATGTCAACAACAGTCTTTAGACTATATACATTTTATGATAAGATATATATCATTATATGTAAATTACATGTACGTTTTATCATTTTTGTTTATTCTTATAATACACAATCTGTATCTATTTCCTACATGCGATATATGGACTGTTATACATTTGATATATTACTGTACCTGTATATTTTTCTTATAACCGGTATAATTATATTACTCTTCTGAAACAATAGACCCTTTCACGATAAGTGCGGTCCTGTAACTTTGAGTGGCAAAATGATACAGGTTCCTGGAAAATTATGTCAAGAAACAATAAGTTACTATAACCACGTCTGTTTTTGTAAGTACATGTATCTGTATCATTTTGCCACTCAAAGTCAAAGGACCACAGTTGACGTGAAAGGGTCTATAGCTGTTATTTTTATTTGATCAGCTGCACGTCAGATTGTTCTCCGAGGTCAGAATGGGTTACGTTGGAATGGGATAATGATTGTTAAAGTAGTTTCTGTTCTGCAAAATTGATTTTCTGTATTATGAGGACCGTTTTTAGGAAGGTGGTACCAGATATTTTTGACAAACAGCTGCCATTTTTATAAAATGGCTTTGAAAAAAATAAACATGACATTTACTATTGAGAATCTTGTGACATTTTCACAAGTGTTTTTTGGAAAGCAACATGGTTGCAACAATTTCCTACTAATTATATACCTCCAAAAACGATGTCATTTTGCAAGATTTCCAAAAATAAAATATACCGCAATACAGTAGGACCCATGATACAGTGGGACCAAACTACACCCCTTTTTATATGGTTTACCAGTTACATTTTTGTAAATGACTTTATTTTTCTTGATTCTTATCATATCACTTGCAAATAAATGAGAATTGTAAAACAAATTAAATAGAAAACTATGACATTTGCAAAATGTACATGTAGCTAACAACCTGGGTAGTGCTTTCTAGTTATAATCATTTTTACAAAAGTTGTAACATTATGACTCATGGGTCTAAGAATTCTTTTATGAGTCCTGAGGGTCAGTTGACTTTTCTGGGCCTTTGGGGATTTTTCTCACTAGTAATCTGAAAATATTTTAAAAACAAAAAAATAAAGTGTCATCATACATGTATATCTTCTGTTGATATAAATGTAAAAATGAAGCAGAATTTTTACTTTTATTAAGTATTGATATCAATATCTTACAATTTACAGATTACATGTACAGGGATCCAGTATTGATTTGGGGACCAAATTTACAGTCATATGTTTAAATCAAAATGACTGACACAGATGAAGATTCCTCAACTACAGATCCTAGTTTCCAAAAGTGGTTACAAGCAACAAAACAGGATTTTTCATCTCTGTCAGAAGAGCGGAAAACACACACATTGAAGACAATTCTAGAGTGTTGTGAATGTGAACAACTGTGTTACCTGACTCAGGTGTATATACCAACACATTGTCAAATTGATTTCATCAATCTTCTGCCAAGACACATATCTTTCAAGATATTCAGGTTTCTTAATGGGGATAGTATTAAAAACTCCTGTTTGGTAAGTACCTTCCAATACAATACAGTTGTACAAGAATACCATATTGTAGTTGAAAGTAAAATGTGCATATTATAATTTTTTATGTTCATTGTTCTGATGTACATTTGTACAGGTATACATGTACAGTAAAACCTGCTATAGCGGCCACCTCTATATAAGGATCACCTGTCTATAAAGGCCAGTTTTGAAAAGTCCCTTGACTGCATACTTCAACTAAATTAAACCTGTGTATAAGGGTCACCTGCACATAAAGGTCAATATTCTCTGGTCCCTTGGGTAGCCCCTATATACAGGTTTTACTGTATATGCTTTAATCATGACTTTGTTAAGTACTTGTATATACTCAGTGTCTGGGTCTAGATATACCTTACAGACTAAATCATCATCATCTTCACTTTCTTCTTTTCCTGTTTTATTTTCTTTATCTTCTCCTTTTCTTCATTTAATGTTTGTTTGAAAATTGTGATATTACATTGTATGTACTTACATGTCATGTACCGTCATCTGTGTCTGTGACACATTTTTGTGTTATCATAATACGAAGAAGGCACAAATAATGTTGCAAGAACTTACACCCAATCCCATTCTACAAATGAAAAACCTGTAGAGTGTGTTAGTTTTAAACTTCAAAGAAAATGCGTTTTCAAAACCACTTGTTTAGTCTATCAAAATTCAGTTCCGACATAAAGCAGTAAAAGTGATATGAAATTAAGATTAAATTTGTTGTATGCTTGTAGTAACTTGCAAATATTGTATTTCAATAAAACACAGGTCAGCAAATCGTGGTATCAGCTAATTAATTCAAGCAAGGAAATATGGATTCACATGTTTTGGAAGGAGGGTGGGAGAAAGTGCAAATCTCCATTTTCCCCAGATACAAGTAGATTAATGTTTCTGGAACAGCAGCGACTAAAGAAGAAACTTCAAGATGAGAGAAAAATGGATCGTATTCATGTCCGACCGGGTGGTGATATTGATTACGTTGTTAAGTGTTTACACTATAGAGATCCATTTATTGCAACATGTAAGTCATTTTGTCTAAAATCTCTTGTCACTAAAACACTTCTGATATCACTGTCAATGTTGGTACAATACATATTTATGCAACACATTTAGACAACTCCACTGTGCATTGTCTATTAATGTCGTTTCTCACAAGTATGGTCTCTTAAACTAGGTTTAAGTGCTACTAAAACCTACGGTAGACTAATTATGTTACAAAAATGACAAAAAAATTTCCAATTTACTTGCACAAAGATT
Source organism: Atrina japonica (assembly GCA_030159075.1). Classification (NCBI taxonomy): domain Eukaryota; kingdom Metazoa; phylum Mollusca; class Bivalvia; order Pterioida; family Pinnidae; genus Atrina; species Atrina japonica. The sequence continues at coordinate 1,025,070 of BROG01000032.1, forward strand.
CATATATATAACCTTCAAGGCTATGACAAGTTAAAATAACAAAAACATTACATGCTGTTTCATTGAAACATCCATCTTTTTGAAATTTAAATGTCGAGAGATGTTTTTGTTATTTTAGAGGGATATATTGTAATCAGGTTTTCTTTTCCTTTGGCAACATTAAAGGCTGACTGCCACCATATACATGTACATGCAAATGAATAAAAACACCAGTGAATCAAAATTAAAGGCACATGCATTTCCATGATGAATTATGATATTCAGTGCAACATTTGTCTACCTTTAACTACATGTAGAATCATAATTGACTCACAGATACATATATTCCATACATTATGTAATTATTTTCAGTAAATGATGAATTCTTTTGTTAGAATAAATTATCCAGAAATTCATAAAATGTACATGTTTTTTCATCATATGATTACTATATACATTTGTATCTCTAAATTTTTCACTCCTGTTGTGATTTTTTGCCATTTTCGTGTTTAGATGAGAGGGGAAATTTTAAAATGTCAACGAAATTTTCAAGCAGAATAACTGAAGAATTGAAGCACGGACATACATAACATCCATGAGACTGTGGTGATTAAGGGCGAATTTAAGATGGGGTGAATATGTTCCCGCCATAAAATGGCAAAAATAACCAGGAGTGAAAATTTCCTGGTACATGTCTAAAATAGCTCTACTATGCTCAATGACTGAACATGCTGTAAGCTTTACTGGGTAGCTTGTTATATTTCATAGGCGTCGGAACCGGGGGGGCTAGGGGGGGCTTAGCCCCCACTTTTTTTGCAAAGATAGACATATGTGTTGAAAATTGGGGATTAGCCCCCCCCCCCCCCAGACATTTCTGGCGTGTGTGTGTGTGTTTTTTCAGTTGGTTTAGCCCCCCCACTTTCAATTTGCTTCCGACGCCTATGTATTTACAGGTATCAATCAGTAATTGTGTAAGACATTAAATGATCTTTGTTTCTAAAACATAAAAAAATGTAATCAAAATGTACAATTTATTTCCAGGCAGTGAAAACAGAACTGTGTATATCTGGAATGCTAAAACAGATCAACATGAAAGTACAATAGAAGCACATAGTGTTTGCCAAGTGAAATTTGACGATGAATTTGTTTATACTGCATCCTATGACAACACTGCAGCATCATGGGTAATTGAAACAGGACGTTTACACTGCAGATACATTGGACATGTCAATGGTGTCATGACAATTGATTACTTAAAGGAACGTAGATTAGTTCTGACAGGATCAGCTGACACCACAATCAAATTGTGGGACATGGATAAGGGGGACCTAATAAAAACTTTTTCTGGTCTTCACTCGGGCTGGGTTAAGCAAGTGAGATTTCTGAAATCACCCCTTGCAGGTGCTCTAGTAATCCTGTCCAGTGATGCTAAAGGCAAAATTTGTATATGGTCGGTTAAAATTGAAAATACCAATGAAGTGCTAGGCTCGATTGAAATAGTTTTTGAATTCTTAAGTTGTATCACATGCCCATTTATTGCAAAAGACGAGACTTTATGCATATCAGGTGCATCTGCATTACCGGAGCAGAGAACAAAAAAAGATGTTATATCCTTCTACAAGTTAGACTTGAATGTTTGCAATGGGAAAAATCACTTGACACTGTCACTTGTAAGAGAAGTATCTGTTCCATCAACATTGTCACTGAATAGGGAACTGATAGCAGCAGGCCGACGATTTGCCATCTTCCATGTTACAGAAGAAATTGATGTAGACACAAGGTCATTTATCTGTGTTATTGACTTGGAAATGGGAACATTCTTTACAACACTCAAAGTTCCTCATGAAAGGTAAATACAACTGATACTGTAAACAATAAGCTGTATGTATTTCACAAAAATTAACAAACAAGTAATGTGATTACTATTGTTATAATTTATTGGCACTTATGTTGGTGTAAGGGGTGCTTAAAGGCAAGTCATTGCTCAGTGTATCAAAATTTTGGTTTGTTTTTAAATGTGGAAAAATCAGAAATTTATACTTTATATTTAAAGTATTTTTTCATAAATATCAACATTTCACTGTACACATATTTTGAAGTATAAACATGTGAAATAAGGCTTCATTGAAATCTTGTGTAGAATGAGAACAATTTTATTTGACCCAAGGTCAACTCATACGACTTTCAGTTTGAACTCAATTGGAAATTTTTTTGTGCATGCTCTACCCAGTTAACAAAAAAGTAGCAATTTTTCAATAGTGAGAGAATGTGATGGCTAACAGATTATGCAAGAAAAAGGAACATATTTGGTGTAATATCTTACTAGAACAAAAGCATGATGTGTTTGGGTGATCTGTTTGATTGCTGGAAAGGTTTTTCTTCAGTATTATTACAGTACCTCATACCTTGACACCCACTGTAAGAGTCCAGGTCATTGTGTATTATTACTTTAGGCCATTAGCCTATCAGAAGTGTCTCAGGAATCTGGGTAAATGCATAATTAATTAGATTTCACTGGCAGAATAATCACCTTAAATGCAGGATATTAATGGTTTTTTTTACCGAGATACATTTCACCCATATTACATCAATACCAGTCAGTATTCAATGTAGAAAAATATGATTTTGAGCAACAATATGCTTATAACATTGGATCCATGTGAACGAGGTGGCAACTACCACACCATCTCACATACAACTACCACACCACCTCACATAAAATACTACACCATCTCACATACATGTACATTCCTGTCCAATCTATGCTTCAAGCCAGCATCACAATGATGATAATTTATTGCACTAAATCTACTACTACTTTGACACTTATATATTTGATACACTTGAAATAAGTGAAATGATTGATTTCATCTGTAGCTATAAATATAAAAAATCACACTTGTCATATCTGCATCAGAGACATTCTCCATACAATGTATATGTATGAAGGCCAGATGTACATCTTGAAAAAAAATCCTTCTAAGAAACATGAGTGTACAAAATTGCATGTACCTCCTAATTGTTGAAATATCTTTGTTATCCTCTCTGAGCAGTTTGCTAATGATCCCCCCTGAGCAGTTTGCTAATGATCCTCCTGTGAGCAGTTTGCTAATGATCCTCTTTGAGTAGTTTGCTAATGGTACTCTCTGAGCAGTTTGCTAATGATCTTCTTTGATCCATTTGCTAATGATCCTTTTTTAGCCGTTTGCTAATGATCCTCTTTGAGCAGCTTGCTAATGTTCCCCTAAAATAATCAGGTCAAGATAACCAATGTTATTGTTATGGATAGTTTTGTTGGAAGCTCGGGGCTTGTAAAAGTAAAAATTTGCCAGAGGAGGGCACACATTATACCCCCCTAGACCTCCTGAAATTTGTCTCTTGAATAAGTTTTTCTTCTAGAAATACATACAATGTATATTTGTTTCAATATTTCAAATACGTGTTTTGAAAGCGATTTGCTCTCATATTCAGATATGATAAAACGTTATTTTAAATTACTTTTGTGAAGTGGTCGTAAGTTGAAATTCTTTTGTGATAATATTCCTAAAAAGGTTGGATTACAATGGATGTTCAATACCTCTTTTTTTATTTTTTTGGTCCCCAAAGTCACCTCTGTGACCTAATTCAGTAGGTTACTGTCAGTCTATGTGTGTCATACAAATGTGTGTAGTGCCCTCTGAACATTTTCAGTTTCTGTGACAAATTGCAATACATGTATGTATGTGCAGTATCTTTGTAGTAAACTTAGCCAAAATAATTAATTTCATGACTCTTGAATCAGAGGTTCTGTGGATAGAACAGGGAAATAAGAGGACTGAGTGACAGATTCCTGTCAGCTTCTGTTTGTACGCAATCAAACTACATGTACGCAATTAACACATTGTATAATTATAGTATAAAGATTTTCAGCTTTCTGTTCTCCTTTTCTCTTTCAGTCGCTATGGTGAACCTCCAACACTGGGTGATACTGATTGGCTAGATGGATTTACAGCAGAGAGTCAACCAGAATTGCTATTGGCTGTTATTCAGTACAAATGTTGTGTTGTTACACTGTATTACTGTAATCGGACTAAACATTCAAAAATAGAGGAACAGTCCTATTCAGTTAGTGAGGATGGACTAATGTAGACGATATTTATTTAAATCTTATCAATAAATATATACATAGGTTCATTTTGTTTTTATATTTGCTGCTATGGTTATAACATGAATAAGCTAGAAAGAAGAAAAACATTGATACATTCCAATTCTTCAAAGTTAATACCTAAATTAAAATTGTTGCTGAGGGAATTATTAAAATAATTCGCAATGCAGTTGTCAATATATTGCATCACAATAAATTCAGAATCGTTGACAAATAAACTGTGAATAATACAACATAAATGTATCTTACAAAGATACTTGACCTAAAAACAAAGCTTCTGATAATCTATGACTATCGCTCTTTTGTCATGCATTTCCCTATCATTTTACTCTTCACATTTATGGTAATCTCATATATCGCTGGATGGATTTCAATCTAATTTTTTTCAGCAGTATCACCCAAGTGCCATTGTTTTATGATTACAGCAGTCAAAAAGAAAGACACAAAGGTACTGTGCAGAAGACTTGTACATTTATACGTCTGCTATGGTGAAATGTAAGACCATTCAAGTTTATAACCTAAACACAAGAGGGTAAAACGCTTGTGTATTGGCTCAGATGAACCGTAAGAGAAGATCTGATTTTTGAACAAAGACAGAGTGATCCTCAGATGGATTCAGATGTTGAAAATTTATCAAAACTCGACCTTTGTCAGGAACTGGTGCAATGCATTCTATAAAGCAACCCTTTTCAGGGTCCGATTCAATGCATTCAATAATATATGTAGAAAAAGTTTTTGATAGGAAATAACCTTTGTTTTTGGTTCTATTCTTCTGATCTTTTGTAGAATGGAAAACTTTGTTATGGTTTTAATTTCTTAATTTCGTTTTCATATATAAACGAAATTAAAACAATAACAAAGTTTAACAGAATTACACTTAGTAATACACAAATAGGTTTCTATACTGTTTACAATTGTTTTTTTTATTTCAACAAATTTTAATGTCAACGAATTTGATTTATTTTTAACACAACGAAATTTTAACCCCTCGAAATTTACAGTATATGAATACTTTGTCTGTTGATTAGATATTCTAGTAATTGTTAGCATGTCAGCATTTGCCTCTGTGACTGACAATTTAATCACAGCTATTCAAAACTTGATTAAATATGGTAAGGGTCGTATTTTCCCCCTAGGTTACAAAATATTTTGACAGTTTAGACCTAACATATCAAAGTAGAATACTTTTTGGAATTTCTTAAATCTATAACAATATATAGGCATTGGAAAGGTTCTTAATCCCGAAGTTCTCCAAATACATGGTATTGTAACAGAAAATGATATTTAATACAACAAAACATTATATACACATTGTACTTATATAACTATTCAAGAGGGATAGATATAAACTCTCTTCAACATTAAATGCGTTAGACTGGTTTGTCATTAGTGTTCTTTCTTGTAGTGAAATTTCCAAGTTTTCCTTCAGAGATTGTATGCATGACCATGTGATAAACTGAGAGAAAACAAACGTGAACTCTTAAGGGTAGACTATTTAATTATCTCTCCTTCGCTTTGGCACATTGTAAAAACCGTACATATAAGAACAAATTAAAACAAATGATATCGACAATAAAGTTAATTTACACATTCCTGATTAACATACTGACATATCGAAATGCTTAAGTTCTAAGAAAGGGAAATCAAAACCTGTTAGCTCCCTATAATACACGCATATCGAATTTTGTTTCACTATTTTTGGAACCTGTCCACAGCCACTTTATTCTTCAAGGTGGAAATTTAAATATCAGCACATGGAAAGAAAGATAGACTGTGGAATGGTAAAACACGTACATACGGTTGAATTTGAATTCGTTTACTGGTAGGATATAAACTAGTACTGAAATGAATAAATAGAAATTGACGAATATTAACTCAACCAACATTTCATTTAGTGAAACGGAGTAATCGCAAACAAGACAATTACACAGACTGTAAAATTTGCATAACGCTGAAATCAAACGTGATTTTCGATAACCCTGTCCCAATAATTTGTCAGCGAGTAGTTTACCTCTGTTTATAAATGTTAAAATGTTGAACATGATCTGGCATATCGGGTCATTTATGAGATATAAACACCATGTGCAGGTGATTGAGGGATATTACTACTTAAATGTGGAAAATTTACGACGGGAAAGCCGAAATCGTCGAGTTTGTCGTAAAACTATAACTTTGGTATTGTTAAATATAAATATTATTGCAACCATGGTAATTGGCTGAATAGGAACAAGGATCACGGAACGAGCAAAGTCTGAGATCAGGAATTCTTTTGTTAACATTTCCTAAATGTCATATACTCCAATATTAGATTTTTCCGTATATTTAACGATTGCGTTTAATCATTATATTTACATATCACAGTTTTCTTACTGAAAAACAAAATAATATTTAGATAACTGTGATCGACTTCATATTGTTGAAACAGCAGAGTTCAAGACACAAGAGTACAACAGAGCAAATTCAAAATATGCTTATTCTAAAACATTTGAGTTTGATATTTAAAATAAACATTTCATCAATTGACTTCCATTATTCTAAACAAAGCTATTCAGAAAATATACTTTCACGTCATTAAATATATGATTTCAGGCTCTGATGTTGTCAATTAAAAAAAAAAGTAACAGACAAATTAGAACAATAATACATGTTAATACCAATTGATGAAATAAAACATAATTACCTACTTGCTGAAATTTCAGCAGGTAGGTAATTATCTTTTATTTCATTAACTGGTATTAATTATTTAAGGACCGTGTAAGATAATGCAATATTGATAAGTTTCTATGTTTAAAACGTGTTTATCTGTATCTCTGCGCATGGCACAAGAGTTTGATTACCAGTTAAATTGCGCAGTAATTATTACATATACTTGTTCTTCTAGGGTGATATATTACATACACTGAAATGATTTTCATTTGCTTTGAATTACTTTAAATACAAATTGAGAGAAAATAACATAATTCAAGGTACTGAAATTAGAATTGAAATGAAAAGTATGTTTAGTCATTGATGTGATCTATTCAACCTTCGTTATGACAGTGAATGCTTTTCTGGCTGTAGAGTGATGAAACGAAAAACACTAGAGAGGAGAGAGCACTGTAGGCCTTGTGATCGTTACACTGCGCTGGTAATCGGAATCCGATGTACATTCGGAAGTACATACCCTCATCCCATGTTTTGTTCTACATGTTTTAGTCATTTAAAAGTAGTTGGTCGACGGAAAGTTATACTTATGACACCGATGAATCAGAAGTTGAAGATTCGTTTCCATCAACGTCAGATTTGACATATTTATCTTTTGAACATTTGTGTTTGTCTGAATATATACATGATGCAATACATCTAAATTTACTGTTTTTTCTCCTGCACAAGGGGACCATACATTGAACGATTGTTGTTGATAAAAACAGTAAGCCAGCAAAACCGACAGAGGAACTGTAGTTTTTTGTATATTCGTAAACAGCACCTACAACAAAACATATATATTAAAATAAATATATATACAACTTACAACAATATATATAACATTCAATAATTTTCCAGTTATACGGCGGCAGAGAGAGGGGGGGGGCAGCATTCAAGAGGTATCAATACACACTGACATTTTAAGGTATCCAGTAGAGTCAATCAAATTATATTTTACAATAGTATTCATACAGCAATGCGTATTGTATAGACTATGAATTATCTAAGAGTATACGATACTACTAATGTTAAAGAACCATGAACATTCTTTTTTTTAGTTCAACATTTATTTATTACCTGCTAGAGGGGGCCCTGCTATGGCCGCAGGTCCTTTGCACATTGTCATAATGCCAAATGCATTGGTTAGATTTGCAAGTCCAACACACTCAACTACCATCAGTGGTTGTAATGGAGGAAATAGACCTGGAAAATTGTTAAAAATAGAAATTATTATAAGTATTTTTATATATCTATCGCTTATCTTTCCTTAACGAAATTGGCAAGCGTTATACTGATGTTTTGGGACAATACATTTTATAAATGTCCAAATCAAAAGCACTGAGTGGGCCTTGCTAACTTAAACATAGTTCAATATCATCGCCATTCTGTCAGATGATGAGGTAAATATAGCTTTTTGATTGGTTTGACAAAAAATAACATGAACAATTATGTTTAATCTGGATTTAAGGTTCTTATATATTTCCGATATTTATTGAGGGCAATAATTAATATAGAAACTAACAGTAAGCATAAGATGTCTAGACAGAGAACTACGTCAAGACTATTGTCAATCAATAATATAATTTTTACACAGATCAAGCTATTAAATTTGTACGCAGTTATCCTTTTGGTGGTCTTACTAATTACCTAGGAAAAACCCAAGAGCAACTGCAAATGCGGCAAGTGTCCCAACTGATGTGCAAAATGGAAATAGGAAACAGATAATGGCGCAGGCAAACATTCCAATATTGCATAAAGCTAAAGAACTGATGACACGAGTATTCGCTAATGCACCAGCAAAAAGACGTCCTAATGTATTGACAGCACCTGTTGAAAAAATGATAATAAATGTTCATAAAACCAAAGATTTTTATTATTGAGTTAGCATATTACTTCCCCAAAAATTTTAATTAATTTTTAATCAAATAAGAAGAAATTTACATACCAAATTCCAAACATCTTCATGGAATATACATCATTACTTTATGCGGCAATACATTCACAGACTCGTAGATTAAATTATTTGTAAACGCAACATTTCCGAGCGAGTTATACAGAGATGTACAAAAAGTATTTGGTCACTATTATTTTTTACCATATATATCATATAAAGATATATTGTGAAGTCGTTTCTTAATGCATTTAAACAAAGAATGAAACAGTTTCATCATAGACTTTGATTTTCATTTTCTGGAATTAGAAATTAAAAGATTTATTCATTTAAATAGTTTAGTATAATGTTGATTTTTATCAACAGGACACGTTCTGATCCAAAATCTCTCGCGAGGTAAAAGATTCTTTGTTAAGATTTAATGAACTGCAATTACTTTTTAGATCAGAGGGTGTGACTCTTTATGACAAACGTGGTCAAAGTAGAAAAAAAGTGGAGATTTCTGCAGAAAACTAATCCGATATCGGTTTCGCCTTTAAAAATTCGGCAACACGACCTTTTGTCGGGAAAATTTTGCAATCATGCCATGGTATCAAGCCTTGACTAACCTATAATAACAATTTTATTTCAATTCATTCTACTTTAATTTTTAACATATCACAAGGCCTATAAAGCTAAACATGGATCTTGTTCATAGAAAGTTTAATTTTGTGATGAAGACTCCCTATATGGGTAAGTAAAATTGTAACGTCTAATTTTTACTTTCAGTTTAAATTGTCAAATCTTTGAAATAACAAATCAGAAAATTACATCTAAATCACCAATTAAATTCTCTGTTTAAAATTCTCTGTTATTGGAATCTGATAAGAAATGACTGTACAATAACTTTTTGAAAAATGTGTATATCTAATATGATATAATATCAAGCTTATGAGTGATATACATATATTTATATATATTTTGTGAAGAAAGATTATATAGATATTTGTTATACAACATTTCAAACATTTCGATGAACATTTGTTATATATCAAAATAACGTAACTACAACAATGAGTGACCAAACGCCATGGTAAAATCTATTCCTTTTTTTCATATACAGATGTAAACTACTCACTGACAAATTATTGACACAGGGATATCGAAAACCGCGTTTGATGTCAACGTTCCGTAAATTTTACTGTCGGTATAAAAGTCTTGTTTGCGATTACTCTGTTTCACTGGGTGAAATGTTGAGTTGCCTTTTCGTTGGCGGTTGTTGATACGTCTCTACCAATTGTATAGAGGATTCGTTCCTCACTTATTTCATTTGGACTTGACTGTGGACTCACGGCGGGTGTGACCGGTCGACAAGGGATGCTTACTCCTCCATGGCACCTGATCCCACCTCTTGGTTTCCAGAGGTCCATGTTTGTCCATTTTTGCCGGATTTGTATCTGTGTCCTGGACATCCTAACGATTTATAGTTTGGTATCTGAGATGTTTTATATATTCCTATTTTCCTATTTTTATTCCTATTTTCTATTCCTTTCTATGTTATTTTGAAGAACGTTTTTGAGAGCATTCTATTACCACTGATGTATATTTCATCAATAGGCAGATAGTAGATGTCATTGTACATTTGTATATTGTTATGACTGTCAGTTCATATTGTTATACATGTATATTTCTACAATCAATTATCCGTCATATAATCCTTTTTGTTTTCAGTAAATAGGCCAAAAAGAATTTGGGGTGAAATCCCAATTGTACACAAAGGAAATTAAAAAATTCTTGAAAAGATTGTTTTAAATAGAAAGTAATTCGAAAAAACAAGTAGCAAATACATTTGGTCACTCACTGCACATTGTAAAATACAAATTAACAACTATTTGCTGTTAAATGCATGTTGACATACTAAGTACAGCCATTCTGCTCTCGTCATCACAGAAAAACCTCGGGGTAACTGGGTGTCTCTCTTCTACGTTAAATTACTTACCTTTAAAGATAATCCACAAAAGAAGTGATAACAATTGGAATATGTGTTGACATAAAATGGTTCTATGGGGTAAAACTATTTCAGAATCTAACCAAAAGCAGACATGAAAAAAAACTCGGTAGATATAAGTATAAATATGAAAATAATCAAACTGACCGGAATCCGATTCTAATAACTTGACGGGCGGAGTAACCTTTTGCCGATTAACACACGAACGATTTTATTCACTTCTAGTTTATGGCAAACTGGTAGGGGAAAATGTTTTATTCCTCACTGGGTATTCTCTTATGTATGGTGACAAGTAGAAACAATTACTCTAGTCAGTATGACTTAGTGTTATGCTTAATACCCAAAATTTTAACTCGTTCAGGTCAAGAAAGGGTTCACGATACTCCACGCCGTCAGGTTATATGTCTTTTACTATATGTCTAAAGAGTCAAGCAATCTATTTTATGTTTTTTGTAACAGAATATCATTTGTACTCGTGTAACGAAAGTTTATAGAAAATCAAATATAGTTTTGCGTTTTTTCCTTTTGGCCAGGTGAGGTAAAAGCGATGCTTTTTATTATGTCAAATACAATTAATATTATAACTATAAATGATAGACAAATTAAATAGCAGCGGTAGTTTTGCAATTTAATTTTTTTTACAAAGATCTATATTTTACATGTTCTGACGGAAAAATCAAACACTAAAAGAATCCAAATTGAATATCTTTGAAACAATGGCTTCCAACTGTTCTAGGGGGATAACATTCTATATTATGGCACTGGCATCAAATATACGATGTAAACTGAATTTTATTTTGAGAAATCCGGATTTGTATTTATCGAAATTGTATCACAAAGTACCGAGTCAAATACGTTTCAGGGGACATTACTCCGTTAATACTCCCAAAATTTTATATTTCAAGCCATTGCGTATACGATTTCATTAGAAAGAGTCCAGTATTCAGTGGAGCTGTTTATATTGTGTGTGTTACGCAAGACAAAAGTATGCAAATAATTTTTTCTTGTTTTTATCAGACCTAGTAAAAGCAAACCACAAAAGTGCTTAATTTCCGCATATAAATTCTAGCCTACGTAAGCTATAAATCCACAAATGAAAATTCATAAAATATAAAAATGTCTAACCAAATACTGCAAGAATGATTGAAATGGATCGTCTCTCCACGCCAATGTGGATTCCGTGGTCCGCTAAAAACACCACAGGAATATGCTGGGCCATTTGTGTAAGAGCAGCCCCAGCAACCAGAAGTAAAAAAGCTTTGTTGGCGAGAACCGACTTCCCGCAAAACATCTTTTTGCTTTCAAATGTATAACTATCCGAAGAATTTGTGTCACAGTTTAACATTTTTTCTTCATCAGCACTTTTGTCCTTTATGAGATATTCAGATGTTTTTAAAATAGTTCTCATCGTCTGCAAACTTCCACTGTGGAATATATCTTTTCTAAGCAAGGGGTTCATATCAATTCTGTGTTTTACTGTCGAAGTTTTCGTGTGATTTGTTTCGGTTGAAATACAGTGTAATGATCGAAATAAGGCGGGTGGCATGGAAGACATTTTAGAAAGTGGTAAGCTATTTGTACTACAATAAATTTCAGAGGGATATTTGAATATTTGCAAATGTCCTTGTGAGCCGTTTTGTATATTTATCTTAGAGACAAAATTGTCATGGTTCATTGTTTCGTCAGTAACATATTGTAAATCAGTTTTCTCGATTTCAAGCACATCGTTTACAGAGACAGAAATTTCAACATCTTTGTTCGTTTTCAAAGGTCTCATTAAAGCAGCGCTGATACAAAGTTGCAATGTTAAACTGGCACAAATGATCATAGTTCCTCTCCAACCGAATGTTTCAAGGGAAGTCTCCATAAGCGGGGCTATTGCAAGCATTCCCATTCCTGCAGCGGAAGTAACAATGCCTTGCGCAATGCCTCGCTTCCGGTTGAAATATGCATTGACCATCAGCATTGATGGTAAATATACCAATCCCATTCCAGTGCCTAAAATACATTTCAAAACATTACAAAATACTTTAATAACGTCTAAAAGAGATGCATTCATGATAAATGAAATACCAATCACGCGTGATACATGTATGACTTTACCCAGCTTGTTAACGATAGTTACAAATAACCTAATTATTTATACATCTTTGATTGTTATTGAACCTTTCCTAAACATGATTGTTTTTCAACGAAATCAATTGACAAAAGTTGACACGAAGCATTTTCAAACATAAACAATAGCTATAAACTTTATTAAAATAACGTGTAATTACTTAGCTTTGTTACAGGGACAGGTTTTCCGCTTTTAAATCGGATGATAATTAAATCCATATGTACAGTGTACTCATATTCAACTATATGTATGCTAATGTAATTCTAATGAAATAAACATTAAATCATACCTCTCTCTCTCTCTCTCTCTCTCTCTCTCTCTCTCTCTCTCTCTCTCTCTCTCTCTCTCTCTCTCTCTCTCTCTCACACACACACACACACTTAACTACCCACATATACACAAACAGCATGCATTCAAGTACGATGGAGATGGAAAAACGTCGACAAAGACTGAGTTTCCAATTTACAGTAGCCTAGGTATTTGAAATGTAAAGACACCAACGAATAATGTCTGGAATAATTTCATTAAATATATTACTTACACTTATTGAATAAAGTAATTGGCTGACAACATCATTCGACAAATTTCGCATATATATGTACGTTATATATTTTACTGGAGATCTTACCTGTTACGATTCCGTAGGTAAAAAGCAAGAACCATATATCTGTCGCGGCGAAGCAAAGAAGAAAGCCAGCGCTGCTTATACATGCTCCTATAAATGCTACTTTACGACAACCAAACTTGTTGATGAGAAAACTTGTAAAAACACCTGAAATATAAAATGTTCTGGTTTTTTTTCTCTTTGTAGATGGGATGTATAGTGAGAAAAAATGGTTAAATCTAATCACAAATTCAATGCAAATGACTATTTTTACTAAAATAGCATAAAACTAATGATGATGATGTTTGTCACTAGGACTTGTTGGCCTGTTTTGTGGCTGTCTGTATATAAGAAGTAAATGTTAATATTATATTTGTTTACAATTCATTTGTTACAAATGAAGAAACTCTTGGACAATTAGAAATGTCTCATAAGTGAAAATGAATGGTATACGTGAACGAGCGTATATGTGCATGTAGCAGCACTGACATAACATTTTCATTTCGATGTATGTCGCTGATCCCAGATGAGATATAAATGTAATAAGTGTTTGAGTAACATCGTAAAGATTTTATGATCCATAAAGTGCACCAACTCTGGCAAATAATGCAGAATGTCGGCCAAAACGAATACTATTGTTATATTATAAGAAAACAAATGGAAAACTGCAAGTTATATTAAGGAATATTATGTTTCTAAGAGACAAACAGGCAAGCACACAAACTTGATAAACAGACAGAGAGAGTACAATATGCCCACCCCGATCTTCGAATTCAGATTCATAAATACTACAGTTTCACCACGTTCACTGATCGTTCTAACAAATGAGTAGACCAAATAGTTCCTCATCTACAACTGTTCTAAACATAAGGTTTGCTAAAACATATAGCAAACATTACATCGACAAAGAGTACAGTAAAATATGGGACTCTGTGGCCAAGTGGTTAGAGCACCACGCTTTGCTTTGAACCATGAAGAACGTTTGCCAGTTTTCTAGCGGATGGCCGGTAGTCTCTTCTGGGTAGATTGTAACCGGGTTCTCTCCTCCATCATTAAAAAATAAACGCCACTGTATCATTAAAAATTGTTGAATGTGGCGTAAAACACAAAATTTAAATTTACAGTAAAATGAAGCACAGTGTATGGCGATAAACAATACACACTAAGACAGACAGGACAGTAAAACGACACATAAAAACGCAGTAAAATAACACATCTGAAATAGTGATAAATAATGAATTTAACAGTACACCGACAAATATATATATATATATATATATATATATATATATATATATATATATATATATATATATATATATATATATATATATATATATATATATATATATATATATGTGTGTGTGTGTGTGTGTGTGTGTGTGTGTGAAATCAATATAATATGAAATCGTATAATATATGTAAGAAATATAATTGAATACGTACCAATTAAAAGGAAAGTTCCTATCATTGTTGAACCCACCATGGACGTGAAAGATGGCGAAGCATTGAAATAATGAAGGAACTCCGGGTAAAGTAATCCAAATGTTCCATTCAACCCGTCTAACACAAAAATACACATAAATCCGCTCCCTAAAATCACCCATCCATAGCCCCCATCTGGTGCTTCATCAGTCTCAGAGACTGATTCCTTCATAGCTTCCGGTTTCTGCTTCATTTTTCTTCAGTTGTTCATTATTAACTTTCCCCTAAAATGAAACATAAAAATAAACGGTCATTATATGAAGTAAACCTTCTGTATAAACATATCTGTCAATAACCACATACTATTTTGCATATGTACATGAAGACAAAACATTATTGAGACTTTTCTGGTCATTGCTTTCTAAAATACATGGAATGACCTGCTGATAACCGTATGTATATCAGGGATTAATTGAGGCCAAGGTCTCGCTGTCCATTGTTTACTCTCTAGCTTATACCAAACGGTTTAGTTATAAGGTGATCGTACTAGGGAAAAAATGAAATAAATCATGAAGAACCGAAAATCATGAATACACAATATCTCCGACTAACATCAAATTACAACTCTTCGTCCTGATGGATACTCCACGTTCGATTTTTGCCAAGTGAATGTCATGTCAGGCCATGAATGGTAAGGACATTCCCATTCTAATGCATTATAAGGATAATATCTATATGTACTTAAATAACCCTAGAGAGTTGGACATATATGGGATAGTACGTGCGTGGAGAACGTAGTATTGCCCAAGTAATGCATATGTCTAGTATTTCCCATATATACGTTTACTGAGTGTCCTTGAGCTACAACATTAACATTGACTTAACATAGTTTGAATCTGATACAGCGGTCACGTTTGAACTTCAAGTCTGTTGACTATGTTCTGAATTTAAAAAACTAGCGGTCACTTTTACACATGATGTGTGTAAACACACAATTGTATTCAGTTTCACAGTCGAAATTAACATTACACAAACATATTTATACATTGGTCCAAGGTCCCATGTTATGTCGAAGATTGGAAAGAAAAGTTTCAGATCTCCTGTTTAACATAAAGGGCATGTTATATATAATATCGGGAAGTCTGTGTAAATGACATACAAATTAAAATGCAAATAAAACCTACAATTTATACCTGTATGTATAATTACAGATACAGTTAATCTTACGAAATATAACAGTATCGTGAGAACCATCTGAACGAGACTGAGTCTTCGAATGCATGCATTAACTCATCAATCCCTGAAAAACAATGGACTCTTTTGTAAATCAATGACTTAGATCAGTCCAAATATAGGTAAAAGAGTTAAGAGAGAGGTAAATGAAAGTTGTAGAATATATAAATCACAGATACCAAAATATTAATCTTCAGGATGGCCAGGATAAAATATATAAATCTGATGAATATTGGACAAACACGGACCTCTGGAAATCTAGAAGTGGGATCAGAAGTAACTATCCCCTGTTGACCGGTCACAACCATCGCGAGTCCACGGTCGAATTCAAATGAAATAAGTGAAGATTTCATCTTCATTGGTACATACGACTCAGCAATAATGTACATCATCATCTCACTTAGTGTAACAGAATAATCTAAAACAGGGTCATTATAACCGTAAAATTTGTCGAACATTGACATCAAACGCGATTTACAATATCCCTGTGACAAAAGCTTTGTAGTTTACATCTGTAAATGTTGATATCTTTAATATTCCCTGGCATATGGGATTATTTTATATATGAACACCATATACAGGCGATAGCGCTGTATTTCTACTTAAATATAGAAAATTAACGAATAGGAAGCCAATATCGTCGTGCTTGTCCTATAGCCTAGCTTAATTTCCCGTCTGTGTCAATCGTAAGTAAAATGTCCAAAAAAGAATCAACATGTGTTATAAAGTATATTAAAGAAGAAATAAAGAAGCAAGAGATCCAGAAATGATTACACTTGTTTCACAAATTGCACGTAAAACATTTTCTTAACCAGATTGTACTTCTCGGAAATTGGTCAAATGCAACTGATATCTTATGTTTAGGTAACCGAATAATTCAGTCTTTATATTCCGTTCACTGCGATCACTGCATTAAACTCGTAGTATAAAGAGAATCGGTAACGGAGCGGGCTTGGATTATTCGAGTTAATGTTTAGGTAGCTGCATATGTGACCTTGACCTTAGATACCATGACCTTGAAACCTGAAACATCATCCTTAGATAATTCCTGACAATTTTCCGATATGTGTATACTTAAAGCCTATCAGTTATGACTTAAACCATCTGTATAATAATATGTCATTTGAAGTGTCCGCCCCAGGTTCGCATATAAATGCATTGTACATTTAAATTAGATTATTCACAAATACTGTGAATATTGACTTAACGATAATTCACAACTTTGCGACTCAAATCCCCTTCCTAAAACCAAACTCCCTGCCAAATATGGTTGACATCTGCCCGTTTTTAGAAAAAGATTAAATGGAATCGTTAACGGACGGGTATTAGGCCCTAGCAAAAGTTCACTTGGCCCCTTGGTAACAGATGACCTCAAAATGATAATACAAAAGTGTTTGCCACAACGGCGTCCATTGGACAATACTCGAAATATTAATCAAGACTTTTCATATTCTCTGTGATGTCGCAATAAAATACACACGTCAAGATTGGTATAAATGATTCGCCAAAAGCAACACATGAGATTAGGTATTATGAAGGAATTAGCATCCCTTGTGAATTCGTGCAAACTCCATATTGATTCAAGATTTTAAAAGGGTACATTTATAGTTTTATTAAAATAGCATAGTTTAATTTACGATTACTATTGAAAAAGAATTTTAACATACCAGGCAAAGAAACATAGCATACAGATATAACATAACATTGTTCGCCGAGCATTCCATGGACTTAATCAACCCGACATATTGCCACGGACGGTCAGTAACATACCTACTAATAAAAGTCTTTTCAATCTATGCAGCAGTTCTGAAGTAGAAGATTTCCAAAGAGGCTGTCCCCTAAAGTCTATGTCGCCATATCCTGCATACACCCCGAAGCCGATCTGACCGAAACACACTAACTTTGTGAAAAAAAACCTTAGTACTTACTTTCTGTAAAATCTCAACAAAATCGTTTAGGCGATTTCGGAGAGGAAGTCGAAAATGTGAAAAGTTAACGGACAAAATTCGGATATCAGTTGATTAGAAAAGTCACGTGAACCTTTGGTTCGGTGAGCTAAATAAGAAGCATTTCATGTTTTTTAATAAAGTAGTAAATTACTAGAATTTCAGGATAAATATTTGCTTACCTCAACGATATATAGTTATTTAAAGTGCAACTGAATAGCTGTTTAATCCAGTATCACATAAAATACTTTAACATTTAAATGAAATATATAATCTGTACATACACGCCAAATGTACTTTTCTGAACATTAATCATTTAACCTGTTGTAGAATGACCTGAGAAGTATGTGTTCAGAATTGAAGACTTACACATAGTGAACACCGGGAAAATATGTATGATTATTTCCGGCGACAAAGCAAAACAATAAGATGCTTCTATTGGATGTTGGAAATAAGCATTTTTAAAATGTGTAAGTTGGGCGATTAAGTGAAATCTGGAAATCCAAAATTACATTCGTACACTTTGAAGTCTAAAGTCTAACTGTTCGAAACTTTACAAAACATATTTACATAGAAAACAAATACTAATAAGCACGATATGTATGAAAAATCTAAGAAGGGGGGGACTAATACGTAAATGGACGATACTCACAACTACATATCAAATGAATACCAAATTGGAAATGAATTCGAGTAATAGATAAATATAACAATTTCTTGTATGTTGACTTGCATGTAATCCCAAATAATTCTGATATCAAATTCATATAAGAAAATGAACAAACAAAAAAACACCCTGGCAAAATATTTAAAAAGATAAAACAGAACAAGTTCAAACTTAGCTGTATATTACGAAATTTCTTTGTGAAATAGCTTTGCGAAATTGGAGTATTTTGTTGCAATCTGCTTGCGGTATATTAGTAGTTGGGTGTTTGCCATTCAAAGGTACGTTTCATGACTTGAATCCAGATCTAGTACAAAATATAAGGGTTGTTTCATCACTAAGCGATCGACATTAAAAGTCATATAGGTTCTTCTATTGAAACATGTTTGTTGTTGTAGTTGTTTTTATTGTTGCTGTTGCCCAACAAATATTTTTTCATTTATTTGGAGGAGTCAGCAGATTTAGGTGAAATGTCACTATTTTTTACCTGTGCTATGGACTTACGCCAATGCAGTGAGTGTTCTATTACGTGCAATGCTTACAGTGACACGGGACCTCGGCTTTAAGTTTTATCCTAAAGACCGCGACTTTCAATTCGTACACCGAGCGTTTGGCGAAGGAACAATCACTATCACAGGTATCGAACCCGGGTCCTTCCGCTTGCAAATCGAAAGCTCTACCACTAGATAACCACAAGCGGTCAACAAGTGTTGTGTAAGGATACACAAAGCTACAGCGCAGGTTTAAATTACCAGCTTATTATCAAGAATTGGCATCTGATCTAAAAACAACATCGAAACCACCAGACTGAGTATACAATGTATCTGTTTCTTTGATCGTATTTTTATATATGAGCGCTTGCATTTATACGTGTGTGATTATGTGTGTAGCATTGGTTTAGATATCATAACGAAAGTTAATTTTGAAATTGTATATATTTTCCTTAATGCGTATGACATGTATGTCATTGCACCATCACACCACGGCACCGATGAATAATTTTTCTGAATCACTGCATCCAATTTCAATAAAAACGTGAAAATGTTATTTTCAATTTAGAATTGATAAACGAGTACCCGCCGCGACAACATTTTGATTAATATGAAGTAAAGAAGTAAGGGTAAATACTTATGAGACATTTAGTCTTAAAATTCTCCGTTCCGCACTACTGTGTTACAATGATTACGATACTTATACAATGCATTCAGCTTTCCCATCGTAAATTTTCCACATTTAAGTAGTAATATTCCACAGTCACGCGCATAGGGAGTTTACATTTCATAAATGATTCGATATGCCCGGGCATTTTCAACATATAAACATTTCATATACAGATGCAAACTACTCAATGACAAATTATTGACACAGGGATTTCAAATACCGAGTTTGATGTCAACGTTCCGCAAATTTATGGTCGGTATAATAGTCTTGTTTGCGATTACTGTGTTTCACTAAATGAAATGTTGAGTTGCCTTTTCGTTTGTGGTTGTTAAAACGTCTGTACCAATTGTGACCAACGTTCCTCATGTATTCCATTTGGATTTGACTGTGGACTCACGGTCGGTGTGACCGGTCGACAGGGGATGCTTACTCCTCCATGGCACCTGATTCCACCTCTTGGTTTCCAGAGGTCCGTGTTTGTCCGATTTTACCAGATTTGTATCTATATCCTGGACGTCCTAAGGATTTGTACTTTGCTATCTGAGATTTTTTTATATTCTATACTCCGAACCTCGACAGACAGCGGCTAACCTCAGCAGAAACCTCAGCAATATTGTACAATTGTTTATTCCAGAAGCGGTGCAAATTAGATGTTGATACTAAAAATCACAAACAGATTTTAGAAATTTTATCTCGCATCAATATATTTGACTTCTCTACCATCTTCACAACAATTATATAGATATTTTGGCGTTATCGACAACAGTTTTTCATGGTGTCTGCAAATTTAAATATCTCGCCATTGGTTATCTTGATACTTATTTCGTCCAACGCCCCTCTTATTCTATATGATAAACATACCGAAGTGGATATAGAAAGATGTAGGAATTTCTAATACACAATGTAATGTTTGGAGACTAGGTTTTTCAGCAAACCATCGGCATTCCCATCGTAACCAGTTGTTTCCTTTTTTGGCTGGTTCGAATCCCGCTAGGGTCATTTCGAATTAAGTGGGAAAGTTTGCCAGTTTTCTTGCGGAAGGTCGGTGGTCTTTACCCGGGTAACCGGGGTTTCTCCTCCACCAATAAAAACTGGACGCCATCATATGACTGAAAGATTGTTGAGTATGGCGTAAAAAAAAAAATCAAATCAAATTAAATCAAACCTTTTTTGGCCAACCTGTTGTTTTATTCATATGAACCATATTTCATTCAGAATTTTTCTGTTACGGTAGTCTTGACATACAGATACGTTATACGTTTTGTCAATTAATCAATTCTCATACGTATGTGAGCACAATATATCCCAACGAACTAGAAATAAAGACACAACAGAAGACATACATTTCCTACACGGACATTTACTTGCTAAGAAATAGATTACCAACAAATCTGATGACTTCAGCTGTCCTATCGTCTACTATCAACATTTTCTTAGTAAGATATCGCTTTTCACCTACATATGGTGTAGGATGATGATCCGATATGTCAGGTTTTGTTCAACATACGAATATTTCATATATATATATATATATATATATATATATATATATATATATATATATATATATATATATATATATATATATATATATATATATATATATGACTTTTAACTTGGATGTGACAAGAGATACTCACATCTCCATGATACCTGATCCTACCTCTGTTTGTCCAAACTCCACCAGACCTGTATACTGTCCCCTGAAGCCTGATGATCTTATAATAGTTATATCCTAAAACTCATAATAAATATCCTAAAATTTGACTTTTTGTGATGGATGACTTTAAACTTTATATCACTTTCCCAAACATTGTTTTACTTATATATTGACATATAGGTCATGAAGCACGCAGAATATATACATATAAAAGTATGTATCATATATAACTTCAAAATTAAATTATTCATATTTCGTTTAACTTACAGAAATATTACTCACTTACGATTGAGTTCTACAAAGCACATTCCAAGTAAAGCAGATTTGATCTGTCCATTGATTTGTTCATGCTTGCTACTGTGTCAACAAATAGCCTTTCTGTAGGAGACACATCCCTTGTACATTAGTCGATTATGTTAGTTGAATTTTACACATAATATAATCTATTAAGACAAAGGATGCGTAAACAAAACTGTATTCTATAAACCTTCACACGCTTGAGTAACCAACCACGAGTCTGCTTATTTGTAGATTTGTATGATGGTGCTTGCATGTGTGAATGTATGTGCAAATAATGTGTAGAATGGCTTTACATTTATCACCATACTCGATTTTTAAATTGTCGTAAACGTAGAATTTTAAAATGACGTAAACGTAGAATTTGCACGCGCGTTAATGCAAGTAAAAGTGATAACAATATAAGCTTGTGTTTTTATTTAAAAGATCCGAGAGATTTCCCGGGAAACAATCAATAAATCTAGTACAGGAAACACTTGATTTGATTTTTCTTTTCTGTGTGCTGATCAGACGACAATACAACATAAATAGATTGAAACCTTATATATGCATAATATATATAACTTCCTGTATTTTTCTCTGTAAGCCTATATGAATAAAATGTTTTATTTTTACCTTCGAACTGGTTTTTGTTATTCCAAATCATGATATCCATTCGTGATGTCTGTCGTCTGATGTGGGTATACCGCACGTGCAAAAGGTTGGAGATCATTCTCCAAAAACATTTTTATTCATCTTCCTTAGTAATGAAAGATGGATCGATATTAAAACAAGCTATAATACAGTGTGTTTCAAAAATCTATCAGTTGCTCGTTATATTCATACATTTGATCGAGGACTGGGCAACATTACAATAAATAGTTATGCATTTTTCCGCTATGTAGACTACATTATCCATGGTTGTCCATACATTTGATCTCTACTGCATTGGCCGAACATCGAGACGAAGGAGACGACATCAGCAGCAACCACCATATTCACAGTTGAAATTGATTCCTACATTGTTACTATAAACGACTGATCACGAATTCACTCTTTTGAAGGTTAAATACATAAAGTGCACTCAGTTTACCTATGGCTAGGAGTAATATCTGAAAACATTTGGTTTAGATAAAGTTTGTCATTAGGATTTAGCGTAGCCAAGATATATAGAATACAAAAACTCAGAATAAGAGGACAAATATTAATCAAAGTACTGAAAGTACCGATACGAGTTGATGGCAATCGTAAGTTTTAATGAGGTATAATACACTCAGTATACTGAATACTTTTTAATTCGGTAAAATTAGGTTTTACAAAAAAGTAACTAAACATCGGGTCAGACAATTGGCCTAATGTGAGTACTGATGGCTTATTTATCATGCGACAAACTACATATATCAGCGATATGATTATAAAATCCTGTGCTTATAAATACGTTTCATCAATATTAAATTTCTATGCGACAGGGTAGTATTCCTTACGCTTTCACTTCCTATCAGCAGACTTCAATATCTAGGTCAATACGTGTACATGTAAAACATTTTCACAACTTCAAAGACTGTCGCGAGAGTTTCTCATAAGTTAAGATCACGTGAATGAGGAATGACGCAACGTCTATGTCCAACTTCACAGACAAATCTTGCCAATACACAGTAAGGGAAACTTGACCAAAACTTATTTGCATATCAATCGTGCGCAAGAATTGTTAACAGTCCAGTCTATCGCTTTTAATGTCAATTCTTTTACAAGAGTATAATGGTAAAAAAAATAATTGAAAAGTAACATTCTAAAGCAAATTTATAATATCTTAAAATTCATAAAAGACGCCGAACTGACATTTAATAGCATATATTTCAACAACTCTTGTAGACCTATATTTTTCAGCGAATTGTTACTATATTTTCGTCATTTTAAAAAGCAAAAATATTCGAATAAAAGTGTGATTTGGAAATTTCAATCTTGAAGTTCAGTTTATGTTGCTGAAATGCACATACATGTGTAATTTTGCGTTAATATAATGTGTTATTAACCCCCATACTGCAAAATGTGTTTTGACGTGTTCCCAATAAACAACTTAGCATAACACAACTGCGTTGATCAACTCGTAAAAATACAGATACATGTTATCACAAAAAGAACGACGACGGACAAACATTTACTAGATATAAAGAAAGATACATGTAAATATATAAAAATCTCAGATACCAAAGTATAAATCAATAAGATGTCCAGGACATAGATACAAATCCCGTAAAAGTGGACAAACACGGACCTCTGGAAACCAAGAGGTGGGATCAGGTGCCATGGAGGAGTAAGCATCCCCTGTCGACCGGTAGACACCCGCCGTGAGTCCACAGTCAAGTCCAATGAAACACGTGAGGAGTGTATCCTCGTCACAATTGGTACAGACGTAATCAAACTAACCGCCATACGAAAAGGTAACTCAACATTTTACTTAGTGAAACAGAGTAGTCGCAAACAAGATACCATACGACCATAAAATTTGCGGAACGTTGACATGAAACGCGGTTTTCGATATCCCTGTGTCAATAATTTGTCAGTGAGTAGTTGGAAACCTCTGTAAAATGAAATCTGTCATATGTTCTTGCACGCCCTGGCATATCGGATCATTTGTGAAATATAAACTCCATATGCAGGTGAGTGAGGGATATTACTACTTAAATGTGGAAAATTTACGATGGGAAAGCCGAAATCGTCGCGTTTATCGTATAGCTTGGTTGCTAACAACACCCGTCTGTGTGGATATTAAGTAAAATGTCTAGAGACAGCGTGTGTACTTGATTCTGTTGTATCTTTAATTTCTAGTTCGCTGGGATATATCGCATTGACATATGTATGAAAATTGTCATTATTAATTGACAAAACGTCGTCGATATATCTAAATGTCAAATTAAAGGACACCGCTAACTTTTTCTTCTTTTGATTCAGCAGTTTCTGAATGAAGTCTGCTTCGTATGAATAAAGGAACAGGTCGGACAATAAACAAGCACAATTGGTTCCCACAGGAATGCCGACAGTTTGTTGAAAGACCACGTCTCCACAACACATTACAAATATATTGTCTATTAGAAATTCCAGCACAACAGGTTTTTTATATACAACTTCAGTATACTTATGTGTAGAATCAGAGTGGTGTTTGACGAAATAAGTATCCTGATAGCCTGGTCACTAGATATTTAAATTTTCGGGTACCACCTTTAGTGAAAAACAGTTGTCTATGATGCAAAAAAGCCTTTCTCTTTAACAACAGGTGGAATAGTAGTGTAAAGAGTTGAGAAATCATAAGTTTTGATACTGTGAATTCGAGAAAAATTATGTGCCTTCTGGTTCTAAAAGGTGGATACAATTTTTAAGTATCCACATCTGATTTACAACCGGTGGATACAATAACAACTGTACAGTATATTTTTGAAGTTTCTCCTTAACAACTGTCAATATCTTGGTAAGGAGTAATACAATACAGTTTGGTAGAACATTTGCTGGAACCTGCTATGTATCTTTGCTTATATGGGTTTTTATGAAGTTTAGGTATCCAGTATAAATGTGGTAGCTCAAATCGGTCTCCGTTGTAGGTATATCAAATGAGTGTAATACGGACACAATTTTGAAGGATCTCGTCCTTTGAAAGTGAGTACGTGTGTATGTAGGATTTCCAGAATTCGTATTAAACCCAAGTTCTTCTAATAAACAATTATAGTAATGTGCCTTACAAATAAAAACTATATTATTTGAGGCTTTGTCTGCTGGTACCAGTACATATTGGTCATAACATTGAATAAAAGTACAGATATACCTATAAACAACATTTGTAGAGAAAAATTGTTTGAATTTACATAATATCAGCGATATATAAAGCTAATTAGCTTTATATATCGCTGATAATATATAAGTCACGAATTGAGAAAATTATAATATTATCAAGCTGCTCACCACTACTAAATGAAACTGAATCATTAGTAGAAACACGCTTTCCTACTTTCTTTGCTCTCTGATGATTGATTATCATATACGATGACGTCATTATGTACATAACATAATTAACTAAGGCCATAAGAACATAATTTTGTATGATTCAACTTAAACTGACATTTATACTAATTATTATGATGAAATAGATACGAGTTACATGTGTTGTTTCATGGCAGAACTGAAACAGATTAATACACGTACTTAATTAGATAAAAATCGTGATAGTTGGAAATAAAAGTAAAATAAATCACTGTCACATTATCTTGAATTGGCACTAAACAATCGGTTAAGATAGCAACAAGCACTATCTCTGGTCACAGTCGTTGGAGACAATACAACAAGCACTATCTCTGGTCACAATCGGTGTAGACAATACAACAAGCACTATCTCTGGTCACAACAGGTGGATACAACACAACAAGCACTATCTCTGGTCACAACATGTGTAGACAATACAACAAGCACTATCTCTGGTCACAACAGGTGGATACAACACAACAAGCACTATCTCTGGTCACAACATGTGTAGACAATACAACAAGCACTATCTCTGGTCACAACAGGTGGAGACAATACAACAAACACTATTTCTGGTCACAACAGGTGTAGACAATACAACAAGCACTATCTCTGGTCACGACAGGTGTAGACAATACAACAAGCACTATCTCTGGTCACAACAGGTGGTGACAATACAACAAACACTATTTCTGGTCACAACAGGTGGAGACAATACAACAAACACTATCTCTGGTCACAACAGGTGGATACAACACAACAAGCACTATCTCTGGTCACAACATGTGTAGACAATACAACAAGCACTATCTCTGGTCACAACAGGTGGAGACAATACAACAAACACTATTTCTGGTCACAACAGGTGTAGACAATACAACAAGCACTATCTCTGGTCACGACAGGTGTAGACAATACAACAAGCACTATCTCTGGTCACAACAGGTGGATACAACACAACAAGCACTATCTCTGGTCACAACATGTGTAGACAATACAACAAGCACTATCTCTGGTCACAACAGGTGGATACAACACAACAAGCACTATCTCTGGTCACAACAGGTGTAGACAATACAACAAGCACTATCTCTGGTCACAACAGGTGGAGACAATACAACAAACACTATCTCTGGTCACAACAGGTGTAGACAATACAACAAGCACTATCTCTGGTCACGACAGGTGTAGACAATACAACAAGCACTATCTCTGGTCACAACAGGTGGAGACAATACAACAAGCACTATCTCTGGTCACAACAGGTGGAGACAATACAACAAACACTATCTCTGGTCACGACAGGTGTAGACAATACAACAAACACTGTCTCTGGTCACAACAGGTGGGGACAACACAACAAACACTGTCTCTGGTCACAACAAGTGGATACAATACAACAAGCACTATCTCTGGTCACAACAGGTGGATACAACACAACAAGCACTATCTCTGGTCACAACAAGTGGATACAATACAACAAGCACTATCTCTGGTCACAACAGGTGGATACAACACAACAATCACTATCTCTGGTCACAACAAGTGGATACAATACAACAAGCACAATCTCTGGTCACAACAGGTGGAGACAATACAACAAGCACTATCTCTGGTCACAACAGGTGGGGACAACACAACAAACACTATCTCTGGTCACAACAAGTTGATACAATACAACAAGCACAATCTCTGGTCACAACAGGTGGATACAACACAACAAGCACAATCTCTGGTCACAACAAGTGGATACAATACAACAAGCACAATCTCTGGTCACAACAGGTGGATACAACACAACAAGCACTATCTCTGGTCACAACAAGTGGATACAATACAACAAGCACTATCTCTGGTCACAACAAGTGGATACAATACAACAAGCACTATCTCTGGTCACAACAGGTGGATACAATACAACAAGCACTATCTCTGGTCACAACAAGTGGATACAATACAACAAGCACTATCTCTGGTCACAACAGGTGGAGACAATACAACAAGCACTATCTCTGGTCACAACAGGTGGATACAATACAACAAGCACTATCTCTGGTCACAACAAGTGGATACAATACAACAAGCACTGTCTCTGGTCACAACAAGTGGATACAATACAACAAGCACTGTCTCTGGTCACAATTAGTGTACACAACTATATAGACTAATGTGTTTCAACGTAGAATGAAAATAAGTAGTCTAGGTATTTGTTTCCTTTTTCAGTTCCCAAACAATGGCTAGGAGCTCGGCCATAAATATATTGATGCATTCAGCATCATACCTATCAAATTCTATAAATGAAAATGACACCAATTTCTGTCTCTGAAATCAATAAATAATTCTAAATATGCATACAGAAAGCTGTGAATATGATGTACATACATGTACAAGATGATAAAATTTACATGTGACAGTTAAATGAATCACTACTATATAAGAAATAAGTTAATTTATATATAATATGGCATTAATCATCAGAACAAAGTACAGGAATGCAAAATCGTGTGAGCTGAATCTCAGTGTGTGTGTGTGTGTGTGTGTGTGTGTGTGTTCGACCATGACTAACTCTCAACAAAATGTTATTTCAGTCTACAATCCTATGTATGTGTCGCTTCTTTTGTACAAATTCCTAATCAATACAACGTTATTGTGAAGTAGATTTTCCATAAAAGGTTTGATATAGTATAGCGATATTACATAGGCTCTACTGGTATAAACTATCTGATTTGCTGTATGGATGACAACTGATTAATGAAATATCTGTCAGTTTGTTTTTCAGCCCAATGTGTATGTTCGTAATAAGCAGATGGGGATGGAAGGATTAGGGTTGAAAGTCAGTAGTAAAAGATATAAAATGTATCTGTATGTTTATTGTCATGTTTTAATTTTTGAATATACGAGGTGGGAGGTAAATACAAAAATTAAAACATGACAACTAATTTTTGTATTTACCTCCCAGCTAGTAAATTCAAAAAATAAAACATGACAGTATCGTGATAAAGGCGCGATTTTGAACTGGGGTCCGATTTCCGCACAAAATTGTTTTAAAAGTGGTTGAACTTAAAACGCCTCATATAATTCTTTGGACCAAATATAAGGAACAAAAAAATAAAAAATTTATAATGCCCAAGATGACACAAGTCATATTTGTGTTAGACCCAGGAACTACTATATGTATAAGCAGAATGGGTCCGATGGGATGATTAGGGTGGAAAGTCGCCTGGTCTCTACCCTACAGCTTGTTATAAATTAGGGTGGAAAATTGCCTGCAGATCTCTACACGATAGCTTGTTCCGTAAGTGCCGAGTATAGGCCAAACTCTGAAGCCATTCACCTACGGGCGCCGTTTTACTTTTTAATACCAGTTAATACCTATTTGAATGGGTGATATCACCCATTGGAATACCGAATAAGTGATATCACCTATTCGTGTAAGTGATATCACTCTTTCGAATATGTGATATCACTCTTTCAAATAGGATATATCACTTTATACGCTTTTATAGATGATATCACCTATTCGAATAAGTGATATCACCTATTCGAATAGGTGATATCACTTTACAAAACGAATAACTTATTCAAATTTGGAAACATTAAATATTTTATTCTCCCCATTTCTTCAATAAATGTAGATCTGCTGTAAATATCACTAGGCCTATATCTATGGAAGAACAAAGCGCAGAGTAGGATATTGTCATGTTTTAATTTTTCAAAAGACAGACTGTCGGCCATCGTCGGATCCGAATATACGAGGTGGGAGGTAAATACATCACCGGATTTAAAAAAACAAAAATTAAAACATGACAACTAATTTTTGTATTTACCTCCCAGCTAGTAAATTAAAAAAAATAAAACATGACAGTATCGTGATAAAGGCGCAGCACTGCAGAATCGGAATCATCTCCGTGTCTGTTGTAGGATTTGGACGGAATTCAGTATTCAAAGCAGACTGAGCCAATACCGCCGTCTCCTGCGATTTTGAACTGGGGTCCGATTTCCGCACAAAATTGTTTTAAAAGTGGTTGAACTTAAAACGCCTTATATGATTCTTTGGACCAAATATAAGGAACAAAAAAATAAATAATTTATAATGCCTAAGATGACACAAGTCATATTTGTGTTAGACCCAGGAATATATTTTATTTTTGTATAGGGAGCATTCATTGGCATTGATTCGTAAGTGATATCACCTATTCGAATAGGTGATATCACTTTACAAAACAAATAGGTGAGATCTCTTAGTCGAATATTCGAGTAGGTGATATCACTCATTCATTTGAATCTTTCATTCGGATAGGTGATATTACTCATTCAAATAGGTTATATCACTCATTCGTATAATTGATATCACTTAAGAATTTAAATAAGTGATATCACCTAATCGAAAGAGCGAAATTGAAACGTGGGGGAAACAACCCCAAGAAAATAACCCTTGAGGGAAATAACCCTTGAGGGAAATAACCCTGTTTCACAAGATGTGTAGTTAATTTAAATGTCAATATGAACAATTAATCACAAAACAAAAATTGTTGTGAATTTTCATGTTCATGTTGATCAAATTACCAAGCAAATTTACGCATTGTTTTAAATTCTGTTCGGTATAATAAAATATTTATGTTCCTCTGTGTCGGGATACATCTATAGAATTGTCTCTCTCGATGTATCCCTCCACATAGGGCCATGATTCTGTCTCCTTTGTTGTTGTATCTGCTGTTATTGTTATCGTATCTATTGTTGGTTCTTTTGCTTATGTTTCAGTTGTTGTTGAGAATAAATGATGACCTAAATACTAGTATTGATGATATATTTTTATTCAATATTCAGTTTCATCCTCGTCAAAATAAAATATAAATAATGTCGTTAGTGTTTCGTAGTCTTCATTTCATATGATCAGAAGAACCAAACAAATGAAATAATTTGTGTGTGGATCATGTAAATTCTAAACTCCTGACCTCTAAAGCTGATATAATATCTTTACATAGTGGATGCGCTGAGACAAATATGGCATTAGATTTAGATTTATTATTTGACCTTGTATGACACCACTTTCTGTCTCGGAGTTCTACATTAAATTCGAGCTCAACTGAAAACGTTTATTGACAGAAACGACCGGTTTTTTTTTGTTTTTTTTGTTTGTTGTTGTTGTTGTTTGTTGTTGTTCTTCTTCTTTTTTTTTTTTTTTTTTCAACACCATTTAGAAACTCTAAACTCCTCTTAAGTTTAGTTAGTTTTACAGTGGTCATTTTTAGACATTTATATATAAATTATTTGGCCTTGTGTGATACCACTTACTGTTTCAAAACTCGGCATTTATGGTTGTCTTAAGTGATTGTTCTGGCCTCTTTTTGCAAAACTATAACCTCGATGTAATAAAAAAGACGTAAATAAAAACTTGTGCATCATTGCGCTGCTTGTAAATAGCGATAATATAGCCTAGGCTACCTTTTTTGCAACGATAGACATAGGTGTTGAAAATTGGGGCTAAGCCCCCAGACGTTTCTGGCGTGTGTGCGTGTTTTAAGTTGGTTTAGCCCCCTCCCACTTTCAATTTGCTTCCAACGCCTATGTATATATCACTAGCTATATATTATATATTGCTGTTGTAAATAGTGTAGTTTTCCTTCTTTTTTGAACATTGATTTCATGTGATTATTGGGTCCGTATTTTATCCAGTGGTCCAGTCCACACACACAAATATCATTCGCAAATAACAAGTAGATTCACTCCTTAGAAGTCCTGCAGTCCGCACTGTTGTTTATTTATTGTTGTTTAACGTCCCACTCAAGAATCTTTCACTCATATGGAGACGTCACCATATGCCGGCGAAGGGCTTCAAATTTTGGCCTATGCTCGGCACTTAAGACCATTGAGCAGTGTGGGGTCTCTAACGTGCCGACACCTACTTTGACACGGTACCTCGGTTTTTGACTGTCTCATCCGAAGGACAGGAAACCAACCTGCCGCCGGCTGGACTCGAAATGCAATGTCGAGCGCGCTACCGTCTGAGTCAGGTCGGCGCCCTAAATATTTGGTGACAAAAAAAGAATTGAGATTAATCTGTGTAGGAGTTGTCTTTCGTGACACATTACTGTTACCGATCAAAGACATTCGATCGAAGCCGTGAATTATCATGATTTTATTTATTTTTTATTTATTTATTTACTTAACAGGGGTTATGTTAAGACTTGCAAAACATTGGCATTACTCCTACCAAAGTGAAAACATGAATGTATAATTTATGTCATATTGTGAATGTCATGTTTCTAACTTTTGGGCTCACGAAGGTATCAGGTACCAGGTAAATCAACAAAAAGTGGGAACATGAAAAAGAGGTTACTAGCTTTAAAACTTACATAATTCAGATTTAGGCCTACCTAAGATTTTGGTAGAAACCAATGGCAGTACGGTTGATAGGACGCTTATCTATGTAAAATGATTGAATCAAAGAAAAACGCTGAAAGTTTTTCATTACTTGAACCTTGACCTTACAATTTTCTATAAAATAAAGAATAAACAGTTGATCTTAGATATCGATATTTTTATGGTTCAGCATACGTATCACGTCTTCAGCTCTGGGTTTACCACGGGTTATACCAAAAAGTGAAAACATGGTAATTGTATTTTCTTTCGGTATGACCTTTGGTACATCAAAAATCTATATATTTTACACGTGTTCCAGACAGTTTTAAGTTAATCTTTAAATAATTTATTTGAAGTAATCGTTTTTATTGATATGTTAGTTTATTTATCAGTTGCATAGCGGAATTTACACACTATACTCTTTTATCAAAGATATTTGCTGCAAATTAGCAGAGAAAATTCTTCTTTTTATTTTTTAAAGATGTATTAACTTGACGTGAAAACGAGATATAACGCACAGTTCTATTGCACTGTCGTGACTTTACATAACATGCGTTACGTTTGAACTGTTGAGTTAATTGATAGGGTTGTTTTACTTGTGTTCACACCCAACAGGTAAATTCCAAATTTACACGCAGGACATAAGCTAGCCAGTACATAAAAATATGTAACAATAGATCATGTCTAACTACATATAAACATGATATGGAGAGCGTGTTAATATTTCATTACTAACAAATTAACAGCATAGGCGTCGGAGCCGGGGGGCTAGGGGGGCTTAGCCCCCCCCCCCCCCCCACTTTTTTTTGCAAAGATAGGCATAGGTGTTGAAAATTGGGGGCTTAGCCCCAAGACGTTTCTTGGCGTGTGTGTGTTTTAAGTTGATTTTAGCCCCCCCCCCCCCCACTTCTGGCGTGTGTGTGTTTTAAGTTGGTTTAGCCCCCCCCCCCCCCCCCACACACACACACACACACACACACACACTTTCAATTTGCTTCCGACGCCTATGAACAGTGTATTCATATATTTGATAAATGAACGGAGTTTGGGGTTCGTACATCTAATAAGTCCATATGTTGGGAAACTAAAACAATAAGTTGCGTGAAATGATAGATAACCCTGTATGTCCATGTTCAAATACTCATCCCTAATTTCTCAGTTGTTGTTTCCTCTAAAACTTTTCCGATCATGACAATCATCAATTAATGTGTCTCAATTTTCAAGATTCTGTTTCAGTCACACGCGTTTTAATTAATGGTGAAAATTTTGAAACAATGCAATGAATTGGCTACATTTCAGCAAATAAAAACATTTTACGATAGAAAAAAAATAAACAGGTTGTCATAAAAATGGATGAAAGGGTGCCTTAATTTAATGAGAAGTTATAACGCAGCGGATGGAAATTCACCGTGAGATGAGACTTCTGTCACCAGCGATATAAATTAAAAACTGATTTTTTTTCCCCAAAAAACTGTAAGAATTAATTCAGAAGTTATATTATTTTATTTAAGCAGATATATATATATTTAAGAGATATCCTATAGAATAATTTCTTGTTATGGTACATTGACCAAAAACGCTAATTTGGCATCATCTCGGATCTATATCTCCGAGACATATGTAAAATATAGACCTCGATCTCTTAGGATAGACCCATGTAAAACGCGGTTACACGGACCCTCGCGCCACACCCACAGTATATGCATTGATGTTCAGTCATTACGTGTGATTAGCATGCCTCATTTAATAGTAGTCTGTTCCTAGTCAACGTTCATCATACGCGTACGGTATGCTTGTGAGTGCCTTAGGTAGATAACAGTGTGGATGTGCTCCTGGGTGACTGCTTTATAAACATATCGTATTGCCAAGCGTGAAATTGATCAGCCTTCTGTCTGATAATCTTTCACTCGGTATCGTCTCGTTCCAAAGATAACAGCATCGATCATTATTTGATTATCAAAACTTTTTGTTAAACACAGATCAGACATTGGTGGGATTTAAATATCTCATCAAAACAAAATTTAAAAGCAACTACCCTACAAGACTGCAAAATGGAATAGTCCATAAAGAAGCGGAAGTTAACAAAGGGAAACGGTTGTTGTGTTTTGCAAAAATAGATAAATTATAGCTAGGGCATTTAAAATGTCGCTTGAAAAGTATGCACAAAAGTACAAGATACACGAAGAGACTCGCAAATATTTTGAACTTCGAGCAGAATCTGGAGTTAAACCGTATGACCAGCTCTCGGTAGAAGACGCGAGAGATGGGAACATTTGTAATGCAAAGCGATTCGGAGGAGTTGTAGAATTTGATGGGGTCGTGAAGGATTTTATTGTACCGTCAAAACATACTGAAGGTAAACGTTTGAATATTTATTTATCTCTATGTGCACTGCAGTCGGCTACTATTTATCATTGGTTGCGTATGTAGGGCGAGCTATTTTGGGTATGGGTGTAATCAGAGGGGGCGTGGTCAAACGCTGTTTACTTTCACTTTTACTGGAAGTATACGACTCACATCAATGTAGACTAGCCTACAAACGGATAAGATTAAACACATTTCTTGTCTCAAGTACATATAATTTTAGAAAATATTTCATAGATTAAAAAGCATTATTTATTTTGTTTTCATAGTGTAGTTTTCCAATTAAATATATGTACACATGTTTACTATTGTAGTCTGTACTATAGCTTTTATAGTCAGTCATACTAGTGTGTTTTAGTAATGTATCATTTAGTATCTTCATCAAGTAACAGATGTAATGATTAGAAATTATTCAAAATGATCTGTAAGATAATACTTTGTTATGAGCATATTCATGTATAATTAGGCATGTACATGTGTTTGTATTTACTATTAACACTTTCACCCCTCAAAATTAAGTTGGTATGCTCTTTTCTATTGTTATGACCAGTCTATTATGGTCTGTAGAGTTGAAAGGGTTAATGAAATGCGGAATGACATGTTCATATTTCTATATCCTCCCCACCATTTCCTCCATCTTTTTGACAGTGTAATAGAGGCAAGACATTTCATAACAAGCTCAAAATTATGTGTCTGTTTAGTGTCTGAATTGATCCTAAACACAAGGGACGGCAAAAATATACATGTACAGCTACACTAAGATGTACATACAGGTATGTTCCACACTCTTTTGGGGCTGGGCCTGGGCGTTTTTAATTGAAAATTTTAGCAACATTTTATTGAAATTTGGAAATCTAAAAATACACAAAAATGTTTGAAAGTACAAGAATCTCTTTAATTTCACTGCCTTTTGACTTCACTTGGGAAAAATGCAATTTAATTTTTTGCATTTAGAATGGGGTCTTATTTGGCCCACTTAGATAGGGTATAAAATCCCTGACATGGAACACTTAGCTACATGGTATTACATACATGCTACTTTAGTACACTTGTACACTAATATGTTCATGTAACAGTACATGTAGATGGAACAGCGAACAGTAAAAATAAGATTCAAACTGGGGCCTTCTGTATTTGTGCATGCCATATTACATTGTATATGTACTGGTTTATTGCAGGACCTAGAAAGTGAATGGACAGATGTAAATTCCAACTTAGGACCTTACATGTATGTCCTCAGGCTTATATCATGAGGGGAAGGGCGTGATTGTGATACACCTACTTCTCTCTTCATGTCAGGCTCAATTTTACAAATTTACAATATGTGTATAAATGTACATACCGGTATGTAAAAAGAAATTAGGATTTATGCAAATGTACATGTTTGAAACTACATTTTTATATCTACTTATTGTAATATACTGGGTAGATGTTTATAGGAATTATAGGAGTGTAGTATTCATTGAATCCCATGATCAGCTGTAATATATACTGCATGTAGGCTACATTTGTACAGTTAGTATTATAACATTCACGCCTAATCCAGCATCACCCTTGTATACAATGTTGATATAGGAATTATAGGACTGTAGTATTCATGTGAATACCCATGGTGGCCAGGATTTAATATATACTGCATGTAGGCATACTGATTTGTACAGTTAGTATTATCACCATTCACGTTCATACTAATCCAGCATCACCGATCACCTGTGTATACTGATGAGGGAGACCAGGAATGTACCTATCACATGTAAAGCTCACTAGTAGTGGGCCAGGACTGTACATACACCTATGTCGGGACCATGACATAGTGTGGTGGCCAGGATTTACTGATGTAGTGGCCAGGACTGTACATATCACCATGTAAAGATCATACTGATGAGGGGACCAGGAATGTACATATCACCATGTATAGATCATACTGATGTAGTGGCCAGGACTGTACATATCACCATGTATAGATCATACTGATGAGGGGGCCAAGACTGTACATATCACCATGTATAGATCATACACCATGTATAGATCATAGTGATGCTGTGACCAGGACTAAATCTGTACATATCATCATGTAGAGATCATACTGATGAGGGGGCCAAGACTGTACATATCACCATGTACATGTAGAGATCATACTGATTAGGAAGCCAGGACTGTACATATCACCATGTAGAGATCATACTGGTGTGGGGAACCAGGACTGTACATATCACCATGTAGAGATCATACTGATGAGGTGGCCAGGACTGAATCTGTACATATCACCATGTTAAAATCATACTGATGAGGGGACCAGGACTGTTCATATCACCATGTACATGTAGAGATCATACTGATGAGGGAGCTAGGACTGTATATATCACCATGTAGAGATCATACTGATAAGGAGCCAGGACTATACATATCACCATGTAAAGATCATACTGATGAGAGGGACCAGGGGCCAGTGTACATGGAGATGTACATATCACCACTGTATATTTCACCATGTAGAGATCATACTGATGAGCCAGGGAAGCCAGGAGGGGGCCAGGAATGTACATATCACCATGTAGAGATCATACTGATGTGGTGGCCAGGACTGAATCTGTACATACTGATGAGGAAACCAGGACTGTGTCACCATGTAGAGATCATACTGATGAGGGCATATAGGGACTTACAGACGCTTTTTGGGAAAGAATTCTGTACCCTTTTAGGAGGGAATTTTACATCACAATGGACTAAATTTGGTAAAAATAATAGTATTAATTATAGTAATTTTAGTAATAAAATTAGAAATAAAGATACAAAACCTTGACTAATTTAACTTTTTATTAAATTGACAACATGTATTTATTCAGGAGACTTGGTATTAATTCAGCATTTTTTTTGTCTATATATCAAAAGTTAGATATATGGTGAACATAATTGGGAAATTTTTGCACAAAATTAGGGAAAATATAGCCAATTTTGTATTGGGAATGGGTCCTTTTACCAGACCCATGTGTTGATGATATTAATCCCTGACATATCAACCAAATTTCAAGTGATCAGTCTGACTTAGATGTCAGCACATGTATACCAAGAATCTGCACCCTGTAAAAGAGAGCTGGCCTGGCTCAGTCAGAAGCGCGCTCGACTCTTGATTGTGAGGTCTGTGTTCGAGTCCAGCCGGCGACAGGTTGGTTTCCTGTCCTGCGGATGAGACAGTCAAAACCGAGGTCCCGTGTCACAGTAGGTGTCGGCACATTAAAGAACCCTCACTGCTCAATGGCCGTAAGTGCCGAGCAAAGGCCAAAATTTGAAGCCCTTCACCGGCATTTGGTGACGTCTCCATATGAGTGAAATATTCTTGAGTGGGACGTTAAACAACAACAAACAAACAAAAACCCTGTAAAAGAAACAAAACAGTTTTACAAAATATAATATACTGCAATTTCTAGATCTGAAGACCTACTTCAGGAAAGAATATAAATGTCTACATACATCTACAATGTAAAACATTTGAATATATTGTATATGTAACAATTTCTTTGGTATACATACATATACATGCCATGTAAAGTATATATACATTGTACATACAAATGTACCAAGGAAATTGTTACATGTACAATGTATTCAAATGTTATACATTCTACATCAGAGGGTACATAATATTTTGGAAGGTAACAGTATACATGTACCTGTGACTTTTATTACGGTATTTTCAGAATATATACCAGTGACTTTTGATATTTTAGAAGATATACTTGTGACTTTTAATATTTCTGAATGTATACCTGTGACTTTTGATATTTCAGAGTACATTGCATATACATGTGACTTTTATTGTTTCAGAATATATACCTGTGACTTTTTTATATTTCAGGATATATACCTGTGATTTTTTATATTTCAGACCTGTGACTTTTATTATTTCAGAATGTATATCTGTGACTTTTTGATATTTCAGACTATATACCTGTGACTTTTGATATTTCAGAATATATACATTTGTATCTGTGACTTTTATTATTTCAGAATGTATACCTTTGACTTTTGATATTTCAAAATATACCTGTGACTTTTGATATTTCAGAAGATACATGTACATGTATACCTGTCACTTTTATTATTTGAGAATGTATACCTGTTGCTTTTGATATTTCAGAATACAGTATATACCTGTGACTTTTGATATTTCAGAATATACCTGTGACTTTTATTATTTTCAGAATGTATACCTGTGACATTTATTTTTTTCAGAGGGTATACCTGTGACTGTGTACAGATCAAAGAATTGTGACTTTGTATGTGCTCCTTCTGTGTTTGTGTACTTTCATGGGGGAGGTAACTGTGTTGGAAGCAGACAGACTGTTGACAGTATATGTCGTATCTTTTCAAGGTATGTAACATGTATTTAAAATTATATATAATCATAAACATTTGAATGATGTAACAATATACATATTGTACACATATACAGTTATAAACTTGTCAAGGAATATTTTTTGCCCCGGGGCATTAAATACCAATGAAATAAATATCACAAGCCTGGAGGGCAGAAAAACTTTAACAAATGAATCCAAGAGAAATGTAGAGCAATAAATATTTATTCGCCTGATAGCCTTGAGCTCTATAAGCAGCATTGTATTTTTGAAATGTTTTCTGTACAATGATCAGCTGATCAATGAAAGATCAGCTTTCCCATCCAATGTGACACAATATCAATCTTGGTGTCACTGGAACATTTATTTGAATTTTCTTTTATAGCATACATATTGGCATTGAATCTTTTTTAAACTTTTCAAAATTCAGTTATACATGTGTGAAATGGAACCTGGCCATGACAGGAATTTTTTATCCATTTCTACATATATACATGTATACATATTTACTGTAATCAACCATTTAAGTGCCCAGGGCTGGGTTTTTAATGGGACCAATTATAATCAAATAAAACAGTTCATTTTTTACAAGGCACAGTGGTAAGTTGTTGTAGTTATTACTGAGGACACCTATCAACTTAATTCTGTAGATGGTGGACTACAGATAAACTGTTACTTACGGTTTTTCAGATCCACATCTCATTGTCAACCAGCTAGAAAAGGTTCTTGATCATATGTAAAAAAGGGGGATGGGCTTAAAGGGAAATGGGCACTTAATGGGTCAAATACGGTATTTGGTCTTTTGTCATCAGATACATATAGTAATATGACAAATCTGCCTAGACTTGCTAGTATTTTTCTTTGCTCTATCCTTTAGTTTATTATCATTTTATTTCTATCTCATTTATTCACTAATTACCTCCCTTTGGCAGCACTGGCATCGTGTAAATTAGGTCATATAGCAAGATTTACCAGGTTCTGTTTGAATACATTAATTCTCCAAAGGAATTTTATTGGCTCATTATATTGTTTGGGTACATTCGGAAAGTGTTAACAGGTGTGATGCAGTGTTACAGTCTCTATCTCCCTGTCTCTTTTAGAGAAATGAACATGAGGTGAACTTGTTTGTTGTACTCATAATTTGGCCTGGCAGGTTTGGTTCACTTTGGTCTATTTAGATCAGTTTAAATTGAAGGAAAATTATAATTTTTTAAAAGAGAAAAGTTGTGACCTTGAACTTTCCTTAGATCATTTATAATGAATTTAAATAGGCCATCCGAAAAGTTTCTGCATAAACACTATACACAGAAACTATATATAATTATTTGCCTGTTGATGAAAGATTAATACATGTTCAAAATGGTGATGTAGTCATTTCAAGATATTTTAGTTTTTGAACATTTTTTATGCATTTTAAGTACATATTATAGGGAAATTCCAAAGTGATTACTACTCTTGTATGCTATACTGGTAATTACATATATGTAAAAAGTTGGATTGAGCCCCATTGGGGGCCTCAATGGCTGAGTGATTGGTCATTTTAAACCATAAAATCTCTCATCCCTGGTAAGTGTGCTAATTTTGTGAGAAAGTTTGCCAGTTTTCTTGCAGAACACTGATGGTTTCTTCACAGATAAATTGTAATTTGGTTCTCTCCTCCACCATTAAAAACTGTTCACCACCATATAACTGAAAAATTGTTGAATATGGCATAAAAAAGATTTAAAACAAATATAAGTTAGATTTGTCATTATTTATGAATTTTTTTAATACATTTACATTGTAAAATACAAAATGGAATAAAAAAAAACAGGTAAATTTCAGTAATAAAAATTCTGGTTAAGTGTTACTAAAATCTGCCTTCATTTATACATATATTCATTTATACAAAGTAGAATTCAAATGAAGTGAACTGGTTTATGTTTTAACACTTTTTAACAGTTAGTAACAACATTTAACCATACATGTGTACATGCATTGAAGCTGTTTAGGAAGCTTGTTGAAGCTACTTAGTAACTGGTAAATTGATACAAGTAGGCACTGCAGAGGTAATTACTGTATTGCTGAAGTAAGGCCTCATTAGCTATCCTTTGCTGAATGTTATTTTGTTATTGAATGCTATATAGCAATAGTTATAACACACTGGAGAAGAATGTGAGAGAAATTTGTCAGAGAAAACTACTGCAGGAGAATGTGAGAGGAATTTGTCAGAGAAAACTACTACAGGAAAATGTGAGAGAAATTTGTCAGAGAAAACTACTACATGAGAACGTGAGAGGAATTTGTCAGAGAAAACTACTGCAGGAAAATGTGAGAGGAATTTGTCAGAGAAATCTACTGCAGGAGAATGTGAGAGGAATTTGTCAGAGAAATCTACTGCAGGAGAATGTGAGAGAAATTTGTCAGAGTAAACTACTACAGGAGAATGTGAGAGGAATTTGTCAGAGAAAACTACTACAGGAGAATGTGAGAGAAATTTGTCAGAGAAAACTACTGCAGGAAAATGTGAGAGGAATTTGTCAGAGAAAACTACTACAGGAAAATGTGAGAGGAATTTGTCAGAGAAAACTACTACAGGAGAATGTGAGAGAAATTTGTCAGAGAAAACTACTACAGGAGAACATGAGAGGAACTTTTCAGAGAAAACTACAACAGGAGAACATGAGAGGAGCTTGTCAGAGAAAACTACTACATGAGAACATGAGAGGAACTTTTCAGAGAAAACTACTACATGAGAACGTGAGAGGAATTTGTCAGAGAAAACTACTACATGAGAACATGAGAGGAACTTTTCAGAGAAAACTACTACAGGAGAATGTGAGAGGAATTTGTCAGAGAAAACTACTACATGAGAACATGAGAGGAACTTGTCAGGGAAAACTACTACAGCAGAGTGTGAGAGGAATTTGTCAGAAAAAAACTACTACATGAAAATGTGAGAGGAATTTGTCAGAGAAAACTACTACATGAGAACGTGAGAGGAATTTGTCAGAGAAAACTACTACAGGAGAACATGAGAGGAACTTTTCAGAGAAAACTACAACAGGAGAACATGAGAGGAGCTTGTCAGAGAAAACTACTACAGGAGAATGTGAGAGGAACTTGTCAGAGAAAACTAATACATGAGAATGTGAGAGGAATTTGTCAGAGAAAGTTACTGCATGAAAATGTGAGACGAACTTGACAGAGAAAACTACTACAGGAGAACATGAGAGGAACTTGTCAGAGAAAACTACTACAGGAGAACATGAGAGGAACTTTTCAGAGAAAACTACTACATGAGAACGTGAGAGGAATTTGTCAGAGAAAACTACTACATGAGAACATGAGAGGAACTTTTCAGAGAAAACTACTACAGGAGAATGTGAGAGGAATTTGTCAGAGAAAACTACTACATGAGAACATGAGAGGAACTTGTCAGGGGAAAACTACTACAGCAGAGTGTGAGAGGAATTTGTCAGAAAAAAACTACTACATGAAAATGTGAGAGGAATTTGTCAGAAAAAAACTACTACATGAGAACGTGAGAGGAA
Organism: Atrina japonica; assembly: GCA_030159075.1. Classification (NCBI taxonomy): domain Eukaryota; kingdom Metazoa; phylum Mollusca; class Bivalvia; order Pterioida; family Pinnidae; genus Atrina; species Atrina japonica. Next base: position 1,067,467 of record BROG01000032.1, read on the forward strand.
TTTGTCAGAGAAAACTACTACAGGAGAACATGAGAGGAACTTTTCAGAGAAAACTACAACAGGAGAACATGAGAGGAGCTTGTCAGAGAAAACTACTACAGGAGAATGTGAGAGGAACTTGTCAGAGAAAACTAATACATGAGAATGTGAGAGGAATTTGTCAGAGAAAGTTACTGCATGAAAATGTGAGACGAACTTGACAGAGAAAACTACTACAGGAGAACATGAGAGGAACTTGTCAGAGAAAACTACTACAGGAGAACATGAGAGGAACCTGTCAGAGAACTACTACAGGAGAACATGAGAGGAACCTGTCAGAGAAAGTTATCATGCTGTACATGTACTTACATGTAATTCCATGTACATGTACTTCATAAGTTCTTCATCAGTCTAGATCTAACTTCATGCAGATGGAATTTTAAAACTAGTGATAATTACTTGGACAGCTTCAGGGGAATCACACCTTATTATAAGAATGAGCCCAGACTGCTCAAATCAAGACAATCTGACATTTTTTTCCTCAAATTGGGAAAATTACAACTGAAATATTCATGCTTTATATATATATATACAAATTAAACCAGAAATCAGTTGTTTGATGATTTTTGAATAAAGTATTTGGATAATAGAAACACATTGATTACATTAGAATTAAACTTTTCCATTTTTCCATTTTACTTTTTCTGTAAAACAATATTACGGTATATTAATTATTATAGCATTGGGAAAAATAAGATTTTTGTGGGGCTCAATTTTAGCATTTTAGAATGGAAATGGGCCTTTGAATGGCCCCAATAAGAGATAATCAGGGGGTCTATGCTTGTGTAAAACATAACTTGAATTGTGTCTTGACACTGAGATGTTGCATATTGTCTCGATACATGTATGTGAAGATCTGGTGTGTTTAGACCAATGAGATGATACTCTATCTAAATACATGTTTGTAAGAACTTGATATGTTAGAACTTGTGAGATGTTGTTTTGTCTAGATACATGTATGTTAAGACTTATTAGTGTGTTTAAATCAGTGAGATGTTGTATTGTCAAGATGTGTAATGACTTGGTATGTTAGAACTTGGGAGATGTTGTTTTGTCTAGATACATGTATGTTAAGACTGATATTAGTGTGTTTAAATCAGTGAGATGTTGTATTGTCCAGATGTGTAATGACTTGGTATGTTAGAACTTGGGAGATGTTGTTTTGTCTAGATATGTTAAGACTTATATTAGTGTGTTTAAATCAGTGAGATATTGTATTGTCCAGATGAGTAATGACTTGGTATGTTAGAACTTGTGAGATGTTGTTTTGTCTAGATATGTTAAGACTTATATTAGTGTGTTTAAATCAGTGAGATATTGTATTGTCTAGATGTGTAAAGACTTGGTATGTTTGAACTAGTGATATGATACTCTATCTAGATGTGTTAAGACTTATATTAGTGTGTTTAAATCAGTGAGATATTGTATTGTCTAGATGTGTAAAGACTTGGTATGTTTGAACTAGTGATATGATACTCTATCTAGATGTGTTAAGACTTGGACTTGATGTATTTAAACTAGTGAGGTGTTGTATTGTCTAGATATGTAAAGACTTGGTATGTTTGAATTAGTGAGATGATACCCTATCTAGATATGTAAACACTTGATATATTTGAAATAGTGAGATGTTGCATTTTTTAGATATGTAAAGACTTGGTATGTAAGAACCAGTCAGATATTGTGTAGTCTAGATATATAGACTTGGTATGTATGAACTAGTGAGATGGGACTCTATCTAGACATGTAAAGACTTGGTATTTTTGGATTAGTGAGATGTTGGTCTGTCTACATGTAGATATGCAAAGACTTGCTGTGTTTTAAACTAGTGAGATGTTGTGTTGTCTAGATTTTTAAAGACTTGGTATGTCTGGATTAGTGATATGTTGTTGCAAAGATTTAGTATGTTTGAACTAATGAGATGTTACTCTATCTAGATATGTCAAGACTTGGACTTGATGTGTTTAAACTACATGTAGTGAGATGTTACATTGTCTATATGTAAATACTTGGTATGTTTAAACTAGTGAGATTTTACTCTATCAAGATAAGTGCAGACTTGATATGTTTAAACTAGTGATACTTTGCATTGTATAGATGTGTAAAGACATCTTGTGTTATGGCTGGCCCTAAACCTTAGTCAAAGTTTGACTCTACACATGACTGTTGACACTGTATGATAGAAGACTTTAGAAGGGATTTACATGTCATAGTATGTATTAAATGGATAACTCGCAAGTATCTTATGGATAGCTAACAGGAAATCCGTGGATAATTGAATAAAATTTTTAAAATGTGTGTATAATCATGTCTTGATATTCCAAAATACGATTGGTTAACACCTTAAAGATCTCTTGGTAAACTTAATAAATTCTACTTGTATCTAAAATATTCTAGGATCATTAATTTTCAGTTGAAATTGAATTACTTATGATATGTAAATGTATGCATATGTATACAATAAAAATGTATTCAAAGCAAGATGTTCCATAAATTGTGTTTGTTCATATTAAGGTTTTCATGAACTGGAATAACAAATTAATGTCGTCAGAAAAATGAATCAAATCAGCTCCGGATTTAAGAAATTATCAAGCTCTGAATCCGTATCACTTAAATGTACAGTATATACCATACATATATACCTTAAAGGCAGACAAGCTGTAAAACTGTCCAAAGATACATCAGGGATTTTCTGTGGCCATTTTGGGGTCCGGTTACAGGACATATTCTCAATATGAAAATGGCTTGTAAATGTAGTTTCAAAAAAAGAAAACTATGCAAAAATTCCCAGTTTGGAATTTTTCAAGATAAAACTATTGTAAAGTGTAAAGAATTTTCAAACAAATGTCTCAAATAAAGGTCATCCATAAATAATTGTTGGTTTGCTGCTGCAACATGACCAACTCATTCAAAATCCTGCCATCAATTTTATTTATTGTTATTCCAGTGTCATACAATATTTTCATCTCCCCTCCCCCCCATCAATGCGATAGAATGACCCCAGGATCATTTTATCACAAAATAATGACCTCAGGTCTTGTAATAGTTAAAGTGACCCCCAGGATTATTTTATCATGATAAAATTACCCTGGGGTCATTTTATCCTAGGGTCAAAATATCATATGACACCGGGCTTCTGCCATTGCTTATATGTATATGGTTTACAATTTTCAAAAAACAAAATCTACCTATATTAAAATCCATATTACCTGGTAGGGTGGAGTCTTATCAACCCTTTCTTGACCTGAGTGGGTATAAATTTTAGGTTATAAAGTGTAAGATTAAATTGCACTGACTAGAGAAATCATTCCTACTTGTCACCATGCATAAGAGAGTATCCAGTGAGGAATAAAATGTTTTTTTCCCATGCAGCTTTTCATAACCGAAAAGTCAATAGAATCATCGGTATGATAATCAAAAGGTTACTCCACTCCGCCATCTTAGATCTGGGTAGCTTACAGCAAACTAACACTTTTTTAAGGATGGCCTAAGTTATTCTGTTTTAGTTTTGATGTAAAATGTTGTTTATTTTTGCATTTATTGATGGTAGAAAAATCCCTGTTTATTGAAGAACCTGCAACACGTTGGCTTGAGTCCATTGTATAGGTTTTAATTTATGGCATATATACATGTATATATATATATATATTATTTATTGCCAGTGATGTTTCATTTGATGATAACATTCTTGGTGGAAGGAAACCCTGCATCTAGTCTGACAATTAACAATTGTCTACTTTAGTGTAATAATTTGGTTCAACATGCCATGCATTATCATATTAATGGCCAGTCTGAGGTTAGTATCTCTCCTGCTTCAAATTTATTATAACTATGGCCATAATTAGATTGACAAACATACAAAAAAACCTATCTTCCCATATCTTAGGAATGTGATTATCTATAATTATGTACTATATACATATCTATGTACAATGCACATGCATTGGTTTGTTGAGATTCTTAAGCCAGTGCTATAAACTCCATCAATAATTATATTGTAAACACAAACCATGTAGGACATTTTACTGGACATCTTTATAGAAGAGCTTTGTAGCCTAGAACATGCATTGACTCTATATCCTTTCACAGCTGTATCAATTCCTTGTCTGATATTTGCTAGTGGGATGCCATGTCACTGAACATAATTACAGCAACAAATTTACTAGTGAAATATTTTTACTGGGGCTTAATGATTTAAATTTCAGAATGGCCTGAAAGGAAATATCAATTTCTGTGATACTGATATCTGAAGCACTAGTGTTTATAATGCTGACTCCTGATCAGATAGCACCAACCCCCTTAGCTCAGATTCATAGGATAGTCAGAAATCTAATACATGACACATATATACCTTACATGTTTATATCCCAGATGGGATTAAATAGGATTATCAGATAGTGTAAGCAAACACACACAGATTTATTACATGGTTTACCTTTTATATATACTACAGTTTTCATTCACATAATTGAGACTGTCAGGCTTGCCTCAAGTGTACATTTTCGTGTACATGCATCAAAACTGAATATGTACAATGTAAATACATTAGTAAGTGAATGTTAATATCTTCTGATAGGTCAACAAGCTGGTCAAGTGCTGGACATTAACCACATGTATATGTATGGGAATAAATCATAAAACCATAGCTCTTCAACTGTAAAGTCAGCAAATTGATGTGTGAAGTAAAATGTGAAACTGTTTTAAAATGTCTTTGAAATTGTGTTATGATCCAAGAAAGATATTGGGAATTATGAAGTTAAAAATAAAGTTACAAAGATAGATTCTATCGACTATCACCTACATTATTTGAATACAAACAAAATTTAAAATGTTCATGTCATTGGATCATGAGGCTTGTAAACATGTAAAATAATACAACGTTATGATGACATGAGGATGTCTGTCTGTCTACCTACCTACCTGTGTATCTGTCTGTGTATCTATCTATCTATCTATCTATCTATCTATCTATCTATCTATCTATCTATCTATCTATCTATCTGTCTGTCTGTCTGTCTGTCTGTCTGTCTGTCTGTCTGTCTGTCTGTCTATCTATCTATCTATCTATCTATCTACAATGTATATCTGTTTATCTATCTATCTATCTATCTATCTATCTACGGCATCTCTGTCTATTTGCCCATCTGCCTGTCAGTCTGTCTGCCAGTCTACCTGTCTAGCTGACTGGCTGGCTATTTAATCCCAGACAAAAATAATGCGGCATTCATCTACACAAGTATACGGTTACAGATATCCCTCAAATATACCTCACTTCAAAAGACTTCCATAATGTACGTGTACAATGTAGGCCTACATACAGGTCCCTACATACATGTATACATTTGTATAGCTGTAGTACATGTATATGTATGTACTGACACATATTTCTCTTGGGTGTACATGTACATGTATGTACTGACACATATTTCTCTTGGGTGTACATGTACATGTATGTACTGACACATATTTCTCTTGGGTGTACATGTACATGTATGTACTGACATATTTCTCTTGGGTGTACATGTACATGTATGTACTGACATATTTCTCTTGGGTGTACATGTACATGTATGTACTGACATATTTCTCTTGGGTGTACATGTACATGCATGATGTATCCCAAAATATGGTGGTATGCATTCATTTGCATATGAAATTGATTTTACTGGCCACCTGTATGGAACAGTCACAATGATGAATTGACACAAGGATATACATGTACCGGTACATTAATTAGATTAATTATCGTCTACATGAAGTTGATTTCCTTTACATTTACAAAATATATAAACTATTTCTTTACATATCTTAAGTTACACCTAGTACATGCATTGAAAAAGGCCACAGTTATATTCTCTTCGTGGTACCCAGGCTTTGTAAAATTTTTTTTTTATTGTATTTCTGGTACTTTCTTCCTATTAGACAACATAAATCCACTTGTCCACAATATGTAAACCACAAGATACTGGTATCTCTCTAAGTAGTTACATCTCTGTAAACATCATGTACACTGACTCTGTTGTTTGAAATGTACACCTCACTTGATTGTAATGTATCCATTTCCTTTATGTATGTTAAAACCTTTTATTAATTAGGATATTACATGTAAGGATTATCTTTGCTTGTTGCTAATAGTGGTTGTAAGTTTCATATTAAATATATATATAAAAAAAATGATACATGATTGTGTTCACTTTCAAATAGATGGGTGTGTCTCCATCACGTGTGTAGAATCAAGAAGAGTGCAACTTCCCCAAAACTAAACTTTAGACAGATAATTTTGTTTGGCAATTTTGACGATTCATTCTTGAAAGTTGACCATAAGTCAATGATTTGGTTTCAATCCAGTTGTAAACACCAACATATTTACATGTATAACTTATGTGTATTATATTTCAGACCCTAGCTTCCATCTACATGTGTATCTTTTTTTATTTACAGTAAGCTTACTAGTCCTCATGTTTTACAAAAGTTTTCAATCCATTTTTTTTTCAAATTCATACAAATTTATAACTTATATGTATAAACACCTGTCCAATTATTTTTGTATTTACTGTAAATTTGTCCGAGGTCATGTTTTATGATTTTTTTTTCAAATTCATGCATTATTCATCATTTTGTTCCATAACTTACTGGGTACCAGTTTTTGTTTAAGAGAGGTAGATCTTCAATGGAATATGAGTGATGAAAATGCGGTTTTTGTCATGAAAATCAGCCCAAGGTTGAATTTTGGAAGGATCTGTATTAGAAAATATTACATGTATGTCCTTATAAATTAAAGGAAAATTATGTACTTTGAAGATTTTCAGTATCAAAATGTAATCAGGGCCTGACACCATAAAACTTGAGAATTTACTTAAGTATGAGAATATTCTCAACTCAGCCTGCTCAATCAATCAGATTGCAGGATTAGCCCAAATTAAGTAAAATGTTTGGACTTGAGTAATTCTTAACTCATTTATCCCTAAAGAAACATTTGGACTAGACTAAGTCATTGATTTACAGAAGAGTTCATTGTTTTTCAGGGGTTGATGAGTTATGTTTTATGGTCCCATGTCCAGTTATTGGAAGGTGTATTGCAAATCGTCCTGATTATTCAATTATACGTAGGCTTACATAGATCTATGTATTCCTTGGTATACTCAAAGGACAGCATATGTTGGTTCAGTCAGAGTTTCCTCCTCACAAGCAGGAAGTCTTGGTTCGATTCCTGATATTAGGTCATTTTAATTAATTGTACCGTAGGTCCCATATCAAAGGAATCAAAGATAAGTGACTGGTTAAACACGATAGATTCTAGGCCTAAGCTTCAGGAGTCCATTTTATCAAGAAGTCGTACATGTAAGTCCTAAGTCTTAAGTTATTTGATCTTAGGGCAAAACTTAGAACCATTTTATCAACACAACCCTAACTCAAGTCTTAAGGTACTTTGGCATATTTTCAAATAAGATCTTGATAGTTTACGAGTATTTTACCTGGTACATTTACAAAGATAAGTTATGACACATACAAAAGTAAGTTAAGTCTATGCACAGCCTCTGGGTATTCATAAAGACCTGACCTAATTTGGTCGTAAGTCACTGGTCCCAAGTCTTTGTAAAATGGTTGCAAGTATGGCCCTAAGACTAAAACTTAGGACCTTTCATAAAATGGGCCCTTGGACTCATGTTCTTTGCCATACATTTAGTTTACATTTTAAGATGTAAAAGTCACAGGTAATTTGTATGAGACTTTGACCTAAGGTCCTTTGTCAAGTCGTGCATCACACGTAAAAGAACCCTTTTATTGCATTGGCATCAGTCCATAGCACAAGTCAATATTTGATGAGACATAAAGCAACAATACACAATAGGTAAAATCTTAGACACAGTTACTTGTAAGTATGGCAATTGATAGACATGATAGAACAAGACTTGCCGTTTTATTGAAGTTTTCCTGTAAAAACTACAACCGTTGATAATAATATTTCATTTACATGGTGTGTCCCATTTTTTATCTGTTTTGTTCATCGCCAATATTCATGTACCTAGGGAATATGTAACTTTACCTACATGTTAACACACAAAGTATCTCACGCCATAGGAAGCTTTATAGTAAGCCTTGAGTTTTGTATGTTTTCTATTTTTTTACATCCTGTGAAGTCACCTTTGTCGCTCAGGTGACCTAATTGCAATCTGTAACTCCTGGATTTTTATGTTGTATGGATATGTATCACATTTTAAACTTTTCTAAAAAAAAAAACATCTGAAATTTAGGTAATTCACATTGGTTAGGGTGATATAGATTGTTTATTTCATGACCTCTAATTTGGGGATTTTGTAGATATGGTGAAAACTCACGTAACCAATGATTTGTCTTTGTTCTAATTATATGGTGACATGACCAGCTTTAGGTGAAGTATCACAAATTTAGACCCAGACTAAGGACCTGCACCGATGCAGTAAGAGATTCAGTATATTCCACACATACATGTACATGTCTCTACCCTAAACTTTGGAGATCTAGCATAAGCATTTCATTTAAAATATTACAGAGTTTAAAGTGCTATAAACTTTCCTTTCTCTCTAGCATCTTTGCTAGTGACATGAGATTCACAAAATATTTATGGATATGTAATTGCATGGATCCAGAAAGATGAGAACTTAAAACGAGTACACCTTTGCAAATTTACAGATTGCCCAAATATGGTAGATGTAAAAACAAAAACAAAACAGATAGTTAGCTGTATTTTGACATTAGTTGTCTCTATAAGTCTCATTTGAAAGATCTTTTCATTTTTTTCTTTTTATTGTTTTGTGAGGTCGTTACTTAGGTGTGACATAAACTAGGATTTGAACACAGTCTGCTGCATGTCAGGTGACCACTTGACCACATGAGTTGCTACATGTGTATTGAAACTTACTAACTGCATTCACTTGTAATTAATTTCTAAAGAAAAAGCATCACCTAAAGGATATTGTGGTTTGACTATAGTAGACATTTTGTAGAGTGAAGGGATATTAATAAACATTAAATACAATCTGTTACCATACCATTAAGTAGATAATTTCACAGTACAATCATAGTGTGTATAAACACAAAGGGACATTGATTTCTGTTCAACATTAGTCAACTGTGAAAAATAAATCTGTTAGTATAGAAAGGTACATTCAAACTTGCATTATAGACCACCTCTGTATAAAGGGCACCTGTCTTTAAAGGCAATTCAAACATGACCTTTGTTAACTTTTTATAATGAATAAACCTCTTTATAAAGGTCACCTGTCTATAACAGCTACCTTTTGTTGGTTTCCTTAAGTGGCCTTTATAAACAAGTCTAACTGTAGGCTACATGTACAGCACTTATCAATTATTTACTGTACTCTTATGCCCCCTGAGAATTTATCATGAATATGGAGACATCCCCAGCTGTAGGTGAACTCTGTGAAGTGTCACAGATATTGACTTGTCATGGCAGTTTATGGCTGGTAGGAGAGCTCTTTTACTTGCCCCCTGTATTGTGTCGCATCTAAAAGACCTGCGACTTTCACCTTCTTATGCCGAGTCTGTGGCAAGGAAACAGTCATTACCTTGTTATAGATATTCTGAATTGTGGGATTGGAATCTGCAACTTTCTTTCTGTTTTCAAGCTAAAATGATTATAAAGTGATGTTGTCTTTAGAAAAATTTTTGATTGACAGGCTCTATGATGTTTCTGTATCCATAATCCATTCAGTAATCTATAATGTAATAAAGTCTACAATACATTTTCATCAGTGCAGAACACACACCAACCTAAGATTTACCATGATAAACAAATGGATGCTTAGCTTATGATGTATATTGTGTTTTGATAGATTTAGATCTTATCTTGTGACTTTACATGTACTGGTACAGCGAATCCTCCCTATACAAAACACAAGAACTATCTTTTTTCAAAATACAAGATGAATGTTTACAAACAAATTTATCACATTGTTCATCAGTGAGCCATTTTATGACACTGTTGATTAATCTTGACACTTAGGTCACACCAACTTACGATATGTGTCTGTATTTCTCTCTCTCTCTCTCTCTCTCTCTCTCTCTCTCTCTCTCTCTCTCTCTCTCTCTCTCTCTCTCTCTCTCTCTCTCTCTTCAACAGTCATCTTATAAAGCCCATTTATAAATAACTCCTGTTTTTCTGAAAGAATTTTCAGTGAAACTGGTATGTGCTCTCTCTCTCTCTCTCTCTCTCTCTCTCTCTCTCTCTCTCTCTCTCTCTCTCTCTCTCTCTCTCTCTCTCTCTCTCTCTCTCTCTCTCTCTCTCTCTCTCTGTGAACATCATGTATTAATTAGGCAATGTTTATGATTTTATTCAGCTATCTGAGGGTTTCCTGTTAGCTATTTTACATACCTGCAGGTATCCTTCACATGATATGGTAAATAAACCATTCCATACCATACATACATTCACACAACTGATGCAAAAAATGTGTTCATTGTGATTTAAATCTCTGTTCATATAATTTTGATGCATGACTATAATTTGCTTATCTTGATGTTAAAACTAGGAAATTATGAACAAATCACAATAAAATAAATTTGTTGCCTCAAAAATATATCTTGTTCTGGCCTGTAAATTGGGTACCAAAAATATCTTGGCAAACAAAGTTAAAAATAGCAAAAATTTACACACATATTCAGAAAACTATTTCTATTTTGCAATGGGAATGGTTCTAGAAATAGCAACAAAGTACACCAACAAAAAGAAAATGTTGCACAAAATTGTACACACTGCAACTACAATCATGCAGCAATTTTATCAGAGCCAGAATACATTCAATTATCTGTTAGAACTTGACAAGTGTTTCTGAACTTTCGGTCTCATTAATATCTATATATTTATTTCAGCAATTATCGGTACTTTATAATAACAAGCTTATGATTTGATGAAAAGAAAGATGGATTTTTATTTACCCTGATTATATATCTACATTTTTTTATTCATGTATTTATGATATATATGATATACATACACACACACACACACATACACACACACACACACACACACACACACACACACACAGTGGCAGAAAGGGCGGTCTCTCAAGACAGGTTCCACTGTAGGTCTACATGATATTGATTTGATACTTCGGCATTTGTATTGTGTACAATGTATGTTTGTCTTTAGTTTCACAGTTACAACTCGGTTCGTCCATCCTTCTGGTTTAGGCTTTAGTTAAAATTTTTATAATTCCTCACCATTCACTTATTATAATATTAATGGTTTCACAGGAAGGGGACATGTATTGATTCGGATATTCTCAGAATGCTTGTTTTTGTATCAGCAATAATGTATACACTGTAACTCTTGTATGTAGATGCTGAATGTCATGTCTACATATATGATGTGTTTATACTAATGCAGTGATGCTTTTAAAGTGACTTGTTGACATAGCCTATTGTCAAGTAGTCAGGAAAAAATAAATATTTTCCATAAACTTCTGTTTTTGGTAATCACCGTGAAACTTGAATATACATGTAACAACCTCTTTAGGTACACAAGAAAACTGGTCTTTGTAGGGAGGTGGTCTTTATATAGAGGTTGATTTATACACAAATGGTACTATTGGGGATAGCAAATAATGGTCTTTATGACCAGGTGGTCTTTATACACAGGTGATAGCTAAAGCAGGTTTTACTGTACATGATGATTTGAACATAATGACAAAAAGTATATAGATAACTAGAGAATCTATAATTTTGACTGTTTTTGGAACAGGTTTATTACTGTGTATATAAAGAACTCACTATGTACATGTTCTATAGCTCTTTTTGGCCCTTGTATGTCATAACTGGGAATTTTGGCAGTTTTCAAAAATGCAATAAATGAAATCAGTTAATGGAAATATTTCATGATAGAAAAAAATGAAAAATAAAATGTTATAAACTATTAAAGACATTCTAACTACATTTAATGGGTCTTCTTATAAATATCTGTAAAGTTCACTTTGAATGCTGGCTATCTGGTAAAGATGACAAACAGTATGATTTGACCCAACCACAGGAGGCCAAAACTATGTCCAGAAATAAAATTTATAGTATGTCTGTTATTTCTACTATGTCCAGAATTAAAATTTATTGTTTCTATATATGTGTCTTTTATTTATATTATATATAATAAGGTATATAGTAAAAATACAGACGCATACATATTCATATACAATAAATTATAATTCTGGACATAGTAGAAATAACACACACACTCATATATACAATTATTTTTATTATTGGACATGCATGTAGTTTCTGCCTCCTGTGGACCCAACTAACAGTTGAACCTCACATCTTCTTTCAAGGTTTCTTTACACACCTACATAAATGATTGAAGTTTCTTTTCATACAAGATATTTGTATTTATTTTTACATCAATAATTGATGTTTCTATCTATATCAACTTTTTATTAGAGTGTATTATATTAAGCAGAGTTATTTCAGGAATCACTGAGTTATAAGAACTGCTCTAATTATAAAATCACTCCAGAATCAGCTGTTTATAGTAACATATTATGCTTTTACTCTTGAAAATAATCAAGTGTCCCATTTAATTATCAGGATGAGTCTGTGTGGTACAAGAGGTTGGTACAACATTTAGTGTTTTAACATTATGTTTTGTATTGTTTAGGAATTTATAGTTCACATGTTTATAAGACTTATATAGAAAAATTTTAAATTTGATTGGAATATAGTGTTCACATAATTACATGTAAAAGATATGCATAGAAAAAATTGAAATTTGTATTGTTATATAATGTTCACATGTTTATATGGTATGCATAGACAAATCTGACACTTGTATTTGTTCATCGATTAAATGCTCCCTCTTTGTAAGAAATGTTTTAACGTTTATAGCAATGCATTCAGAAATATGAGATTTAGTAATTCTTCAATTAAACATTATGAGATTGGCTACACCAATTTTGAACACCAAAATTGTTATGAAGGAAAAAATAAGCCTGGTGATCTGGTACATGTAGATAACAAAAATGTTTTGTCATTTATGTATTAGGTATTTTTGTTATCCAGAGTTACCACCCCTTGTAGCAGGTATCGATTGTGGTGTCATTTGTTTGTGCGTAAAATGAGAAAAGTTATCAATTGTGACATTATATATTTGTGTGAAAATGACGTTCTCACATGAAGACATGATGGCACAATCGATACCTGCTGACATGGGAGATAACTCTGACTAGTGAAAAGACAGAATACATGTATGTGTAAATATATATATAGGAAATACATGTAAATGAAAGCTGACAAAACAAAATTTTTTTATCATTCTACAATATTTTTTTTGGGTTTATGGGTGAAAATGTGGTGTAAGGGGTCATATGAGAACAAGTGTTTGTCATTAGGTGCTTCCAACTGTGAACTAGTGGGATTTGGAAGTAAAAATTGTGATATAAACCTATATTTTCATTGCATATTTTGTTGTAATATTTCAGCACAGAGTATACTTATCTGATCCAAATCAAACATGTAATGGAATGATATTGACCTGAAATTGGATAAATTAGCATTTGGGTTTTTTTTGTTTTTTTTTTTAAAAATACAGTCAAACTTGCATTAAATGTCAGGCTCTGTAAAAAGGACACCTGCCTATAAAGGTCATTTAAACATAACCATTGTGAACTTATTTTTATAATGAATAAACCTTTTTATAAAGGCTACCTGTCTATAACAACTACCATTGCCCATAATGAAATACTTTCACTTCACTGCATTGGTTGACACATGTACAAGTCCTGACTGTATAGTAATTAGGTCTAAATTTGTGGGGCTTCATCTATAGCCACCAATATTTCAATACAACTGCATGAACCCTGTAATCCAGATGTAAGTATAATGTGTATGTACCAAGCTACCAACCAATCAGGCATCGGCAGTAGATAAATCATTGTAAAGCTATAAATGTCAACAGCCCAAAACTGTTAGTTTACAATGTATCAGGTTCACTGAGGTACTTGTAATTCCATCAGCAATATGGATAGCCTCCAAATAAAAGATCTATATACATTTCGACATCCTGGTGTTTGATGACTTGCTAATTTTGTTTCCAAATGTCCCAAAGCACACAATCTTCATGCTCTACCAGATTTTCCAGGAAATAATTTCGCCCTTCAATTTTATTCATCAGAGCAATTTACTAATCATAACTGCCCAATTTGATATCATGGCTGTGTTTTAAATACCAGAAATTGACATTTTATTGATGTAGTGCAACAACAAACAACTCCAGCATCACATATGAGGTACAGACTAAAGCTGTGAAGGTCTGCCAAACTGTCACAACAGAGATATTGCATATAATGTTTTATGGATTTGTGGCCAATGTTTCACATACATTGTGTTTATTGATTGAGATACAGCACTCTGTTACTTTTATACAAATCTATCACAGGATTATTGTTTCTTGGTCATTGTCTTTGTATTGATTTACATTTTTTTTTACACATAATGTACTTGAACTACATGTATTAATGCTGTGTATTACCTGTGCAGTGCATGTATTATCTGTGACCAATCTGATTAATGTTCTTCAAAGATGCTTGTTCAAACAAAGCCCATGTCCTGTATATGATATGCAGACATTCTGATGGCTGATATAGTAACATAGATCATTGTACATGTGTTTGTGAAGATTCTAGGCCATGCCATAAACAGTTAATCTGTATTGGCCATACTTATAAAAGTGATTTCTGTTGAATTCCACAAGCTTTATTATATACATTTAACAATGTGTATGATTGCCTTCCGATTGCTAGTAAAATGAGGGATGCATCAGAGTATATCTGTAGCTATGACAACCACAACATTCTATGATATTGATTACTCAAGGTATCTTATTGAGGTGGAGATTTGCAAGCATAAAGTCACAATTCAAACCTGTGTGAATCTCATCTTGGGTCATGTTTGGTTTTTTGTATTGTTGTTTAACGTCCCACTCAAGAATCTTTCACTCATATGGAGAAGTCAACAATGCCGATGAAGGGCTTCAAAGTTTGGCCTATTCTCGGCACTCACGGCCATTGAGCAGTGAGGGTTCTTTGACATACCGACACCTACTGTGAAACGGGACCTCGGTTTTTACTGTCTCATCTGAAGAACAGGAAACCAACCTGCCACCGGCTGGACTGGAATTCACGACCTCATGATCAAGAGTCGAGCACACTACCAACTGAGCCAGGCCACCTCCATCTAGGGTCATAAATATAGGTACATGTGTTTGAGGTTTTTGGTTGGTATTATTATCACATGGTGATGTTGCTGGCTGTAACACATATAAAGGTCCACAAATTTAGACCTGTGCTATGACATATGTCTGTAAGTCTACAATCATATGTATGTTATAGAACAATGGAAGATATATAATGTGTTGTGAAATTTTTCAAAACAGTTCCAATTCACCATAGGTGTACAAGACATTTATTACAATCTGATAGGTCTGATTGAGTGAGATGTTGAGCTGTCTAGATATTATGTTAGACTTATTAACATAAGGTCTGAATGAGCAAGATGTTGAATTGTCCTGTTACATGTATTATGTTACATTTTCCTACATTTACATTTCCAGCAGAAGTCTTCTATTGTCTCGCTGTTAACATGGATTGTGCTTATTTCGGCTATAATTGAAGTTACTCATATGACATCAAACAAAGATGTCATTTATCATATAACATCACACCAAGATAAATCAATCAGATATACTGTAGTCTACCTAATAAGCGTCCCTCACCCTATAGTTCAGATTTACACAAAATCAAGTAACTTTTCTAGCTGGTTGATAAGAAGATGTAGACCAGAAAAACATAAGTAAAAGTTTATCTTTAGTGCCCCCATCAACAGAGGATGTTGACAGGTGTCTTAGGTAATAACTACAACAACTTTACCACCGTGCTTTATAAGAAATTAACTGTGTTACGTCAATTTGACTAATTGGTCCCAATAAGCTCCCACCACTTTTCCTATTTTTGTAGCACCCTGGGCAACTATTTGGTCAAATATGATACACTATACTTTACTCTTCTGCCTTAAACTTCGCAGTTCCATCACGTTATGACCTATCACGATTAAGGCAGGATTTTTTAATCTAATTGTTTTGTTTTTCAATATGAAAACTATGATATTATAAACATACAGTGAAACTTGTATATAACAACCTCCTTAGGGACACAAGAAAACTGGTCTTTATAGGGAGGTGGTCTTTATATAGAGGTTGATTTGTACACAAATGGTACTATTGGGGACAGCAAAAAATTGTCTTTGTGACAGTGTGGTCTTTATACACAGGTAGTCGCTAAAGCAGGTTTTACTGTATTACCAAAGTTATAGTTTTGTAAAAAAAAAAAAAATACTCAAGATGATCGCTTCTGTCAATAAGAGTTCATCAGTTGAGCTAGATGTGTAAATGTAACAACTGAATGCTTATGGATGTCATTTGGGTGACAGATAATTAGAACGACATACCATATGTTAGGGCTTACAAGTATCAATTGTTAAGAATACCTCATGCTATCAAACTTTTAGCCTTACCTTTTAAAGTAAACATTATTTTATTTATACTTATTTATCTTCTATTTCAGAGATGCCCCGTGTGTGGTGGTTAATGTAGAATATCGACTAGCCCCAGAGTTTAGGTGGCCTGCAAACCATGAAGATGCTTATTCTGTGATTCGTTGGGTGAAAATGAACAAGGCACTAATTGGTAAGATATGAAGTAATGTATAATCAACATTTAAAAATGTATATTTCATACCGGGGTGTTCATTTCAATTATCACCAGGGATCGAATGTTTCACATGAGGTTGAGCTTTTGACAAGGCCTTGTAAGATTAAAGAATTTAAATTTTGCCTTTGCAATAAAATCTTGTGCTTCATTTAAATAGAAGAAAGTTTGCAGACTTGATGATATAAAAATATTAGACTTTTAAATGCACAGTCCTATCCTTAAGTAAAAATATATTAAGCCTTGTTCTCTGGTAATTCTGACATACTCTAAGTGTAATGTCACAAACATTATAATTTCACTACTTCAGTTTTGTGTTGCATTTTGATTTCTATCATTAACAGTTATCAGACTTCAGCATGCTGCAGCAAATGTATGCTGCCTTTATCTCTGTTTAACACACAATCAGATTTTCAAAATTTTCAAATTTCCACTGCAATTTTCATTTCATACAAATACTTTTTGAATTACCTAGAACAGTGATAGAAAACCAGATCATTTCTCTTGATTACTCACTGCATTTGTCTACAGCATACCGTGTATGTAGTTTCAACAACTGTTCAAGTTTTATGTTGCTTATTGATTTTCAAGTCCAATTATGCAATGTTTTGCAGTAATCTGTACAAGAATGATTTTACTGTGTCCAAATCTGTCTAATTATAGAATTTAACTCCTATAAATATATAATTGTAAAATTGTAAATGACATGTGCGCAGGTAATGGATTATGCTATCAGCTATCAAGTGTTGGATACATGCAGCATTGTAACTGCTACAACATTAAAGCTGAACTACGAAGATAAAAAGCTTTTGAACTTTTAATAAAAAAAAATATATATTGAAAAAAAAAATATTTTGAAACATTCACACTTCATATACCCATACAGCTGACATATTTGTAGTTGTTTCTCCAGAAAATCGAGTCCCACAGCAAGTATATAAGGCAGATTAGTTATATCGGTCTTTATTGTATATCTGTACTCGCAACGCGAAACGTGCAGAGTCCAAGAGACTGAACAACCCAGTGCCTCTGGGTCCCCGCATGTTTCGTGTTGCAAGTACAGATATACAATGAAGACCGATATAACTAATCCACCTTTTATGCCTGCTGTGGGACTTAATTTTCCGGAACAATTATAAATATGTCAGCTGTATGGGGATATGAAGTGGGAATGTTTCAAAACATTTTTTTTCAGCACATTTTTTTTTTATTAAAAGATCAAAAGTTTTTTATATTTGTAGTTCAACTTTAAGAATCATATTTAGTATTTTAGAGATATAATGTAGTTGATATGATTAACAGTATTTTAAAGTTTATATGATTTACAGTATTTTATAGTTTATATTATTTACAATACTTCATATGAATTACACAGTATTTTATAGTTTATATGATTCACAATACCTTATACATCATATGATTTACAATATTTCATACTTCATATGATATACAATACTTCATATGATTTACAATACTTCATATGATTTACAATACTTCATATGATTTACAATACTTCATATTTCATATGATTTACAGTATTTTATACTTCATATGATTTACAGTATTATATAGTTCATATGATTCACAATACCTTATACATCATATGATTTACAATATTTCATACTTCATATGATATACAATATTTCATATGATTTACAATACTTCATATGATTTACAATACTTTATATGATTTACAATATTTTGTACTTCATATGATATATAATACTTCATATGATTTACAATACTTCATATGATTTACAATATTTTGTTCTTCATATGATTTACAACACTTCCTACATCATATGATTTACAGTATTTCATACTTTTTAGCACTACTGAATCGAAGTGTTATAATAATTTGTTAATTGAGATTCCCATATTTGTAAGATACCAGCATAGTTCAGGTGAGCAATGTGGCCCATGGGCCTCTTCTTTCTTAGTGATTTTATCAGTGTATTGTATACTTGCACATTTTCGCTCTCATCTAATTTTCACCATTTTAATCCCTAATTAGAGGGCAAATTTAAAATGAAAGTTAAACTTTCAAGCTAAATAATTGAAGCATGGACATGAAACTCTGGTGATTTAGGGTGATTTTATAATTGAGTGAATATGTTTTTTGTCGTTCTAGGTGTGACATACAATAAAATGTCAACGTTTTTTTTTCTTTGTAAATAAGAGATTTATATGCTCAATTTTCTGATCTATTGATGACATGAAAAACTTAAAAACCAGTGATCATGGTGATTACTGTGCTTGTCCGCAGACCAGTTTCTGCAGAACAAAAAACGTGAAGTAGACTGAGATTTTATTTTGTCACATTCATTAAAATTCTTTGCCCCTCATTATGTTACTAACACAGGTGCTGTCAATGAAAGTGTAATAGGAGTCGGTGGCGATAGTGCGGGAGGACGACTGGCAGCCATAGTGTGTCACGAGCTTGACGGGATAAACTATCAGGTAAATATCTGAGTATATCTAGGATACCTTATATACTGATACTTACCTGATATCACTTTCTTCAATTGATTCGCAGGTGCTGAAAATAAAAGCACAGTTGGTGTTGGGGGAAATAGTGCAGGCGGCACCCTTGCGGCAGGTGTCTGCTACGAAGTAGCAGATATAGACTACCAGGTAACAAAGACACTGAAGTGCTATGATATGCTTACCTGTGCTTTTCATATATATTGGTGTGATATGAAAACATAGCTCAGAATCTAATGGCAGCTTAAGGAGTTACATAGAATTCCTTGTTGTGCTGTGTTGCATATTTCCATGAATTTGTGTAGATATCTTGTAAAAACTTCAGTTTAAATGCTTTCTTCATGATTGCATTTCAGAAGGTTCATAAAATTACGAAAATTTATCTTCGTAAATATGCACATTACCATAAAAGTTAGAACCTATCTAGATTCTCAGTTCAAAGGTCAAAAGGTCAATACAGTTTAACCTGTATAGGGAGTTCATGTTCATGTTTATATAACATCTCTTGATAGACCACATTTCAGTGGCAGATGGGATGGTCTCTCAAGACAGGTTTTACTGTATTGCTATCCATTTGGATATTGTTATATGTTTCAAAGTACTTGAAATATTCAAATGTTTTAAAAGGCGAGAAAATCAAACACTTTACCCTTTGTTCTGATTTGGAATCTTGTATCAACTTTTTCCATTCTTTTGTAATCATTGTTTGAATAAGATTTTGACTGGAACTTCTATGTACAGACCGTTAGACTGATTTACTTACATCATTTATAATAACTTGGAGCCTCTTGATTTCCTAAAGGCATGCACTGTCTCTCAAAATCATGATTTTTCATCATTGAAAACTGCTGGGTATTGATGTAAAAAAGAGTGAAGTAATGTTTCTGTGTCAAAAAATTATCAATATAGGGTAAAATTGGTGATTTTGTCAAGAATCACATTACTCCACCAGTGGTATCTAATTAAACATGTACTGACCCAGATTCTTACGGCACTTCCAATATTATATAGTCTGATGACCAAACAGAATTTTAGATAAAGTCACAACAATGTAGATTTTTATCATGTTTGCTGTAGAGTATGTAGGTACTTTATGAATACTGATGGAAACACCATTCATTGGGGGAAAGGTAAACAGACCTTAGTTGATAGATAGAAACAGAGATAATTAAGTGATGTAACATTATTGAAATTTATGTAAATGAGGGTTCGACATAGGTGTCTCTTGTTGTCATTAACTCACAAAGCGATTCTCAATAACACTGTTTATTACAATGCACTGAAGTGCAAGTGCACTTTGCTGGGTGTGAAGTTGTCACTGTGATGACAAACTTGACACTTAACTGTTAGATTTGTCAGCCATTGACAACACACTTATATTTTTTATGTGTGAGGGTAAATGATTGTGATTCAGAGTATATGGTGGTTGCGTTAGTGTAAGTGTATACTTACTTCAGATATTTAAAATTTATAGTTTTGTACTGCAAATTAAATAGAATTATAGTATTATCTTCAGCGATATAAAATCACTTATAATATCATATGACATAATAAAAACAGAAGCGATGCAATTCAAACATTAAATTGTCAACATAAAACTGTTGTTAAAAGATTTACCTGGAGTTCTGTATAGGTGATTCTAGAATTTAATGATCTTCTGCAATTATACAGATTAAATGATCTGCTTTTCCCAGCGATTTTAATTCAATTCATGCAGTATGAGTTTGTGTCAAAAAAAATTTGAATGTGAATGTACAAATAGGAAATGTCCACCACAAGATTAAACATTAGTACACATACACCTTTTATTCAGTTTTGTATCTGATTTTTAGCTTTCATGGTGTTCTATTGGTTTTTCTAAAAAGAAGATTTTTTATCATTAAGGTTAGACTAATGTGTTCAGTAAGCCCTAATGTCATGGGAAAGAGATGTACTACTGAGCCCCATGTCATGAGAGGTGTGAGATGTTCTACTGATCCCCATGTCATGTGAGGTTTGAGATGTACATCTGAACTTTCATGTCACAGAAGGTGTGAGATGTTCCACTGATCCCTATGTCATGGGAGGTGTGAGATGTTTCTCTGAGCCACAGTGTCATGGGAGGTGTGAGATATTCAACTGAGCTCCCAGTGTCATAGGAGTTGTAAGATGTACAACTGAGCCCCATTGTTATGGGAAGTGTGAGATGTACAACTAAACTTCCATGCCATGGGAGGTGTGAGATGTACTACTGAGATTCTTTGTCATGGGAGGTGTGAGATGTACTACTGAGATTCTATGTCATGGGAGGTGTGAGATGTACTACTGAGATTCTTTGTCATGGGAGGTGTGAGATGTACAACTGAGGTTCTATGTCATGGGAGGTGTGAGATGTACAACTGAGGTTCTATGTCATCGGAGGTGTGAGATGTACAACTGAGGTTCTATGTCATGGGAGGTGTGAGATGTACTACTGAGATTCTATGTCATGGGAAGTGTGAGATGTACTATTGAGATTCTATGTCATGGGAAGTGTGAGATGTACTATTGAGATTCTATGTCATGGGAAGTGTGAGATATACTATTGAGATTCTATGTCATGGGAAGTGTAAGATGTACTATTGAGATTCTATGTCATGGGAGGTGTGAGATGTACTATTGAGATTCTATGTCATGGGAGGTGTGAGATGTACTACTGAGGTTCTATGTCATGGGAAGTGTGAGATGTACTATTGAGGTTCTATGTCATGGGAGGTGTGAGATGTACTACTGAGGTTCTATGTCATGGGAAGTGTGAGATGTACTACTGAGATTCTATGTCATGGGAGGTGTGAGATGTACTACTGAGATTCTATGTCATGGGAGGTGTGAGATGTACAACTGAGATTCCATGTCATGGGAGGTGTGAGATGTACTACTGAGATTCCATTTCATGGGAGGTGCAAGATGTACAACTGAGCCCCAGTGTCATGGGAGGTGCAAGATATTCCACTGAGCCCCAATGTCATGGGAGGTGTGAGATGTACTACTGAGATTCTATGTCATGGGAGGTGTGAGATGTACAACTGAGATTCCATGTCATGGGAGGTGCAAGATGTACAACTGAGCCCCAGTGTCGTGGGAGGTGCAAGATATTCCACTGAGCCCCAGTGTCATGGGAGGTGTGAGAAGTGAGAAGTTCTATGTTATAAACATAAAAATTTATGCAAGAATTGTGATAGATATTGAAATAAAAATCCATATAACATAGAAAGCATATCTCTATACATCATCAGGATCATCTACAATGCATACTTTCCTGCACCTTATTTATCTGTATAACCATTTCAACCCTACAAATCATAATAGACTGGTCTTAAACTATGGAAAAGAACATACCATTCAGATACTTAGGGTAGAAAGGATTTGTGCTAACCAAAACACACATCTGGAACTGCATTTTGTTAAATTTGTTGTGTTGTAAAGATATTTGACTATTCTGTGTTAATAATGTAAATGTATTTTAAATATATTAGCATATATTAAGATATATCCCATCAGTTATTGTATTACCAGGTACTATTAAAATTCTTTTATTAGTATATGTTTTTTTTTTTTATTGTGTTAGAAATGAAATTGTTTGCTGAATAAAAAGAAGTGCATCCATGGCTGTCACAAATGTTTTTGCTGATTTATAAAATGAATTTAAAATCTTGGGATATTTCTATTTTACTTTCAACCTAGCATTGGTATGTAAACTAATGTTGCTTTCATACCGTAGGTGGAGGTCCACGCTACACTGACGTTGATTCATATTTTCGTATGTTTTATTTTCAGGTGTTAATATATCCAAATGTAGATTTCAGACATAATTATCCATCAGCTGAAGAGTTTGATGAAGCTCCAGGGCTTACAAAAGCCATGTCTAGTTGGTAGGTCATGATGTTCCAGATATTTTCTGAACCTGTGCATGTATCAGAGTCATACATTCCTCATTTTATTACAAATGACACGACATGTTTGCTAATTTTTGGATTGACAAAATATTCAGCTGCATTAGAATATCGTATAAGTGGAAATTATAGCAAGTCACAAATTAAGTGTTTGTCCAAAAAATATTGTATATAATTTGAGCTAGAAGTAGTATTAGCGTTTTTATGATTAAAAAAGAGATAACTCTTACCTACAATGAGGAATGAATTGTTAGCGATATTCAATTTTAGCAATCTCAACAACCTTGCTAGCAATGCCAAAATAGAATCCTAGCTAAAATTTCTGCTTATACAGTAATACAAAATTTACTTTTACAGTCTGGAAATACCACAGCGAATAACAAACATTTGTATAAATGAGAATTGTTCTGTACTCTGGTTTATTCTTCTGTTATAAAAAATTGAATTGTCATTGTGGTGATATACACTACCCCTGGAGTACCCCTGGGTTGCAGAAATCATGATTGATAGTTGCCATGGCAACACGACAAAAGGTTAAAATGATATCCTTTAACACCCAGCAGTCATACCTTTTACAATATTATACTTTTAACAGGTTCTTGTGTATCCAAGTGTAGACTTGAGGCGAAATTATCCATCGGCATCAGAGTTTGGGGACTTTCCTGGTCTGTCAAGTTCTATGACCCAATGGTAGGTTTTCTTCATGGAGGATAATGTCAAGAGAAAATATCAGAATCACTAATGTTTACACCCTTTTTTATACCCCCAAGGTCAAAGATGGAGGAGGGTTTATTTTTTGTCCATCTGTTGCTCCATTTTTCTGTTGTGGACATTTTGGTTTACTCCAATTTTAGCCAGATTTGGTACAAAGTTTTATATCAATCGTATCTAGTCTGAGATTGATTATGACAAACATTCAGAAATATTTGCCAGAGTTATGGGACTTTAAATCCTTCAGAAATGACTTTCTAACACATCTTGTCAGCTTTTTATGTTGTCTTAGTTTTCTTGTCAGACAATGGGAGGACCTATTCCTTATCAGACTTGATATGGTGGAGGAAAGTCAGTAAATGCTAACAACAAATCATGGCGATGAACTATATTTTAATCATAATTATTCCCTGTAGCTGATGTTAATTACAAAATAAAACCGTTGAACTAATATTTGACTTATGACAAATCAGTACTTCTACTACAGTTTTCAGTTGGATAGAATTTTATGGTTGAAGTTAAGTATGTGGAAAATTGACAATTTATTTACTGAAAGTCACTACAGTATTAGAAAAGACGCATATATCCTGTGTTCTCATGAAGTTGTGGGGCAAAATACAATGTCACGAAATAAATAACAAACAGAATTATTTTTCAATGAAACAAGTATTAAGGTGAATAAACAAATCATACAGCCATAATTTTTTTTTTCAAAAAATATTCTTTATAGGCTGCCGGTTTTTATTTGGAGGTTTTTAAACTCGGACTGTATTCCCTCTTTCTTCCATGTTGATTTTCTCATTGAGTTGTGCTGCTCTAAAAATAGTAACAGGAGTGTTCTAATTGATTCATAGAACATGTTTAAAAGTTTACGGTATATCAAACTGTTTTTAAAGTAAATAAAATATTGTTATGGTTCCAGTAGTAATATTTGGTACAAATTATACAGAATTTTGACATTTTTACATGTTTTATCCCATTTTTGACATATATCGACAAACTATTTCCTCTCAAGTCAGGATACGTCTTTGTATCAGAATTGAATCGTAAACAAGGGATGACAAATGTGCAAACTAAAACTTATACATGCTATTTATGACCCCACGAGTCAACAAGAATCCATGACTTCATGAGAAACAGCCATACTTAAACAGTGTGTATTCTGTGTGACCAAAACCTGACATATTTACAAGCAATGTTAGAATATTATGTATTCATTGTTGTCGGTGTTACACGATTTGTTTTTCATAAAGTATAAATTTGATTTATGCATTTGAAATAATTTTAGTACAATACCCAAACTCCTTAGTTCTTTGAATTTTTGACCAAGTATAACATGCATGTACAAAATGACATTTTTGTTTTTTAAATGAAGCTACACTGACTGTTAATTATACAGGAATATTTTGTATTGATAGGTGTCAAGCTTCATGTAAAAATATTTTTCACCACAAAATGTCAGGAGTTAATTTAATAGACTGTTTATTTCCCATGCATAATGCATATGACCTGCTGGCAATTAGAAAGCTTGCATTTATAAATAATTGAAATCCTCTTCAATAGAAAGTATTTTCTGTGAGAATAAAAAATTGATTTCACGTCTTTATTTTTGATTAGTTCTACATGTACTGTCAATCTAATGAAATCATTGGAAACCATATTCTTTTATGTGCATAGTGATAAGTTACCATGGAAACAATAGTATCACTGATGAACATTTCATGACATGTTATAAAAAGTGTATTTATTTGAAAGGGAATTTTTAACAGAATTACAATGCAGCACAGCAGAGCATGTCACTGAAATATCAATTTGTGACACTAATTTAATTTGCTGCCAGATTTTATATCTAAGTTGTAGCAGGAATATCTCTGTATAGAAATAATTAGGTTTAAAATGTCAAAAATGACATTAATAGCCCTGGTGAAATGGTTAAAATATTATGACCAAAGCCTTTGTGTCCAAAAAATTCTGATTTTTGTAGAATGGTATGTGTGAATAAAGAACGAGACATTATTTGGTTTTGTAAATTTTCTGGGTGAAGAAAAAGAATTTCTAGACACTTTGATGTGGTATTAGGAAATACAGATACATATTTATCTTCAAAAAAATCTTGAGATAAAGTCTGCTAAGGTCATTGCTTAGCAGTATACCTTTATCTCATCTCACATTTAAAGTGTATGTGACACATGTATTTTGCTGTTTATTTAGATTGAAGGTCCCTCCATCTTTATCAGTCAAAATATAGCCTCACACACACACACACCTCACTGTCTTGTTAACTCACCTGGCCTGAACGGCCATGCTATTGTCTTGTATGCTAATTACCTGAAGGCAAAGTTAAGCATGCCCAACATACAAATGTATTGAAAACCCTTCTTTTTTTATCATATTTTCTATGAAGCTTAAACGGTTTTTAAACAAGACCCTCATTAGAAATTTAAATTAAATTTGACCTGTTAAAATGCTCATGCATCATAACATGACTCAACAATCACAGTTTGATTGTAAACTGACAGATGAAAACTTACTTAACTCTTGTTTGGAAGAACAAGTTGAAGTCACACAGAAACACACCAAATCCATTCATAGAAATACTGAGTTAAAAAAAATAAAAAAAATGAAAGCTATTGTATTCACTTTTCCCAGTGTTTTAATTAGTCCCCAAATACTCCCACATATTCCCAGGGGGACTATGAATTTGCATTGTGCCCGTATGTCTTTTTGCTTTGTCCTGGCCACGTCGTCCTCAGTAGACAGAGTGTCAGATAGAAAAATTGTACACCTACCATCCTTATTTTCAGAGTTATTCCCCTTTGTTGACTTCATTTGTCTAGCCCTAATCCAAATACTTTTTCACCTAGGCACACCATATTTTATGCATGTATTCATTTTAAGTAGACTGCTTTTTGATGCTTCAGATCTGTAATTAAACAAAGATCTACACATACAGCAAAGTTCAGTTTTTGGATGTGTGTCACTTGTGACAATGTTATTGTTGATCCTTGGATAGATATAAATATGCTTATTTTAGTACTATATATTGTTTAATAATCTACATGTAGATTATGTGTTGATAGATCTTTCATTTTCTTTTCATTTCATTTTAGGTTTTTAGAAAAATATATAGATCAGTCCGACATTACAAATCCTAAGGCTTCACCTCTACTTCACAATGATTTCAGCAGACTTCCTCCAGCACTTATTATATTAGCAGAGTTAGATATGCTTAGAGATGAAGGTTATGGTAAGATGCTGTTAATTACATCTGTTAAGCTTTACAAACTATATAGACAGAAAAAAGGGAAGATGATTCCTCGTTTTAAGGAGAAAAAACTTACTCTCTTATATATAAGAAGAACCTGAAATATCTAGATGTTTTGTTACCTGAGATACTCGTGACCTTTTCTTACTTGAGAGACTCGTGTGACCTTTTCTTACCTGAGAGACTCATGCTTTTCTTACCTGAGAAACTCATGTGACCTTTTCTTACCTGAGAGACTTGGGTAACGTTTTTTGACTCGAGAAACTTGGGTTCCATTTTGTTATAGTAAAATCCATATAAGCTTGTGGGATGGAGTCTTGTGAACCCGTTTTTGACCTGGACGAGTTTAAATTTTAGGTAATTAAACATAACATTAAAATTACACTGACTAGAGTAATCGTTCCTATTTGTCACAATACATAAGAGAGTATCCAGTGTGGAATAAAACGTTTTTCCCATGCAGCTTGTCATAACCGAAAAGTTAGTAGAATTATCCATATGATAATCAAAAGGTTACTATACCCCACCATCTTGTGTGAATAGGACAATATTTGAAAGACTCATGTGACCTTTTGTTATTTGAGAGACTTGGGTGACCTTTTGTGACTTGAGTGAACTTTTGTTACCTGAGAAACATGAGTGACCTTTTGTTATTTGAGCCACTTGGGTGACCTTTGTACCTTTATAGGCTCAGGTGACATTTTATTACTTGAAAGACTCAGGTGACCTTTTATTACTTGAGAGGTATAAAATGTCTCAGATACCAAGGTATAAAACATTAGGATGTCCAGGATATAGGTACAAATCTGGTAAAAAATGGACAAATACAGACCTCTTTAAATCTAGAGGTGGGATCAGGTGCCATGGAGACTAAGGTGACCTTTTATTACTTGAGAGACTCAGATGACCTTTAATTACATGACAGACTCAGATGACCTTTTATTACTTGAGAGGATCAAATGACCTTTTATTACTTGAGAGACTAAGGTAACCTTTTGTTACATGAGAGGCTCAGATGACCTTTTATTACATGAGAGGCTCAGATGACCTTTTATTACTTTAGAGGTTCAGATGACCTTTTATTATTTGAGGATCAAATGACCTTTTATTACTTGAGAGACTAAGGTGAACTTTTATTACTTGAGAGACTCAGGTTACATTTTATTACTTGAGAGACTCAGGTGACCTTTTATTACTTGAGAGACTCATGTGACCTTTTATTACTTGAGAGGCTCAGATGACCTTATATTACTTGAGAGACTCAGATGACCTTTTGTTACATGAGAGGCTCAGATGACCTTTAATTACATGAGAGGCTCAGATGACCCTTTATTACTTGAGAGGCTCAGATGACCTTTTATTACCTGAGAGGCTCAGATGACCTTTTATTACTTGAAAGACTAAGATGACCTTTTGTTCCTTTTTAGACTCAGGTGACATTTTATTACTTGAGAGACTCAGGTGACCTTTTATTACTTGAGAGGCTCAGATGACCTTTTATTACTTGAGAGACTAAGATGACCTTTTGTTCCTTTTGAGACTAAGATGACCTTTTATTACATGAGAGACTCAGGTGACATTTTATTACTTGAGAGACTCATGTGACCTTTTATTACTTGAGAGGCTCAGATGACCTTTGATTACCTGTCAATTAGGTGACCTTTAACATGTATTACTTGAGAGACTCAGGTGACCTTTCATTACTTGAGAGACTCAGACAACCTTGTTTGTACCTGTCACTGTGTATTGTATGGGTGTGAATCATATGTCAACTTTTAAACTTTTTCACTAAAAACATTAGGCCAATTATCTTCAAGGGGCATTAAATGTGGGTTTTTTCCATTTGTTTCCCCCTTTTTACTACTTAGATTGATATACATAAACAAAGAAGACATATACACAGGCATAAAGATACTTACATTTCTATATATTTTGTGAAAATTGCTTGAGAAACCCACCTTTGGCACTTTTTCAATTGCAATTGATTAACTCAACCTTACTATTTCTATATGTATACCACAATGGACCTGACCTAATTTTCACAACATATACTGGAATTTAAGATTTTGTTTGCCTGTGTATAGCTCTCATTAGTCATTGTACATCCAGTACAAGTAATAAACGCAGAAAAAATTCAAATATATATTTTTTTATTTTGGTAAGCACAGCTAATGCCCCTTTGAAGTTTATTTTTATAAAATCAGCACAAGTGTTCCTGTTACAAAAATTATGAATTCCATGAACCTGACTTTCTATAAAAAATAATAGAACTAAAGTGATTGATGATTTCTATTGAAAGACATTGAATGGAAATAAAGTAATTGATAAATGCTGAAAGCCTTCTATTATAGAATATTAGTTCAGTTTTTACCAAACCTTTTCTTTTGTGGTACATACATGCATATTTCTCAGAATTATTCTTTGACATACTTAAAGCTTTTCACCAAGAAATTTATATATAATTTATAATCCTGAGAGTTGTAAAGATTAATTACTTTGTTAGTCATATCTTAATCTTCATGTCTCATTTTCAGCATATCATGAGAAGCTTCAGAAAGCAGGTGTCAAGTCACAAACTTTTACTGTAAAAGGAGTAATGCATGGTTTCTTCCATCTTCCAGGTATGTCCTGTATTACACTGTTATTTATTTGATCAGGACCCAGGTATGTCCTGTATTACACTGTTATTTATTTCATCAGGACCCAGGTATGTCCTGTATTACACTGTTATTTATTTCATCAGGACCCAGGTATGCCCTGTATTACACTGTTATATATTTCATCAGGACCCAGGTATGCCCTGTATTATGCTATATTATATATTTCATCAGGACCAAGGTATGTCCTGTGTTACACTGTGTGTTATTTATTTCATCAGGACTAAGGTATGTCCTGTATTACAGTGTTATTTATTTCATCATGACCCTGGTATGTCCTGTATTACACCGTGTTACTTATTTATCATGACCCTGGTATGTCCTGTATTACACCGTGTTACTTATTTATCATGACCCTGGTATGTCCTGTATTACACCGTGTTACTTATTTATCATGACCCTGGTATGTCCTGTATTACACCGTGTTACTTATTTATCATGACCCTGGTATGTCCTGTATTACACCGTGTTACTTATTTATCATGACCCTGGTATGTCCTGTATTACACCGTGTTACTTATTTATCATGACCCTGGTATGTCCTGTATTACACCGTGTTACTTATTTATCATGACCCTGGTATGTCCTGTATTACACCGTGTTACTTATTTATCATGACCCTGGTATGTCCTGTATTACACCGTGTTACTTATTTATCATGACCCTGGTATGTCCTGTATTACACCGTGTTACTTATTTATCATGACCCTGGTATGTCCTGTATTACACCGTGTTACTTATTTATCTTGACCCAGGTATGTCCTGTATTTCACCGTGTTACTTATTTATCATGACCCAGGTATGTCCTGTATTACACCGTGTTACTTATTTATCATGACCCAGGTATGTCCTGTATTACACCGTGTTACTTATTTTTATCATGACCCTGGTATGTCCTGTATTACACCGTGTTACTTATTTATCATGACCCTGGTATGTCCTGTATTACACCGTGTTACTTATTTATCATGACCCTGGTATGTCCTGTATTACACCGTGTTACTTATTTTATCATGACCCTGGTATGTCCTGTATTACACAGTGTTACTTATTTATCATGACCCTGGTATGTCCTGTATTATACCGTGTTACTTATTTATCATGACCCAGGTATGTCCTGTATTACACCGTGTTACTTATTTATCATGACCCTGGTATGTCCTGTATTACACCGTGTTACTTATTTATCATGACCCTGGTATGTCCTGTATTACACCGTGTTACTTATTTATCATGACCCTGGTATGTCCTGTATTACACCGTGTTACTTATTTATCATGACCCTGGTATGTCCTGTATTACACCGTGTTACTTATTTATCATGACCC
This sequence comes from Atrina japonica, assembly GCA_030159075.1. Classification (NCBI taxonomy): domain Eukaryota; kingdom Metazoa; phylum Mollusca; class Bivalvia; order Pterioida; family Pinnidae; genus Atrina; species Atrina japonica. The sequence continues at coordinate 1,098,609 of BROG01000032.1, forward strand.
TGGTATGTCCTGTATTACACCGTGTTACTTATTTATCATGACCCTGGTATGTCCTGTATTACACCGTGTTACTTATTTATCATGACCCTGGTATGTCCTGTATTACACCGTGTTACTTATTTATCATGACCCTGGTATGTCCTGTATTACACCGTGTTACTTATTTATCATGACCCTGGTATGTCCTGTATTACACCGTGTTACTTATTTATCATGACCCTGGTATGTCCTGTATTACACCGTGTTACTTATTTATCATGACCCTGGTATGTCCTGTATTACACCGTGTTACTTATTTATCATGACCCAGGTATGTCCTGTATTACACCGTGTTACTTATTTATCATGACCCAGGTATGTCCTGTATTACACCGTGTTACTTATTTATCATGACCCTGGTATGTCCTGTATTACACCGTGTTACTTATTTTTATCATGACCCTGGTATGTCCTGTATTACACCGTGTTACTTATTTATCATGACCCTGGTATGTCCTGTATTACACCGTGTTACTTATTTATCATGACCCTGGTATGTCCTGTATTACACCGTGTTACTTATTTATCATGACCCTGGTATGTCCTGTATTACACCGTGTTACTTATTTATCATGACCCTGGTATGTCCTGTATTACACCGTGTTACTTATTTATCATGACCCTGGTATGTCCTGTATTACACTGTTATTTATTCACCAGGACCTGATTAGAAGTGTTAGGTTTACCTTAAGGATTCTTTGGTATTTTTTAGCCTAAACGATTGATCATGGTTTAATCTGCCAGTAGAGAATTAACTAATGTCACAAAAATTATCCAATCAAAACGCTTATGTATCAAACCAATTAGGATGTAATTCATATTCCAAATCATCGACCATTAATTTCCCTTGAGACCTATTACACTTGTACTATTTTATTGTTAGCTGTGTACATATATCTAATATTGTATACGATAGACTGAAAATCTATTTTTCTGAATTATTATGTTTTGCTGTTGTCACTTCAGGTCAGTTTGCAGATTGCTGCTTGCGTGCTCACGAAAAAGTTGCAAAATTTATCAAGTCTCATTCATGAGGAGAGAAGCACCTTCACACTAAGGTCGTTGTTTGTTGAAGCCTCATCAGGAAACATTCTCGTGAGAATCATGTGATTCTTATTATTAGCTCAGTATATATCATGTATTTGCTAGTCACTAATGAAATCGTACAGAATCTGATTACGTAACACCTGGTTTGATTGGTTGATTTTAAATGGTTGATTGCGTATAGAGATGACTGATGATAAAGAAGAGTAGCTCAGCACTTTGCTTAGCATAATGCTTGATATTAAAAGTACAATCCAGCTAGCCTATATTAGACCTGCTTAGTAATGTTTAATTAAAATTCAAATTTAATGTCTTAAAAAAAAGGGGAAAAAATCATCTAAAAAGCAAAAATCAATTTGTTACAAATCAAAAATATAATTTAACATAACATTAGAAAAGTTTTGACAGTAATAAGAATCATTGAAGTTGAAGATTTTTGTATGCCTACAAATTAAAACATTTACATTTTAGTAATAATTATTAATACTAGGCATTAGTAGATTAATTTGAAGACAATGAATGGAATTAAGTAAAATAAAAATGCGCTTATAATTAGCTTTAACTTTTTGAAATGGCTTAGAATAAATTTGGAATTTTTCTCTGATGTTACTCTCAAAAACCAAACAATGAATCAAAATTTGTTATTTTTACAACTAACTTTACATAGAGAACAGAAATGAGATCTTATCACTGTTTTGTCTGTAAATCAGCTGGTATTTCCACTAAGTTGTGTTTTATAGTAACTTCCTATTTCTGTCTGATGCCAGTAAAACACCTGCTTATATGTGTAGTACATGTACTGGTACTCGAAAAGAACAAATTTTCAAACCAAGATGCTAGAAAAATTGTGAAAATCTGTATTTCACAAAGAAGTAGACCTAAACACTGATTGAAAATGTCCTCATATACATATACAGCACTGTCTATATGGTAAATACTGTATTTTATAAGATTGGAATTGATATTTTATATAAATTTTAATTAATTTTATGATACATACACTGTAATCTAAACAGTATGTTTTTAAAGACTTAATGATTGTGTTAACATACTAATTTTTTTAGTTATTTACCCTCATTGAGAGTATAGGGAGTGTCCTATATAAGTGATTCTGTGTCTTGTCTCCAGTTAACAGGACAGTGGTCCATATACAGTATCTATTTACCTAGGTTTCAAATTAGCCAAAACAATCAGTCTTTGCTAAGTTTGGTGTCCCAGTATTATAACAAAATGACAGCTTAAGTGAAATTTATTTGGAAAGCTTACAAAGGAGATTCATCCCTTTAGAAAGCTTACATAGGAGATTCATCCCACTTGAAGCTTACATAGGAGATTGATCCCATTAGAAAGCTTACATAGAAGATTGATCCCATTAAAAAGCTTACATAGAAGATTGATCCCATTAAAAAGCTTACATAGGAGATTGATCCTATTGGAAAGCTTACATAGGAGTTTCACCCCATTAGAAAGCTTACATTGGAGATTCATCCCACTGGAAGCTTACAAAGGAGATTGATCCCATTAGAAAGCTTACATAGGAGATTGATCCCATTAGAAAGCTTACATAGGAGATTCATCCCACTGGAAGCTTACAAAGGAGATTCATTCAAATGCCATCTAACTTTGTACATTTACCTTTAAACTGCCATTGCACCCATCAGTTTCTATCTCAGAATGTCAACAGGTTGATCCATGCCGGTGTATGTCATTTTACTGACTTTGAAATATAAGACCAGTTTTTAAATAAATAAACCCATTTTTTATAAAAGCAAATCATTTTATATTTAATGAATACTATTGCCATTACAAGATCTATTGTTTGTTTTTTTCTTTTTTCCAAAAATATGACAGCATTGTTATATAATGTATTATTTAGCGTCTTGAAATCCTGACCCAACTATAACTTCTATGATAAAATTTAATGTCCTCCAAAGGGGAAGTATCAGTATGCAAAAAAACAGTAAAACACTCAAAATTCACAAATTTTTGGCTACTTGGCCTTTATCAAGTGAAAGAAGACAATATGTATAATGTCATCTTTCACTTGATAAAGGCCAAGTGGCCGAAAATTTGTGAATTTTGAGTGTTTTACTGTTTTTTCGTATAACTACTATGTTTTGGCGAAGTCCAGACTTGTTGCAGTCGAAGGCTTGAGGAGCAGAATCTAGTGTATTTCAGTATTATTTCTGTCTATGTATGTCTAGGATATCTGTCTCTTTGTTTCTGCTGTCTCTCCACCTCTTGAACTTTTGACCCCATGGATTCTCAGTAAATGTATCATCCATATTCTAATCTTTAATTAGAATGATCTCAATAATTTTAACAATGCAGAGCAAAGTCGTTTCAGAACTTTTACAGAAATTCCTCTGTAAACTAATACAATGTATGCAAATTTGAAGGTTTTTTGTCTAAATCTGAAATTCCTTCATTAACTAATACAGTGTGTGCAAATTTTATTTTTTTGGTTTAAATCTGAATTATACGATATTTTACAGCTATGCTATGTATTGTTGTTATACATTCTGCTGCTGTCCAAAGTGTTCACAGCCTGTCTGAATCACACTAGACATTTTATCTTTCTTTTTGTTTTAATTGACTGTAATTAATGCTTCTAATTTATTAGATTCACATATCATAGTACTTCTATTATTAGGCACAGCACCTAGCATGCAGCACTCAAAATTTTATAAGCAACAAAAGACCAATTTTTTTTTTGAAAAACCAGTTTAATATCTCTGTAAATAAAACCTCTTTTTAGAGGCCACATCTCAGTGGCAGAAAGGCTGGTCTGTCAATGCAGGTTCCACTATACTAAAGAACAGGATAGTCTTACGTAAATACAGGATCCATGTAACATGTGTCATACATGTAATTGCTACTTTTGAACTTTCAAACAAACCTGGAATGTTGTATTTCTTTGAACTTTTTAACACGGAATGGATTCATTATGAACACAGTGATTTCATGGTATTCATCGAGCTATGTAGTCTATGACTACCAAAAAATAATTGTGTTTTTATTTTCATTATCAGACTTTTAATTTTGTAAACATGTAAAACATTGACTGGTAAATAACAGATAATGGAGTTCTCTGATGAATGTCTGGTTGGTTCTGCATCTAACTGATGACAATAAAGTTGATATCTTTCTCCCCATAAACTGAATGTTTTACACCTAAAGCACATGTGATTCAGAATCTGAAGTGAATGTATTACGCATAAAGCACACGTGATTCAGAGTCTAAACTGAATGCATTACACTTAGAGCACATGTGATTCAAATCTGAACTGAATGGTTTACACATAAAGTGCATGTGATTCAGAATGTGAATCATTTTATCATTTATTTTTAAGGGACCACAGAATCAAGAATAATGAGATGGATAAATGTGAATTTATCAAGTCGATTAAAGTATCATAGTGTAACTTTATAGTGCCATAACTTAGACCTTCTTATCTTATTGATGTACTGGCCGAATATCCCCAGTCCTCGAATTTGTATTGTACATTTTGACCGTGACATCTCTCTCAGTTTCTGTTGTGCCTTAATGTGGATTTGGTTATTGTTGACCTGTACTTTAACCTGATTTTTTATCCTTTGAACATATCTTGCTATCATTGATCTATAACCACCACCCTTCCAAGCACATACCTCTATACCTAAAGGGTTGTCTCTATGTCATTCATTGTGTTGACATGTTCATTGTCACAAATTCTTGTTTTGTTTTTGTTTTTTTGTTTTTGGGGGGGGGGGGGGGTTGTAATTACAATGTACCTTGTAGTAGAGCTGATATCATTTATGTAAGCGATCAAAAAATTTGTTAATTCTCACATTTTTGGCATAGTAAATAATCTATTAATGTGTTGTAAATGCAGTTTTAATCACAAGAGGGGCCAAGTGGTTAGAGCATTATGTCTTAAACCATGAAGTCTCTCCTTTCTGGTCAGTCAAGGTTTGAGCTCCACTTAAACCTATACTGGTAATCCGACTTAGTGAGAAAATTTGGCAGTTTACTTACAGAAGACTAGTGGTCTATTCTGTACACATTGTAACTGGATCTTCACCTCCTCTTTTAAAAGCTGGCATCCACCATATCAGTGAAAGGTTTTATAGTGTGGTAAAAAATACCATTGAAACAAACAAACAAAAATGACAAGAATTATCTCTCTTTGTACAGTCCTCAAGAGTTATCCCTCTTTGTTTTTGTATTGCCAGATAGAAATATATTTAGAAATACATTCTATTTTAACCAAATGTTGTATTCATCTAATACCTGATATGAATAAGAACCAAACTTTAGAAGAAATCAATGTTTTTGTTGTGTGACACTACCTCGTTCCTTAACAGAAATCAATGCCAAACTGGGAAAAACCAACGCAATATGTGTTTGATGATGGGTTCCGAGAACAGCTGTGATGTAAACGCATAATAACATTACCAATTCTTGTGTATGCTGAACAATGGATATACAATAATATAATTATTGTAAATCTTTATTAATATGATATAATTATGTAGGTTTTTACAAATTATTGCAATTTTATATGTACAGTCTACAGGTGTGTTGTATTTAAACTGAAGCAATACTTTTGGTTTTATAATTTTAGGTACATTTGTGTAAAATTTGATTTGCAATATAATTTGTTGCAACTGCGCAATTTTTTTTTTTTAGATATAACAAATATTCTGCCACTACATTAGTACATATTCACTCTGTTGAATTGAATCTCTTTAAGAGATCACTTAAAGGGGCATTTAATTGTGTTTTTTCCAAAAAAATTATTTTCTTTTTTACTACTTAGATTATATGCAATAAGAAAACTAGTTATACGCAGGTATCAAAATTCTTAAATTCCTATCTTTTTTTGTGAAAATTTTTTGAGAAACCCAGTTTGGCAATTATTCAATTGCAAATGATTAATTCAACCTTATATATACATACGACACTGGACCTGACCTTATTTTTACAAAATACATAGGAATATAAGAATTTTTATGCCTGTTTATAACTTGACTTGTTATTGTACTACAATCTAAGTAGTGAAAAATGAAAACAGTTAATGCCCCTTGTATTTCAATGAACAATTTCAAGGTCGAACAATGTCAAAGACAATCTCTTGTCATGTAAGTCTCCAATGTACTGTGCACATATATAAGAAGTGTTACTTGCTAGAATATATTTGTGTATAATAGTGTACAAATATCAGATGGCAGTGACAGTATACAAAACATGTAATTATCAATGTTATACTTACAATATTTACATGTAGTAAAGTTTTTATATTACCATATACGATATATCATATGTACACGTGTAGGTAGCTGTCAGTATGATTGTTCATTATGTACTGGTAGTTTTAGAGAGCAGCTGTGTGTATTGTTTGTTATATACAAGTTCTGAGTTTTGAAATGATCTGCAATATTAATTAAAACATACTTTTAAAGTGTTAATCACACCAGCAAACAAAAATAATGTGCAATTTTATTGCCTTAATTATTGTTGATTTTTTTTACTTTATTTAGTTCCAGTACAAAAATAAATATTTGATTTTTACCTGTATTGATTTATTTATTTTATATATGCCATTGGAAAGAGAAAGAATTTATACATGATGAGCAAAAATCAAATTTGCTGTGTAAATATCTAATAGGCATTGCTGCTGGATTCCTTTAGCAATACAAATGACAACAAACTTGAAAATTCAATAAGATTGGTTACTTAACAGGGTAAAGTCATCATTATTAATCCCCTACCATTAAAACCGGAGGGGACTATAGCTTTACCTGTCGTCTGTCCCTCTGTCTGTCTGTCTAACTTTGTGGGGCTTTCTGTGTCTGAGTGATAAGAGCACCGTGCTTTTATTCGTGACGTCTCTCACTTCTGGACAGTGCAAGTTCAGCCCCTGCTGGAACCTACGCTGATTTTTATGAGAAAGATTGCCAGTTTACTTGTGGAAGGCTGGTGGTCTTTCCATGGTGCATTGTAACCAAATTCTTGCCTCCACCAATAAAAACTGGCTGCCGCCATGTAACTGAAAAATTGTTGACTGTTGCATAAAACACTTTTCAAATGACTTTGTCATCGCCACTTCTAGACGCATGAAAGGATTTTGATGAAATTTGCTGATTTAGGTAACATTACCATTTTTGTATTGATTGTACCATCATTATGGAGATACATATACATATAGACTTCTTGGTATTTACACATCTTCCTACTTCACCATCAAACACATCAGAAGTTTATTTATCTGTATTTTGAAAAGATTAAGACTCAAATGATCTCCCTGTTGTACTCCTAATTCAGGTATGAAACTTTTTGTCAATTTATTATCAATTTGATTGTTTTGGTTATTGGATGTATTTTACATGTATACTTACTTTTTATCACATTGTAAAATGTCACTCATATGCTGTCAATCTGACAAAGCCTGAATATGGGCAGATTGTAGCACAGTAAGTTGGACAGATTATAGCACAGTATGTAGGACAGAATGTAGCACAGTGTGTAGGACAGAATGTAGAACAATATGTAGGACAGAATGTAACACAGTAACTAGGACAATGTAGCACATATAGGACAGAATGTAGTACAGTATGTAGGACAGAAGGTAGCACAGTATGTAGGACAACGTAGCACAATATGTAGGACAGAAAGTAGTAAAGTATGTAGGACAGAATGTAGCACAGTATGTAGTAAGGATTTAGCACAGTATATAAGACAACATGCAACACAATGTGTAGGACAGACTAGCACAGAATGTAGCTTAGTATGTAGGACAGAATGTTGCACAGTATGCAGGACAGAATGTAACACAGTATGTAGGACAGAATGTAGAACAGTATGTACTATGTAGGACAGAATGTAGAACAGTATGTAGGACAGAATGTAGAACAGTATGTAGGACAGAATGTAGAACAGTATGTAGGACAGAATGTAGAACAGTATGTAGGACAGAATGTAGAACAGTATGCAGGACAGAATGTAGAACAGTATGTAGGACAATGTAACACAGTGTGCAGGACAGAATGTAGAACAGTATGTAGGACAGAATGTAGAACAGTATGTAGGACAGAATGTAGAACAGTATGTAGGACAGAATGTAGAACAGTATGTAGGACAGAATGTAGAACAGTATGTAAGACAATGTAGAACAGTATGTAGGACAGAATGTAGAACAGTATGTAGGACATAATGTAGAACAGTATGTAGGACAGAATGTAGAACAGTATGTAGGACAGAATGTAGAACAGTATGTAGGACAGTGTAACACAGTGTGCAGGACAGAATGTAGAACAGTATGTAGGACAGTGTAACACAGTATGTAGGACAGAATATAGCACAGTATGTAGGACAGATTGTAGCACAGTATGTAGGACAGATTGTATGCAGTATGTAGGACAAATTGTAGTACAGTATGTAGGACAGATTGTAGTACAGTATGTAGGACAGGTTGTAGTACAGTATGTAGGACAGATTGTAGTACAGTATGTAGGACAGATTGTAGTACAGTATGTAGGACAGAATATAGCACAGTATGTAGGACAGTATGTAGTACAGTTTGTAGGACAGATTGTAGTACAGTATGTAGGACAGAATGTAGCTCAGTATGTAGGACAGATTGTAGTACAGTAGGTAGGACAGATTGTAGTACAGTATGTAGGACAGAATATAGCACAGTATGTAGGACAGATTGTAGTACAGTATGTAGGACAGATTGTAGTACAGTATGTTGGACAGATTGTAGTACAGTATGTAGGACAAATTGTAGCACAGTATGTAGGACAGAATATAGCACAGTATGTAGGACAGATTGTAGCACAGTATGTAGGACAGATTGTAGTACAGTATGTAGGACAGATTGTAGTACAGTATGTAGGACAGATTGTAGCACATTATGTAGGACAGATTGTAGCACAGTATGTAGGACAGATTGTAGTACAATATGTAGGACAGATTGTAGCACAGTATATAGGACATAATATAGCACAGTATGTAGGACACAATGTAGCATAGTATGTAGGACAGATTGTAGCACATTATGTAGGACAGATTGTAGCACAGTATGTAGGACAGACTGTAGTACAATATGTAGGACAGATTGTAGTACAGTATGTAGGACAGATTGTAGCACAGTATGTAGGACAGATTGTAGCACAGTATGTAGGACAGAATATAGCACAGTATGTAGGACAGATTGTAGTACAGTATGTAGGACAGATTGTAGTACAGTATGTAGGACAGATTGTAGCACATTATGTAGGACAGATTGTAGCACAGTATGTAGGACAGATTGTATTACAGTATGTAGGACAGATTATAGTAGAGTATGTAGGACAGATTGTAGCACAGTATGTAGGACTGATTGTAGCACAGTATGTAGGACAGAATATAGCACAGTATGTAGGACAGTATGTAGGACAGAATGTATCACAGTATGTAGGACAGATTGTAGTACAGTATGTAGGACAGATTGTAGCACATTATGTAGGACAGATTGTAGCACAGTATGTAGGACAGATTGCGGTACAGTATGTAGGACAGATTGTAGTACAGTATGTAGGACAGATTGTAGCACAGTATGTAGGATAGAATATAGCACAGTATGTAGGACAGATTGTAGAACAGTATGTAGGACAGATTGTAGTACAGTATGTAGGACAGAATATAGCACAGTATGTAGGACAGATTGTAGCACAGTATGTAGGACAGATTGTAGTACAGTATGTAGGACAGATTGTAGTACAGTATGTAGGACAGATTGTAGCACAGTATGTAGGACAGATTGTAGTACAGTATGTAGGACAGATTGTAGCACAGTATGTAGGACAGATTGTAGCACAGTATGTAGGACAGAATATAGCACAGTATGTAGGACAGATTGTAGTACAGTATGTAGGACAGATTGGAGTACAGTATGTAGGACAGATTGTAGCACATTATGTAGGACAGATTGTAGCACAGTATGTAGGACAGATTGTAGTACAGTATGTAGATCAGATTGTAGTACAGTATGTAGGACAGATTGTAGCACAGTATGTAGGACAGATTGTAGCACATTATGTAGGACAGATTGTAGCACAGTATTTAGGACAGATTGTAGCACAGTATGTAGGACAGAATATAGCACAGTATGTAGGACAGATTGTAGAACAGTATGTAGGACAGATTGTAGTACAGTATGTAGGACAGATTGTAGTACAGTATGTAGGACAGATTGTAGCACATTATGTAGGACAGATTGTAGCACAGTATGTAGGACAGATTGTAGAACAGTATGTAGGACAGATTGTAGTACAGTATGTAGGACAGATTGTAGTACAGTATGTAGGACAGATTGTAGCACATTATGTAGGACAGATTGTAGCACAGTATGTAGGACAGATTGTAGTACAGTATGTAGGACAGATTGTAGTACAGTATGTAGGACAGATTGTAGCACAGTATTTAGGACAGATTGTAGCACAGTATTTAGTACAGAATATAGCACAGTATGTAGGACAGATTGTAGCACAGTATGTAGGACAGATTGTAGTACAGTATGTAGGACAGATTGTAGTACAGTATGTAGGACAGATTGTAGCACAGTATATAGAAGTAGAAAAAATCGAAATATTCTGTTTCATTTGGTAGACACAGCTAATGCCCCTTTGAGAAAAATTGGCTTTAACTCACTTTTACGGTTTTGGGGGTGATACATGCATTTGTTATTTTAACCACCGAGTGATCTTTTTTCGGATATAAAGGAAATAAAATCATTATGCTAGGCTTGATATCATTGCTAAAATATTGCAAAAAATCTGACGACAGCGCATCTTGCTGTTGTATGTATCTGATTTTAAAATAGACATATTTTCCATGCCCACAGATCATATTTATTTCACAATTTAACATCATTTCACTTTTAAATTTATAATCGAGCATATTTTTCAATTTAAATGTAAGCAGATGGCAATAACATTCAAATCAAATTGGCAAAATGCATCAAAAGTACATGAATAAGTGACGATATAATTAGTACTGAAATTAGTCAAAACTATTTCTTAAAATACAATGAACTAGAAATATTGTCTTGTTGACCCTTAGGCAAAGAGAGAGAGAGATTTGTCCGATTCACATAAGATGGCGTAGCGGAGTAACCTTTTGATTATCCTTCGGATGACTCAACTCACTTTTCGGTTATGACAAGCTGCAGAGGAAAAACGTTTTATCCCTGACTGGATACTCTCTTATGTATGGTGACAACTGTATGAATGACTACTATTGACAGTGTTATTTTAACGTCGTTATGTTTTATTACACAAAATTTAAACTCGTCCAGGTCAAGAAGGGGTTCACGAGACTCCACCCCGCCATATTATATGGATTTTAACGTTTTATAGTACGTTTTTATTTATTCATTTAGATATTTAGTGAATATAAATGTCTTGCATGCTTATAGTGTTGCCAGTACAGAGAGTGTTCTTTAGAATATATTTCACCACACCAACAACAAAAACTAGGTGCATTGTTTTAGATGTAGTGAGCTACATTTTATTCTAAGTCTTCCAAAAATATGTAGAGAGTCGTTTTTCTTTATTTATAACCCCTCAAACGTGCCACTCTTTGAAAAGTCCCTGGATCCGCCACTGGTTTTCATAAGTTGTTTCAGGTTGCAAAAGTTCTTTTAAATCATGCACATATTTTGAAAGTTTTTTTAATGATGGTTTTAACTACGTATTTGAAAACAAAACAGGCCATTCCAGGTTTTTTCTCAGTCCAGTGTCCGCGGACGGACTGGTTTTGGGATCATAAGAGAGAGAGAGAGAGAAAAAAAACACAAACATCTTGCGGAAATTATAAAATATAGTTCGTTAATGAACAGATAAACACGAACATCTATTACGTATTTGAAAACAAAACAGGCCATTCCAAGTTTTTTCTCAGTCCAGTGTCCGCGGACGGACTGGTTTTGGGACCATAAGAGAGAGAGAAAAAAAACACAAACATCTTGCGGAAATTATGGAATATAGTTCGCTAATGAACAGATAAACACGAACATCTATTTTCATCAATGTGAAAATTATTTTTCATGTGTTATTTATAAGTATGTGTCAAAAATATGGTTTTATAAGTTTGATTTTGTTTATCTGTTGTTGACACATCAGTAAAATGCATAAATGTGCACTTTTCCTGGCAACATTCTCACAAAAGAATTTTTTAAAAATTTGCCCCGAGCGAGATTCGAACCTACGTCTAGGAGATTAGAGGTTGTGGTCATCAAGCCATCACGTGATTACATACCCTGAAATTTCACGAGATAGTTGTATGTCAAACACTCTCAGCACTCATATTAATTTACATTCGTTGTGCACTTTTCTAAAGCCGAAGAAAATTGACCCGAAAGTCAATTTCCTACATGTGTGCGGGTGTGATTTCTACGTAGAATAATAACCCCGGACAGTTTTTCTATGCCGATCAGTTTAGCTTTAATGTCAAGAGTTGTCGTTCTTGTCACTTGTAGGCATTTAAAGATATTGTTGGGCAGGCAATATCGTATGGTTACCTCGTTGTTTAAACACTTTCTTCACGTCAAAGACTTGTACGGGACTTCCCGTAGGAACCATTGATGCTATTCTGCCACTTTTACACCCGCTCCACACAATATTTGACTAAGTACTAAATCTGCATTGAATCTAAAAGCATATAAAGATAGCCAGAGTCTTCTTAGAGTTATCCGCCCATTAGTCTCGCCTAACAACTGGTAAACATACTGCTATAAATTATTTGCAATTACAAAATATAAATCGAGTTAATCTAACATAATTTTTGTTTTACAATTTATCAAGGTGCATATATAGCCTGCGATATATCGTATGTAACATTTAAATACGGCAAATAACATTCGGGTATGGTGGTAGGCTAAGTTGGGTGGTTACTTCGTACTTAAAAATAATAAAACGTCTGAAAAAAACCCTGGGGAAACCCAAAATAACCCCTGACGCATTCCTACCGTTTTACACCCGCTAGACAACAATTGATATTATGGAAATATGTTCGGCAATAACACTCCTCGTATAAATGAAATATTTTGATATTAATCAATAATTGTGATTTGTGAGCCGGTCTGGCTCAGTCGGTAGCGCTCGACTCTTGATCGTGAGTTCGAGTCCAGCCGGAGGCAGGTTGGTTTCCTGTCCCCTCACTGCTCAATGGCCGTCTCACTGTTCAATGGCCGTAAGTGCCGAGCATAGGCCAAAATCTGAAGCCCTTCTTCGGCATTTGGTGACGTCTCCATATGAGTGAAAAATTCTTTAGTGTGACGTTAAAGAAAATAAACAAACAAACAAAAATTGAGATTTGTGAATATGTCCAATTAAGTTGTCTGCCCTTGTCCCTTTCATATTTGTCAATTTCCTTGAACACATCCGAAGTCACCAAATTTCCTCAATACTCAAGCTCAACTTTTATTTCATTATTTGGACTATAAAATTGTATATAAAACTTTTGGATTTTAGTGATTAGGAAACATTATTATTTTTAATCATTTACATATAATTTTTTGCGGCACACTTATGATTTTCCTTTAAATAATTTTTTTTTTAATATTTCTGAAGTTTTCTTCAAATGGGCAATAATTTTTATCATTACTTACAATTGTATGCATCAATATACAAACATGTCCAATTACAGAATAAAGTTGGGGGGCCTCCGTGGCCGAGTGGTTAGAGCATTGCGCTTTACAAGGCCTCTCACCTCTGGTTCGAATCCCGCTAGGGTCATTTCGAATTAAGTGGGAAAGTTTGCCAGTTTTCTTGCGGAAGGTCGGTGGTCTTTACCCGGGTAACCGGGGTTTCTCCTCCACCAATAAAAACTGTTTTTTACCATAAAATCGCTAAAAGTTAGTTGAGCTTGAGTAAATTTGGTGACTTCGGGCCGGATCAGACTTTTTTTATAATTCTTTACGAGTATTAATCTTTAACATAGTTTGGTAATGTCAAAGCATTTTGAGTTTAATTTGTTTATTTTTTTTATTTACTTACTTGTTTATTCTGCTATAATTATCATTTTCAATGTAATAAAGTGTCCCGGGCAAATGTAGGCAAATCATAACTATAAGGTTGAGGTCCAGTCTAAAAAGTAGCTTTTATACGGAAAAGTCACTATTAAGTAGCCCATTTCTGTAGAAAAAAACTTGAAAAAAAAACAAAACATTGCGATTCTTTTTTTCCTAAAGTTCATTCAATAAAATCAGCAGGATTTCCAAAGTACTAGCTGTATTTAAATTATGTTCCTCTGATTTTTATATTTGTAGCGATGCATGAGTCTTAGGATAAATGCATCATTGTTATGATTTTACTTGAATTTTTAGTATAACTGCTCGTTAATCCAAGAATAAAAAATCATATTATTAACCCTGCATGGTGCTAGGTTGGAACCGTTTGGTAATGAATAACGTCAGTCTTATAAAAAATCTTCTAGCGAGATAAGTAACAAAAAAAAAACCGTTGATCTAATTGATAGCTATTCAGTATTGTTTGACTTCTTCTTTCAAAAATCCTGAAACTGGCGATCTCAGACAAATAGAAGAATACCTTCGTAAGAAAAAATGAACGATGGTCAACATGTTTCGAAACTACAAGCATATCGCAATCTATGAATTATAAAATTTTCACTTTTTGATATAACCCATGGTAAACTGAAAAGTTAATACTTGGTAAATTTTGACTTATTTACATCTCCATCTTAGCTGTAGAAGGACTGAAATATTTTAAAACATACTAATTGTAATTCTCCAGACAAACAACATAATTTGCGATTAAGTTTATGTTTGAGACAAGCCTAAAAGATTTTTTTTTTATTTCATAAAGTGGTATACATGTATTTTCATTTCGACGTTAACTGAAAGGAAAACAGCTATTATCTGCCACAAACTAGGATTTACACGGTGCTCAAGTTTAATGAATTATCATGTCTGAAAGACATTTATGCCTTCATATTATCCTTTCATTATTTCATGTATATATCACACGAACAAAACGTGTGATAAATTGGTGTAAATGATATTGTATTTGATTGACGTGCAAATTTGCTGTATGATATATATATATATATATATATATATATATATATATATGTTTGTTTGTTTGTTTATTGTTGTTTAACGTCCCACTCGAGAATATTTCACTCATATGGAGACGTCACCAATTGCCGGTCAAGGGCTTCAAATTTTGACCTATGCTCGGCACTTAC
The DNA here is from genome assembly GCA_030159075.1 of Atrina japonica. Lineage (NCBI taxonomy): Eukaryota > Metazoa > Mollusca > Bivalvia > Pterioida > Pinnidae > Atrina > Atrina japonica. The sequence goes on from BROG01000032.1 coordinate 1,113,925, forward strand.
GGCCATTGAGCAGTAGGGTTCTTTAACGTGCCAACACCTACTGTGACACGGGACCTCCAGCTTTTACTGTCTCATCCGAAAGACAGGAAACCAACCTGTCGCCGGCGGGACTCGAACTCAATACCTCACGATCCAGAGTCGAGCGCGCTACCGACTGAGCCAGGCCGGCTATATATATATATATATATATATATATATATATATATATATATATATATATATATATATATATATATATATATATATATATATATATATATATATATAACATAGGCGTCGGAAGCAAATTGAAAGTGGGGGGATAAACCAATTTAAAAAACACACACATGCCAGAAACGTCTGGGGGCTAAGCCCCAATTTTATCTTTGCAAAAAAAATGTGGGGGGGGGGGCTAAGCCCCCCCCCCTAGCCCCCCGGTTCCGACGCCTATGTATTATATGATGATATTTTCCTTTTCCGTGAAATGTGGCATCTAGGCTAGATCGTAAAATATAGTATAAAAAATAGGACTAGGGTCATATAGCATGGTCTATATATAATGTTGCACTATATTATAAATAAAATCTATAAACCAAGGGAACTAACTCGTACATACCTCTATATCCATGATGAAATCACACAGCAGACCCACATATGATCGACCAACTCAACACCGTCATGTTTTAGGCAACAGCTGCGAAAATACATCTGTGTCTGGACATTGTTAATGTTTCAATGTCAACAGGTAAGACTACAGAAAACAATCATGTTCTTGTTTGTCCACTGAGGTAAGCTTCTTATATTTTTTATATTTATAAATGAAAATATTACCATGTAAAATACAACATCATTACAGTGCTGGAAACGTAAAGGAAAGAAATGTGTGCAATATAATTTATCACATTTTACAAAATGATTTCATGTTTCAAATCTGATTCATTTCAAATTCACATCTGTATAGACGTATGTAGAAAGAGCTAGACGAATACACCAGACAAATACCCCGGCTTTTAATTTCATTCAGTGACTTGTTCCTCCATATTTAATAATGTAGCCTATACGTACATATTTATAGACTTACATTGTGTGTAAAATAACATATAGGTTTTAAAGTTCTGACAAAAATAACTATATATAGATTTAAAAGAAACATTGACACGCACACGTTTAATTGCGTATTTTTCTTCTGCGATCTTTTTAAACCGAATTATCACTTCAAATAAGAAACGCTATCTAGTGTATTCTCCGTTATACAAATATTGGTTTCGTTTAAAACTTATATGTTCAAATGAATTTGTTTCACACGACAATGTCCACATTTCAAACGATTGTTTTTGGGGGGCCAGGTGTGGTCATAGTTTGCCGGTCAAGATATGTGAACTTTTATGGAGCAAATATTGATAAATCTGTCTTTAGAGTTAAAATTGTCAATTGAACCTGTTTTATCATTTTCCATAATATTGAAAAATACATCAAATATTAGAGAAAAAATGTAAGAAGCAAATTTGATAAGTGTACTAGAATCGACTAAATAGACAAAGGAGCAAATTGCTTATTTATCCTTTTCGGGACTGATGCTTCCCTAATCTATCTAAAAATATCTGTATACACCCCCCAGGATAAATAGCGAATCTATCCTCCGTGTTTGTTGTTTATTTTTTTATTTGTCGAAAAATTAATGGAAGTATCGCAACTGTTGTCATATATATTGATGTAAGACTTCCGTTTGAAACCACTGAAATATTATACAAAAAACGAAAAATACCTTTACTTCTATTAATTAACTTATGGGTATATTTAATGAAACATTTAAAAAAAATCTCTTCCACATTTTTATGTCTGGGTATTATTTGAGTTGGGTGCAGAAGGAAGTATTTCGTAATTTCAAAGTTTTATGTAGTCGAAATTGAAATTATATATGGTTGCTATTGTATAATAATTTCAAATGTTTATGTTACCCCCCCTCATCGAAAAACGTCTAGATCCCCCATTTTATCACACTTGAATCCCAGGCAGAGATTTACCTTTGGGCCATATATGCAAGTTTCGTGAAACAAACGCACATTCACTATTCTACGGACGTGTATTGCCCTCCCATCCCTTGGCCCCCCAGTCTGAAAATACGAGCTTCATACGAGCTTCGTAATTATGTAATTAATGAAATTATTCTAACTTGCATATTGTTAGATAATTAGCTGCAGTGACATTTAACTAATAACGCGGATAACAGCCATCCCAATCACACACTGCATGTAATTACAGCACTCGCAGGAAAATTTCATAAAACATGTATATGTATATAAAATATCAGAATATTGACCATGACCCTTAACAATAATACATCTGCGTGTTGGTAATCATTTAGTAGTATGAAATAGATTGTTTTCATTGGTGGATAAAGCGAGGGCTCGAAATTTACAGGTCCATCAACAAATACATATATTTGTGAATGGCTATAGTCCTACCCAAAAATACTTAACAGATACTGGAAACTACACTAGAAGTCCTAGTGCCCTCAAAACTTGTTACAGATAGACAGTACAGCAGAAAAGTGAATGTTAAAATTGTCCAATGGTTCAGATCACAGACACTTGTTTCTATCAATGAGGTCGAGAATAACATTTTTCGACCCATTGATAGAAACAACACGAGTTGGGTATACGTTCGATGGGTGGGGTACAAATCTACAAGGGGTCACGTTATGACACTGATCATACTTATTTCAGTTACCCAGAAACAAGTGACATAGCCTGTTTCTCACTCTCGGAGTTTTGGAGCCTTCTGTACTCGATAAATCAGTGTGACGACAAAGGAGTAAACATGTAGTATATCCCAGATACCAAAAGACAGTGTAATTGCAAACGATGTCATTATACCGACCCTAAAACTTGCGAAATGTTGACATTTAACGCGATTCTAGATATCCTTGTGGCAACAACTTATCGGTAAGAAGTTAACCCCTGTATATAAAATGTTCATTTTTGTTGAACACCCTTTGGCATATCGAATCATCTCGGAGATATAAACGCAATATGCAGGCGAAGAGGGATATTGCTACTTAAACATTGAAAGCTTCCAAGAGGAAACGCAAAATCATCGCATATGTCGTATATTTGCTTGTTAATTTTCCTTCTGTGTATATAGTAAGTAACTTTTTCTAGTAGGAAGCGTATGTATTCAATTCTGTGATGTCTTTAATTTCTAGTTCATTGGGATATATCGCAACCCACAGTGTATAAATATTGCCATTGATAATTGACAAAACGTCGTCGATGTATCTTAATGTCAAATTAAAGGCCACAGAAAGCTTTTCTTCTTTGATTACAATGATTCTAAATGAAGTCTGAACAAAGAAACAGGTCGGTTAATAAAGGGGCACAATTGGTTCCCATTGGAATGCCGACGGTTTTCTGAAAGACCTAGGCCCGAAGTCACTCAATTTACTCAACACTCAAGCTCAACATTTATTTCATTATTTTGACTACAGAATCGCTCACAAAACTTCGAATTTGAGTGAAAAGGAAACATGTCATAATTTTATATCACTCACATATAAATTTTTGTGTCACATATATGATATTCCTGTAAAAAAATGAATAAATTCGTTGAGTACCTACTCAAACAATGTTTTGATATATCTGAAGTTTTCTTCAAATGAGCAATAACTTTCACCATTATTTACAATTGTATGCCATCAATATACAAACATGAAATCAAGAAAAAGTTAGTTGAGCTTGAGTACTGATTAAATTTGGTGACTTCGGGCTCTGGTCTTCAAACACTACATATATATATTGTCTAATAGAAATTCCAGTATCTTTTTTCATTTGAACTTGGGTGTAAATTATCTTGAATCAGTAGAGTACCATGGTAACCAGTAACGAAGTGGAAAAAAACATCTGATGATACAAACATCACAAGCAACTGAACAGTAACAGCTTCTTGCAAGATCTTGCTATTTATCTCTGTTTTATGGGGTTTTGTGGAGTTTAGGTATCCAATATAAATATAGTAACTCAAAATCAGTATCAGTTGCATAGGCGTTGGAAGCAAATTAAAAGTAGGGGGGCTAAACCAACTTAAAACACACACACGCCAGAAACGTCTGGGGGCTAAGCCCCAATATTCAACACCTATGTCTATCTTTGCAAAAAACTTTACTAACCCCCCCCCCCCCCGGTTCCGACGCCTATGAGTTGTAAGTACATCAAGAGAGTGTAATGTTGATACATTATTTTCAAGGATTCTGTCCTTGAAAGTAGGTTACATGTGTATGATAAATAGTCAAGTCTAACACAAGTCCATATAGTCCGGATAGGAAACTGTATATCCGGGACACTAGCTAACACTCCATTCATAGCAAAACATCGAGTCATATTTATGACCTTCGCATGGAAAATGAAAAATTCATCGGGTATTATGGTACTCCAAATTTCAGTATATACTCAAACTAATTTTGTATATTTCTGAAGTGTTCTTCAGATGAGCAACATTTTTCCATTGTTATCTATAACTGTATATATAGAAATCTTATATGGTTTCCTCTCAAAGGTTTTTAAAAATGAGTTGACCTCTGTATTAAGTGACTACGGGTTCAGATGACATTTAGAGTCAACTTGACGAGATTATTTTAATATATCCATTGAAAAGGTATTGATGGTTTCTTTTCTTCGCATATCAATGATAAATGTGTTGTATATTTTTTTGTCCTTTAAATTGGGTATGACCACTCCTTTTAAGAAATTGTAAATATCAGTTTCGAACTTAATTTTTAGTCGGTTGGGTGGGGAAGGGCGAATTCACATCAGAAAAGATTGAAGGAAAACCAGATGGTTACGACTAGACATTTTGGCTTTGCAGCATCTGCATGGGACTCTTTATTGCAGACATTTTGAAACCTTTTTTCTGGGTTTGAACACATTGCGTCTACATGCTCCTTCATAACCCAACACTAAGTACGATAAAGAAAAAAAAGTCCCCTTTTTTTTTTAGGTATATCATACTTTAAGGCGAACCAAGAATGAACAGGAGCAGTATTTGGTATGACCCACCATTAAATACGATAAAGAAAAAAAACCCTCTTTTTTCCAGGTATATCGATCCAAGAATGAACAGGAGCAGTATTTGGTATGACCCACCATTAAATACGATAAAGAAAAAAAACCCTCTTTTTTCCAGGTATATCGTACGTTAAGGCGCACCATTAAATACGATAAAGAAAAAAAAACCTCCTTTTCCAGGTATATCGTACTTTAAGGTGCACCAGGAATGAACAGGTGAAGTATTTGGTATGAGTTTCAACAAAATCAAATGATGGAGAAGACTGGATGCTTGGAGAAAGATCGGATACTTAGTACGGAAAGAGGTCCTGCTAAATCTCCGCCGTTTCTCCGTAATATAACGATCATTGCACGACTATGGGCGTTGGTGACACTGTCGGGTAAGTGATAACATTTCGGTTGGAGAGAGTACAAAAGGGGTTTGACATGGATATGCTTGTAATTAGCATGAATTGCTGTAACACCATGGTAATACACAATTTATTTTCACTCCAATTTTTGAAAGGTAGAGTTATTTGACGCAAAAGGATTTTGGTTTCAAGACTTCCACTTCTTACGCTCTAGACAAAGGTATAGGCCTACCCACAATCTCTTTCAGATCATGCATAAGGGTAGGAACCAGGGGAGCAGCCCCCTCCCCCCCCCAGTTTTCACATACATGGGAAATTCTTACAATACATCAGCGTCGGAAGCAAATTGAAAGTGGGGGGGGGGGGGGGGCTAAACCAACTTAAAACACATACACACGCCAGAAACGTCTGGGGGCTAAGCCCCAATTTTTAACACCTATGTCTATCTTTGCAAAAAAAAGTGCCCCCCCCCCCCCCGGTTCCGACGCCTATGCAATATTAACACGTAAGCATTTTTTCAAATGTAATTGTATATGTCTTTTGCATAATTAAAAGGCATAAGAAAACAAATTATTTTAAACTAGGAAAAACAATTTCATGATTATTCTTTGCCCTCCCACACCTTTTAATTTGCCGTTGCTAGATTTAAACTTGGATGTCCCTTACACCAAACCAAATGCTCAAGAACGGGAATAGATTTTGAAAAGAGTTGTATAACATATAGCGGAAACATTGTAACGCATTATTCTCATCAAGAATCGAGATACTTTAATTGAATGTATTTTATAATTAAATACTTAGTTAAACGGGGATGAAACTTAGAAGAAAAGCATTTGCTCTCTGGGTCTGACAAACGACAAAGTATGCGGCATATTAATACATTTAGTATCACTTTTAACGATCAGAAATCTAGACCCGTCTTGACAATAGCAAAAACAAATCGATGACTTTTATTGGAGGTTACAATGAGCCAGTATTGTAAGCTTGCTTGTTCTGTTAAGTTAATAATTCGTTTGATAAATATACATTATACATTCCTATAACAAATGCCAACGTATGTCACATCTTGCAGCGATAATATATCAGCGTCATGCGTGGTGTATTTGGATATTTACATATGCAATTTCGCACATTTAATTACTATAATTATGTGCGTTATATAATCAGCTATTTTACTCAGCAGACTGTGATGTGAATAGTTTGATGGTAATGTACTTAAAAAAACAAGGCCACAAAACTTGGAAGTGTAAATGAAAATAGCTTAAATCTGTAGTACTTTTACAGAATTATGCATAGACGATTTGTGGTATATAAAATCACGGACACCGACGTATTACTCGACAGAAGGTTCTGACACAATATAAAAATTTGGGGAAAATTGGGGAAACATTGACCTCTGGAAATTCAGAGGTGAGATCAGGTGCCCCCCACATTTTTGCAAAGATAGACATAGGTGTTAAAAATTGGGGCTTAGCCCCCAGACGTTTCTGGCGTGTGTATGTGTTTTAAGTTGGTTTAGCCCCCCACTTTCAATTTGCTTCCGACGCCTATGTACTATATAAAAGAGTCGACATATGTTGAAAGTTTTGAGAAGCTGTAGAATTTTGGTACAAGTGACGTTTCTTGTATAGACAAACATATTTTTGATTTGCAGTAATGATGGAGAACATGTCAGGATTAGATTTGATGATTGCAAGATGAAAAAAGTCATATAACATTACTGATTAAAATGACGAGATGCAAATTTATAGTTGAAAACAATAGAAAATAAGTGATTGCTTAGACAGTCAGTATCTCTGATATGATTTTCATCTTTACCTCTTAAGAATCACAACAACCAAAGACAAACAAATGTAGTGATTGTACCCATTTCTATTAGCTTCTGTGCTAACATACATAAAATTTAATATAAAGGTTGCCAACATTTTCACGGATAATATAAAATAGTATGCCTTATAACAGAGTCGGCAATTCCATCACAAATAGTTTATGGTTGATTGATCAAAATAAAGATAACAGTAACAGTCATATACATAAATAGATAATTACTGTTAAAATTTGTAAGTTATCATTTACAGTGATGTGGGCAGCAGCCATCACAACAGTCAAATCTGCTAATGAGAAGACATCAATTTACATTGGCTGGTACTTGGTGTGAGTATTTTTATCTTTTTAAGTGTATGCAAAGTTCTGATTTAAAACAATACCATAACTTTCCAACGGACATTTTTGGTATTAGTTGCAATGTTAGTCAATGTACATTCAATATATATGACATGGGAACCACAGACAATGAACAGGGGTACCACCCATTAAAGTCAAAAGTACAATTTTTACAGAATGTGTGATTTCATATATCAATGACAGAATGTGTGATTTGATGCACCAGCAATGATTGAAGATAATATAGTATTCTGGATCAAAATACACCCTTACATCTATTTACATGTACATTATATCATGCATAGGCGTCGGAACCGGGGGGAGGCTAAGATTTTTGCAAAGATAGACATAGGTGTTAAAAATTGGGGCTTAGCCCCCAGACGTTTCTGGCGTGTGTATGTGTTTTAAGTGGTTTAGCCCCCCCCCCCCCCCCTCCGCACTTTCAATTTGCTTCCGACGCTGATGATATGGTTCAAAGAACAAGATAAATAGTACTGTGCAATCAGAAAAATTAATTGTGGTTTTAATTTTGTTTCATTTTTTGTCGTAATCATTGATTGAGAAAATTTATACCATGGCGATTTTTTACACACATTATTCCTAGTAAGTGTAATAGGTTCCTTTACAAACAGGTAGAGCTTTATGTCAACGAAATCTTAAGTCAAAGAATGTTTTATTTTTAAAACAACATAGTTTTTCTGTTTTAACCCCCAACATTTTCTGATTCTACATGCAGTATTATAGATAAAGGTGGTATAAATATTCCAAGGGCTATTTATATATTTGCATATTTTTTCTCAGATTCCATGTCATTAATTATTTGTTGGAACAACAAACATTTTTAATTATTTGACATTTTTCAAGTTTTGCATTTTATTGTGTAAAATGATTCATGTAATGTTTTTATTTTTATTAGGGGTGCTGGTGCAGTTGTCACTTGGTTTGAAATGACCTGGATGATTGACAAGTCAGGCTGCTGCAGGTAAGTTTAAACAACCTATCTCTATATGTGATGGTATGGTACAAAGCCTGATTATACCTGTAGTCCAGGAGCAATCAGGCTCTTGTCATTTCTGCCTGGGAAATACATAATGATTGAAATGGAGGACCTGCAGCAAACATCCATGAACAAACGATATCTGCAGCAAACATCCATGAACAAACAGTATCTGCAGCAAACATCCATGAACAAACGATATCTGTAGCAAACATCCATGAACAAACGATATCTGCAGCAAACATCCATGAACAAACAATATCTGCAGCATGAACAAATCATTGTTCTAGGTTGGGCTTTTCACGATATCTTTCATAAAACACAAGCTACATGTGACAGATTTACATGCCAAAATTGAAGTCTCACAGACACACACATAAATATATATATATATATATAACTATGATATAAAAGAAAGACTGTTTGCACTTTATCTAGGAAACGTTTACTAGCCTTCAGAAAGTAAACTTGTAATTACATAAACAGCTTAGGATAAATAATGTTTCAAAGCTAAACAGCTTAGGATAAATAATGTTTCAAAGCTAAACAGCTTAGGATAAATAATGTTTCAAAGCTAAACAGCTTAGGATAAATAATGTTTCAAAGCTGTGTTGATTACACGCATGATATACAGTTAAAACTTCAGCCTTGAGAGATCACCCTTTCTACAACTGAAATATGGTCTCTAAAGACAGGTGGTCTCTCAAAAGAGGTTTTATTTACAGAGATATTTTAACTATGTGGTTTTCATAATGTGGTCCCACAAGATAGGTGGTCATTCAGGACAGTGGTATCTCAAGTTAGGTTCCACTGTATTCTAGTTAGGATCCGGATGTTCCAATCACTTAATCAAGGATCCCTCCCTAATTAGTTCAGAGTACTTTGTTTATCTTACGTATATCATTCTCATGGTACTTTTTTTTTATTTTAACTTCTTTCATACAGACGTGATGGTTGTTGTTGTTCCTGCTGGAAAATCATTATGTGGGTGGATAACTTATATATTATATTATATATATATTATATATTTATTTATATATATATATATATATTATATATTATATATATATATTATATATATTTATGGAAGAAGGGTATTCTATATTTAGTATTAGCTGTCCCTGTTTTCCTAGAGGGCATGAGGATGGTTCTGGGCATTGTTAGTGGTAAGCAAAATTTATAGTTCTCTTCCGTCTGACATATCCTACAGGTACAGAGGAAGTACTGTCATGAAGATAAACCTTGATTATCTATCACAAAATGAAATGAAACTTAAATATTTCAGAGAATTTTCAGTTATGATACTATGTGTATTACTATTTTTGTTATGTAGTTTTTGGTGGAATCCATTTGATTGGTAAAACAATTCTACTAAATATGTGCATATAACTGAAGTATGAAATGTACATAATATCCATAAAATTTAACACATAGCCATTCTGATGACAAGTGAATACAGAATTAAATTAGAGTAGATGAGCTCATTCTTTTGTATATATATATATATATATTCAATTTTCTCAGATTTCTTTAACCCATTCACCCCTGAAGACACGGTTGGACTGGTCTAAGTCATTGATTTACAGAAGAGTCCATTGTTTTTTAGGGGTTAATGAGTTTAAGTTTTGTAAGTTGACTACCATTTGGTTTCAGGTTTCTTCCTAGTGATATGTGGATTGTTGTACATTCTGAAGACATTTAAAGAAGGCATCGTATACACAGTGACCGAAACACGATACATCAAAACTTACACTCCCAGACTCAATGTAGTAACGCATGAAATAGAGACCCAAACAGAAGATGACAAATATTATACTGAACTTTATCAAGCAACGGGACACCAACATTGAAAATTATCTCCCTTTAAAACATTCATGGTTACCCCTGAAAAATAATGGAATCTTCTTCAAATCCCTGATATAGTACATTCCAACTCTGTATTTAGGGGTGAATTAGTTGATGACGGTTGATAACTGATAGAAAGTATTATTTCCTCCAGGAGAATATTACGTTTTCTTTATAAACCATTAGTTTTACATGTTGGCAGGGTCAAGTGCAATGACATTTATGTTAATTCTGTTTATGCATGATTAGATCATTTTGTTGTGTTAGTGAAATGTACACATCACATTTCACAGAACTTTTTACATAGAAATCATTTTTTTAATAAATAGTAATTGTTGATTTATTTTATCACCTAATTAATCATTGTAAAGGCAGTCATTTGCTTTGCATTCAAGTCCATACATATTGTATGTGTACTCATACATACAATATGTATAGAAAACATGTTTGTGTTTGTTGCATATTACATATAATAACTTTGTTCTGTATGTAACAATTTATTTTAATGGCCAAAAAGATTTTGATATAAAATTTTGTAAATTATTTAGTCACCCTACTATAACAGTGTAATACATTTATAAACTGATATTTAATCACTCCATGTCATCAAGATCTATTAAAATATCATAGGAAAACAATTTTGTTGTTATTTTTAGAATTATGGTCTACACCAGGCTTCTTCTGATATATATACACACACACACACACACACACACACACAGTGGAATTTTGTTATCTCGAAATTCACGGGATCGGCCCGTTTACTTTCAGATATCCAAAATTCGAGATAACCAAAATTTTCAATTCACATATTTTCCATTCTTATTGGAAAATGAATAGACATACACAGGGTAGTGCTTATATTAATTCAAATTGGTTTTAAGCAATTATTAATTACATTTTTACCCTGACTCATTACGGGAATTGATTGTCCCATGTTTTGAAGGTAAACAAGTAATTCAGTATAATGAATTTGTTACAAAATGTTAACCTTCACAGAGGGAAATTTCCAGATAACAAGTGGCCATTTTATAATATTTCAATACTTTGGATTAGAAAAATACTTCGAGATAACCAAAATTTCGAGATAAAAACTTTGAGACATCCAGAATAAAAGTAGTATAAATACCATATAGTAATGTAATCGGGACTGGAGGTTTGACTTTGACATAACCGAAATTTTGACTCATCTGATTTTGAGACGAGATTCCACTGTACATATACATATGTATGTGTGTGTATGTATATAGATATATATATAGGAACCTCGCTATTAACTCATTCACTCCTAAAGACACATTTGGACTGGTCTAAGTCATTGATCTATAGAAGAGTCCATTTTTTTTCCAGGTGTTGATGGGTTAAGACCTAAAAGTCGTCCTATTAGTTCGGGTGTCTCTTAAGTGAGGTTATGTATTTATTTAACAAGATACAAGATATTTATGGTCTAAAATGCAAGGTGGTATCCTAAGGTGGTCTTTGGGTGAGGTTCCACTATATATATATATATATATACACACACATGTATAATAGAGGTGATATAAATGAGCAGCATACTTTCCTTTAGCTGAGGATATACCTGTACTGGAAGGTCACTGTTCCTGGTAACCATTACTCTTCCGGAGAAATAATGGTGATGTAACATGAGAATGGCGACCTTCTGTATATGATATCACAACAGAGAGGAAAATGACATTGAAATTAGACCCGAAACTCCTAAATCACTATCACTTAACCCATCTTTAAATTTCTCTGCACAGATTAATTTTAAAGACGGTTATATATGGAAGCTTAACCCTTTCAACCCTAAATTTCTAGAGGGTATGCTCTTTCCTATTGTTTAGACTGGTCCATTGTGGTCTGTAGGATTGAAAGGGTTAATAGGGTTGCAACAGTAATGATTATTTATTTGTAATAAATTAACAATTTGTAATTACAACTTATAATTTTTCATTACACATTAATAATTTGTAATTACAAATTAGTAACAGACAGAGAGAGATGCAAAATATTAAGTATGAGGAAGGAAGAGCAGTCTTGAATGTGTAGCCTATTGGAGTATAAACCAGTTACATTTTAGTTGCAACATTGTCAGTCTTTTAACAAATACATGTGAATAACAAGAATAAAACATGTCTATACAAACAGTAGTTTTCATTTGTTGTTTTTATTTAAATTATGCATAACATATCTTATATCAATATGATTTTTACCAACATATCACAAACTACAACATTTCATTTACTCTTAAAAAAGTAAAAAGAAATAAACCAGTCATGACACAGAGAATACAACAAAAATGATAAAACCAGTAATCTATTTCTTACTAGATTAATCAATACTCATTCCAAAGTTTGTCTTGGATGTATTATGATGTGTTCAAATTACTACAATGATTCCAGTAAAACCATTTTTTTTTCATCATATAACATTAAAATATAATTGCTAAAATCATTAAGCAGGTACTCTATCATAAAAACATAGTATATATTTTGTAGTGTTCAGAGTTCTTATGTATGTAGTTAATATAAATATGCAGACCTAGCAGCCCTATTTGTACTACTGTAAATCAGGAAATTTTCATGGACTTTATTTTTGCAAAATATAAATTCTAAATTTATTAGCAAGATGATATTTTTCGCGATTTGGAATACCCATTTCATCATACTATCATCGTACTTCATTACAAAAATTGTCCTCTGTACATCTGTGTACTAATTTGAACTGGCAACTCTCGAATGTTTTTAAACGTTGTCTTTTTCTTTTGTCAGTTTCACTTTCAATATCAGGTTAGAAAATTAAGTGAAAACTTAATTTTTGGGATCAAGAGTTCTGACAAAAATTACGCAAAAATAAAATTTTCACAAATAAAACCAGATTTATAGTAATACCCCTCTAGTGTACACTACTGGCTTTGTATATTTGTGGTGGATAGAGGTGGATGAAAAAGTAAGCCTTTCCTGACAGATCTTGACTTCTTAAAATGTTTGAATTTTAAGGTTTAACCAAAATGTTAAACTAGATGCATCTTGATCAGACAAATCTTGTGTGTACATATGTATTGAGGGTTCCTATAGACATCTAGCAATGTACAGGGGCATTTTAACAAATTACATTTGCTATGATTTGACAACGTAACTTTAACATAAAGGAAATCTTTCATTCTTAATTATCCAGAAAGGACTGCCAGTTGCAAAATTGTACAAAATTAGAAATATATAGCCTACTTTAATGATAATAGATAAATCAATAGAATTGGAAATGATAATTCAAAATACTTTATCCAGCATACTTTATAAAACTGATATCAGTGGTAAAATCAATAATATGGATACAGAAAAAAACTTTAACAAATTGAGAACTTCTACACATGCACACATATATTTACAGTTTATTTGTTTGTGATGTCAAGATGTTACACTCTCAATGCTTCTGTCACACAAAGGCCAGCAGACCTCTACAAAAATACAAACAGTGTGACAGTATCAAAATGATATGACAGTATCAAAATGATAACAAGAAAGAAATCTTACTTTGATTTTTTTCACTAAATATGTTATAATTTGTAAATGTACCAACAAAATATTTTTTTCAGTAAATTTACTTTTTAGCTCTCCTAGCCCCTGTGACCTTGTGACCTACTGCCAACATTTGTTTATTACCTTGGAGTGAGTGAATCACATACATCTATGACATTGTTTCATATGTAAACCAAGACTGAACATTCAGAGGTTAAAATGACAAATGATATTGTGTATTTTGCTGCTACAAAACCCGTTTCTTTCAATATTGATGATATATATATATATGGTCGTACCACTGGCACTTGTGTCATGCAATCCCCCCCCCCCGATCTTAATAACACTCCCATATTAAGTATTTATTACTACTGGGGGATTGCTCAACACAACTGCCTGTGGATTATACTGCTGTTATATGTATACACAGTAGCAATCCAATTTACTGGAACTCGTTGATTATACATGATTAAATGTACGGTACATAAAATATAGATCAATCAAGTATACCAGTAACTAAATATATTTCTTTTATAAAAATATGTGTCTGTTCAAGAAATGCCCATTCATTCTCCTCTGTAAAAATACATACATATATCAAAGCTAGATCTTGTTTGTTTGTAAAGAGAAATACTTCTCTAGAAAAGACATTTGAAGTTTCAGTACATCATAATTTGATCCTGTCTTATTCTAAAATTCTATATATGTAATCTATATGCATTTACAATACATTGTAAGTGTAACAGCCTCTGCAGAATCTATATGCTTGTATTACGATATATTGTACATGTAGGTATAACAGTCTCTGATATATACTGGGCCCCTGCCAGTCAAATTCATCTACATGTACAGACATGTGTTCTCTAATCTTGTTTTAATTAACATATACAATATCCAGGAAAGGTTACATCCTCATACACAGATTCTATATACTAGACATTTCTGTCTCAAGGATATTTAACCATACAACACATTTCAAGATATGTGATGGAACAGCTAAAGGAAAACATTTCTCATTTACAATATCTAGTACATGTATTTGCTAAACACCTCTGCCTAAAAGACTAAAGATATCTTAGGGTCATTTCTATCTAAAGTACACTTCTGTAAGTTTTTTTTATATAATTTTTACAAGTACATAACGTTATACAGTAATATACCCTATTTACTCGCACATATATCTTACTGTAAGTCACACTTCTGTTTACCAATGGCAGTTTGTCATGGAAACAGAATGTTTTAAGTGATAGAGATGAATTTCACCCAGTCTCTATCCTACACATGCTATATTTTATAAATGATATACATATAATGATACAAGATCAACATTTCATTGCTGTCTGTGTGGCATGTATCAAAGTTTTCTAGACACAGAGAAAAGGATGTCAAAACAATCACAGTTATTGCATATAAAAATTGAACAATAGAACACCATCTGTAAAATGATTTCAACATATTAAAATTTGCCATTATATGAAAAATATACTATTTGTAGGAAAGAAATAATTAGAGAGAAAGGCACCACATCCATAATAAAATCAAGAAAATCTAGGATAACAATGTACAGTAAAACTGGCTTATAACAAATTTCAAGGGACCTTCTTTTTTTTAAATTCGTTATAAGGACAGTTTGTTATATAGTTATAGTGAAGTGTGCTGAAGACAATGCAATTCGTTAAGAACAAAATCACTCTAAATTCAAGCTAAACAGGAACTTTCCAGGGAAGGAAAAAGAAAATGGAAACTTTTTGTTTCTTTTTAATACACAATTGAATTAATCGGAGAGTATGCTGCCTACTTATGCTCAGCGAAAAAGTCCAGAATTAACTTTCATTTAATGTTATTGATCACTTCCTTATAATACTATGAAATACGTTGGTTAGGATGTCAAGAGACATGCAAATTTGTTTGTTATAGGCAAAAATTTGTCATATAAATTTCTTTATATAATTGATTTTCAACTAAGAATATATAGGGGTGCATTTGGGGATTATTTATTGATTCGTTATGTACACAAATTTGTACAAACCAAGTTCGTTATATTCATGTTTTACTGTATCCCTGTTTTCTGGAGTAAACAGTCCTTTGTACTCTCAGTAACAGTGATTGATAAACAAAATAAATAACAAACAAGGAAATATATCTAACACAGTAAAACTTAAACATTTTTGAAAAAGCTAAAATCACAGAACACCACATTTTCTTTCAGTATAAGATATTCGACAAGATACACCAGGTTTGCCTGGATTTGATCTCTAAAATGATGTTAAGTAGTTAAAATAATGTTAACATTGATACCTTTGATAATGACAAACTTTGACTTTGTACGGTAAAGTTTGGTAAAAATATCTAGCTTTGGGCATGATGCCATAACACTTATTCTTGAGTTTGATTATATTCTTTTTTTGGCCTTCCTAGCCAATCATAATCAGCTGCAGCCGAATATTCTCATTTAAACAAAAATGGCGTTGATCCCACAGTGTTGCGTTACTTAAAAAGCCTTCCTGGTGTAATGTATCTTTCATTTTAGTTTCAAGAACAATGTCTGGAATATGTAATATTTCTGATGAAATATTTTTATTTGTGGTACAATTTGATTTTGATAGCAATAATTAGCTTTGGTTCAACAATCTTTAGATTTGGTGTCTACGATGTTTAGCTTTGGTGTCTACAATCTTTAGATTTGGGTCCCACCGTAAGATAATATTCAGATTTTTTAAACCAGGCTAAACTTCAAATTAGACTTTTTCACATAGATAATCATAATTTTACTTCATGATGCAACAAATATACTAATCAGCACTGCCTATGTCAGAACATGACATGGTATAAAAATCTCCATAGAAACAAAACGATAAGCTTTTATACAACAACAACAACAATAATAGTCCATAAAATGTGTAAATTGTTCTAGCAATCAAATAACAAGTATCTGTACTTTGGAGGCATAATGTCAAGTGTTTATAGATAATAATTGGTAAAATAATAATGCCATGGCACTTGACACAGGTGGTCACTGGAATAGCCAATGTTGCTATGGAGATATCTGTAGAGATAGGATCCACAAATCAAGTATTTAAATATATGTAAAATAAAAACAATTCATGAATAATGTAAAGAAATACAATTGAATATCATTAAAATGTAATCTAGTATTTCAACATCTTTACTTTCAAAAATATATAATATGGCATCTTGGAGTTGAGGATGGATCAACAAACCCTGAAAGGAAGTACAATCTTACCCTTTATATCAAGAGATCTGGTCTTGGGGACTATCATTTAAATGTTTTATAACAACAAAAATCTTCTGCTGCCATGAGTTAAAAAAAATAACAACGCTGCCAATGAATTTTGTATGAAGTACATCAATACAAAAAAAAAACCAGTTTGTCTTCTTTTCATTTCAAATGATATAACAATATTCAAGATCTCAATCATAGGTGTTGATGAAAACCGTAAACTTTTAAAAGTGTAAATTAATCTTATTACAAACAACCTACAAAGATTAACCAGGTCTGATTACTAAGGTGATAAAAAGAATTCCTTTACAAAGAAACCAGACCACCTCTATCTGACCATTTTATTCATTGATTTAAAATTTGTGTGTCTGATGGTGGTATCTTTTTATACATAGGTATTAGAATATGTTACAATTTTATTTTAATATAAAAAAAAATATTTCAGAAAAAAAAAATAGAAAAACTGTTTCTTTCAAGAACTTAACTGTCTGAATTGCAATGTACCTATCATTGCACTAATATCCGACAAAAAAAAAGATAAAACATAAACATATGGTGAGTATTCATATTGCCTTGTTGATATTAAATTAAATTTTCATATAAAAGTAATAAATGAGGTTCATTTTAACAAACTCTTCACAATGATAAAACAAAAATTGTGTAAAATAAGTTTCTTTCAATTTGTTAAAGCCAAAATGTAAAGAATCAGTCTTAGACAAACCTGATTTTAATTTCACATATCTTCACACCATACTGATATCAGATATCATTGGAATAATTATTTTGATCTAGGCCATTTGCAAAAATCATTGGCAGATCAGATTACGAAAATTGTTATTATTATTGAGTTGACATGGCATACAACTACTTTTACTGTTGGTTCTTCTGTTGACAAAGACTTCCTGTTCCTGTCGACATGTATTGACAGTTCTGACATTAAACTTTACAGTTTGGCTGTAATTACAACAGTTTTGGATTCCACGTTGATAGTTTTTGTAGGGATCTGAGGAACATCAATAAAAGTTTCTGAAAATATTCAAAGATTACATGTAATACATAAAATTAACAAGCATCTTGAAAGTACTGATGAATCAATACATGTCCTCTACCTGTGAAGCATTCTGAGAGTACTGATGAATCAATACATGTCCCCTAACTGTGAAGCATTCTGAGAGTACTGATGAATCAATACATGTCCCCTAACTGTGAAGCATTCTGAGAGTACTGATGAATCAATACATGTCCTCTACCTGTGAATCATTCTGAGAGTACTGATGAATCAATACATGTTCTCTAACTGTGAAGCATTCTGAGAGTACTGATGAATCAATACATATTCTCTACCTGTGAAGCATTTTGAGAGTACTGATGAATTAATATATGTCCCTTACCTGTGAAGCATTCTGAGAGTATTGATGAATCAATACAAGCCCCTAACTGTGAAGCATTCTGAAGTACAAATGAATCAATACATGTCCTCTACCTTAATCATTCTGAGCAGTACTGATTAATCAATACATGTCCCTAACTGTGAAGCATTCTGAGAGTACTGATGAATCCAGTCCCCTTCACTGTGAAGCATTTATACAGAGTAATGATGAATCAATACATATACCCTACCTGTGAAGCATTTTGAAATCTATGATGAAACATTTTCAATTAATGTGAAGATTTTGAGAGGGTGATGAATTACTATACCTCCCCTACCAGCAAGCATTCTGTGAGTATTGATGAACAATACAAGACCAGAATGAATCACAAAAATTAAACAAAAGAAATTAACTGGCAATCTAACATACAAATGCAGACAAGTATATAGGGTCCCACCCAAGGCAGATTTATAAATATTGACCTTTATGTGCAGGTAAAACATTTTACAAATCTATCATGAAAATTTTCAATTAATCAAGAGTCCAACTGGGTCAAAATTACTAACCTGCACACCAGCAACAAATGTAAAAAGAACAACAAGAAGAATATTCAGGCTAAATAAAACACAAGAAATTTGACAATCTAACATACATGTACATTGTATTTAGTATGTTAATGGCAATGGGTTCAAAGGAGTATGCCAAAGGAGGTGCTCCTTCATGACCTATTTTGCCCATCCCTGGATCCATACCTGGGCACACTTGGTTGAAAAACAAAAACATTGTAGGTGACCATGAGTACTTCATTCTTGCGAATTCTCATCAAAATCCAATCTCTTAACATTAGAAGTGGCAATATGGCTACTGTAAATACCTTTTATTAAGTGAGAGATTAATTGTGCGACTGAAAATGGTGACAAAGTCAAATATCTAGCAAATATTTGTATTATAGTTTATGTTTACTGTGTGGATATTGCAGTGTTCTGGCAAAATATTAAATATTCATATCGCCGGTGGCATTTATTTAACAAGTTAAGTTCTAAAAACAGTAATAAATACATACTGTTTTAATTTGACAATCCGTTTAGCCATACCCCAGACATGTATGCTTCTGTTAAAATACATGCACTGGTTAGGCAAATATTTCGGAATGAAAGATACCGTAATATTTGAAGGATTTTCTGACCCATTTGAGGGCATTTAGAATGCATATATACAGAAACTTATGTATTCTGATGACTTATCAGCATAAAATATACAAACCTATAATTTTGTAAAATAAAGGTTATTTTGATCAATATATTTGTATCCATTCACTTAAATATTTAACATATAAGATACATACCTAGCTGTGAACAGACATTGGTAAGCACAATGGTATTGGGATACATGTACGGCTGGTCATCCCTGTAAATAAAGTTATTACAACAGGTTATGCTTAGAGTGGTCATGGATCTGGAAAACAAATACAACGGCTAAATATAAAGGAATATTTAACTGCTTCTTTACAGTTGTCTTTCAAGCCAGATGTGTCACATGTGTCACGACAGAATTTACTGTTTTAACTATAAACAATGCAAATTACCGGCATAGCTATCTGTTCAAAGAATATTCTGAGAGTTTGTTTTTGGTAAGACCAACAAAAGAATAGCTACTTGGAAGATTAAAACTCTAGCCTGGATATATCTGGGGAAAAAACACCATTTATACATATAAAGGAAATTTTGAGTAACAATACAAGTCTAATGTCTAAATATGCACCCCCCTCCCATATAAAAAGAAATAACAACAACAAACCTCTTTTCTTTTTTTGCAGCACCCATGTGGAACAAAGAATGGAGGCCATTATTTAGAATATCTAAAGATAATACTTCTTGGTTTCTAATCAGTCCTTCTCTCAAGAGATAGGCACCTAACATTTGAGCTTCTTTTGTAATTGCCTTTGGTGGTTTAGCTATTGGTTTGTTATGGATGTCTATGTGTTTTGAAAGTAAGCATCGGCAAATAATCTGAAATAAAAACAAGGGTTTGTTAAACATTAATGTAACTGAGTACAATTGAACTCCAATAGGAACACCAGGCTGCTGGGGTCAACAATCATACACATTTCCACTTGTCCTACAGGATAAGTAGCATTGAAATCTACTTGTCCAAATGCAAAAATTACTTGTTTGAAAATCGAGTGTAACATTTGTACTGTGTTTCAACATGTAATTTTTATATAACTTTTTTTCTGTCCATAGAAATTTCACTTTCCTGTCAGACTTGTGGGAAGTAACATTTACATACAGGTATACAACAGTGAAATGGACTAGTCCCGGACAATCGAAAAAAAAAATCTGATTGTTGAGCACTGAGCTGAATCATACCAACCACAGTGTACAAATAATTACATATGATTCCCAGATTTTTATCTCTTTTTTTTTACCATACATTGTAAGCAAGTAAGAGCCTTGTCAAAAACGATAACTTGTCTTATTTACTTAAATTTCTATAATTCTTATACGTCAAGACTTTGTCTTATTCTGTGTAAAGTTCCTTAGAAAGGTTAAAATCACAGACATACCGACTAAAACATAGAGTTTAGTTTAGATCATCAATCTTGGAGGCATGATAATTTTTGTCTATAAAACTGTCCTATTTAGTGTACATTCCATGTGCCAAGTTGTGATGGTGATTGGGCTTAGGATTTTGTACTGAATTTATATCACCATAGGAACTTAATAACTTACCCAATAAGCCAGCAAAAATGGTTCAAACATCTGGCTAAAGAATGTTGTGTGTTTGTTTTGTGATTTCTTTATTTGTACATGTCCACCTTCAACCACTACTCCACAATTGTGTGTCAGTGTTAACAATGAATTCTCAAAATCCTGAAAAATTAGAAAAAAAAAGAATACCTGTATTTATTACAAGTGCTTTTTCAGACAATGCCTATGTAGGATCAAAATTTTATTTTTGTTAAAACTTCGATTTTTGGATATTACTTGATGAGTAGAACATAATTACGTAAACAATTAAAAACTATAAAAACTGAAAAGTCTGTAAGGGTTTTATACAGTCAAATGTTATTTAAGGTGAAACCTGCTTTAGCGACCACCTGTGTATAAAGACCACCTTTTCACAAAGACCAATTTTGACTGTTCCCAATGGTACCATTTATGTACAAATCAACCTCTATATAAATACCACCTCTCTATAAAGACCGGCTTTCTTTTGTCCCTAAGGAGGTTGTTATATACAAGTTTCACTGTAGTCTGTCTATATAAGAAACTCTAAAAGTGTATTACAGTACACAGTAAGACTATTTTTCACCCATAGGTGTATTAATTTGGAAAGCAATTTCTTTTTTAAAAAATCAATGAATTATATCTTTTCAACTAACAGAAATATTGTATGACAGATGACATACTGAAATTGTCAGGTACTTTATTTTTTTTTTTAAACTTTATTCAATTTACAACAATTAATAAACAAGTTTTTACATTTCGTATTGATGTTTCTTGTTAGCATGAGAGGTGCTTACTGCGGGAGAAAACTGGAGTATCCGGAGAAAAGTCACATGTCCAAGCTCGGGTTGCATTTGTGAGAAGTGGGTGCACAAACCACTGTGCTACTTGGACACCCTTACATTATTTAACCCCTACATTTTTTTTCTTGGAGTGAAAAAACAAAAAATTACCTCTTTGGTATGTCCTGGTTGGAATATGAAATCTCTGTTCAGAAGCTTCTCCAAAAATGAATATTTTTGGAATAATTCATCTGAAATTTAAAAATTATTTTGATATCATTATGTACATTTGATTACATGTATATAAATAATGAATTAGTTTTTTTTTCATGTAACAGCACTGAAAGAGAGACAGATAGAAAAAGTATTTTGAGATGTTCCCTGCATCCTTAATGTGATAGGCCTACCCTAGATTTTCTGTCATGAATTTTGTGACTTTAATCGTATGCAAGTCATGTGATGAAATTCACTTGCCATGTGACAAAGATTGGACCAATTAGATAGAAAGAAACATAAATAATTAGTATAGGTATCTGTAACCTATTATTACAAACAATAACAACTTTACATATGCTTGACACTTTCTTACCTAATGGAAGGGTATCACTTGTGCAAGCATTTATTGACAGTGTCACCATGGCAACTCTGACAAAGACATGCATGAGTTGGTTTCTGTATAAAGACAATATCATGTGCTGTGCTGCAGACTGCATCAGTTCATCCTGTGTGCTGTGATGTGCTACCTCCATTTCCAGCAATTCAATTATATCTTCTGTATTGACATTTACAATGTTTTTGTGCAGAGCAAGGGTGCTTCTAATGATTGCCTCTGCAGTTTCACTACCTGAAATATAACAACAATTTGAACCTATTAGTATTTGTTCAGACCGGAATGTGTGTTAGATCAAACTGAATTCATAAGAAACATATAAATACAAAACACCATAAAACAACATTGATATATTCAATACTATTTAATGCCAATTAAAAAGTAATGTCTCATGTAATTGTAAATTACATCGAGAATTTTAATTTACAAAACTCCATCTGGGGCATACTGCCATGATATACATGTACAAATTGACAAAATCCACCATCTACCTACATGTAAGATGAAAATCTGAACAAAGTATGGTGAGTATTCTTGAAGAGATGAAATGAATTTGGTGCCGAGAAATGAAATCTATAAATGATAATAACTCTATAACGTAATGGTGGTAGTAAGAGTGCAAATTTTGTATGTCACACTCCAACTACTTAAGTTATTTTTTCTTTAGATCTATGACGTGACATAATCAAAAAATGGCAGCAATGAGAGATTGGTTTTTAATTTAATTGGTTAAATAGTTAGTAGGAGGTAGTAGGTAAAGTAAATGGTCTTAAAAGTAGATAAAATTTATACCTTGGTAAAAATGAAAAGAGGCCTGAAGTCAATAACTTTGGAATTAAATATTATGTTATGCCAGCTGAACTTTACACTCTGATAACCTAATAAAAACATACTGACAAGTACTCAGGGAGTGCAAAAACCAGGCAAACAACTAAAACATATAGGAGACGTGTGAATTTACATTTGTAATGTCAGATGAACACAGATACATAAACAGAAAATGATAAACTTCTGGATACAACTGACATACCTGGCCAATCAATGTGAGCTCCCATATTAAAAGCCTGTCGTTTAAGCCATTCAACTTCCTTTATCAACTGTTTCACAGAAATACCTTCTTTATTTTGTATCAGAACAGAAGCAATCATTGACCATGGCGATATTACCATGTGTTTTAAGTGCTTGGTAACAATATCGTAACCAAGACTTTGCAGTAATTCAGTTTCTTGCCCAGATAAACTTGCAATATATCTGTAAATAAGAAAACATTTTTCATTTTACTGAGAAGTGGCCGACATCTGTTTTCTATGAGTACCTCTGAGTTAAATGTTAAAACCTTCAGATATCAAAGATATTTTAATATCAGCGAAGGAGTATATGTATTAAAAGAGGATAATGCTTGTTTATGTGTGGAAGCAGTAATGATCCTCTACATTAATTTAAATCTAAAGTCTCCATGTATAAAATTTACTTCATACCCTATTGATTTTTACCTGAATATACTCATTTGATATGTCATAGGTTACCTGGAATCAAAATTTGATTATCTGTTTAAATGATCAAAGATGAACATAAAATGGTTATAAGTTCGGGTTTAATTTACAAGTATTGATCAGAATACAGGGGGTCTAATTATGTGATGAGGGGACAGTTTTTTTTGTTCAGAATTTGGAGTGCATGAGATTCAGAGTACACAATATAAATGTGTATACAAGTTACAATAGAATAAGTGGGATCTTACTATTGAAACATATTAAAGTGATTATCAGTATAGTCAAGATACAAGGTAGACATATCATACTGTACTAAAAATTGCAATTCCAACCAAACTTAATACAATGTATACATATTGCCCATTTGAAAAGAGAGAATGTATTCAAAAGTTAACAAATGAGGTATTTTCTATATGATTCACTTCTTTACAACTCAGTTGGTCTAAAATTCCTTATTCACTTTGTACGCCATTACAAGCATTTTGGGCTTGGGCCGAGTCCGTTGTCAAGTGGTTAGAGCATCGCATGCTGGCCAGTGCAGGTTTGAGCCCTGCTGAAATCTAAGCTGATTTTTGTGAGAAAGTTTGCCAGTTTACTTGCGGAAGGCCGGTGGTCTCTTCCTGGGTACATTGTAACCCAGGTTATCTCCTCCACCATTTAAAACTGGCCGCCACCATGTAAATGAAAAATTGTTGAGTGTGGCGTTAAAACACTATTCAAATTCAAAATCAAATCAAACAAGCATATTAACTCATCAACCCCTGAAAAACAATGGACTCTTCTGTAAATCAATGACTTAGACCAGTCCAAATGTGTCTTTAGGGGTGAATGAGTTAAAAGACGTGTTTTTATTTCACACTGACAGAAAACTAATTTCAAAAGTTAATTATTTTAAACTTTAAGCTTATACTTGCTACAAACCTTGGTGCTAAGCTGTGAACGCTTCTGTCTATTTTTCCGTTTGTATATTGTCTAATGGATAAAGGCTCTCCAAAGTACATATGAATGTTTCCAAAATCTTCTTGCAGTATGTTTCTTGCTTTGAGCAAACCCTAAAAATTAATGAAAGAAAAATGAATACCTTTGTATCAAAGTATGGTTGTATAATTTACATTCATACTGGTTTCATTTTGAAGGAAATCTTCCAAGACACTTTTTTTTTCAAATATAGAATTTCAACAAAAGAAGGAAAGTATCATTCTTGAAATGACTATCTATATTTACAACGTATGTTACAAAGATCACATTTATATGTGAATAAATCATACAAATCTCTATCTTTCATAAGTATTGATACAATCTATCTACATGTTAAATTTGTCAGTATGTTTGAAATACTTGTAGTGAGATGTTACATTGTATAGATATGTAATGACTTGGTATGTATGAACTATTGAGATGTTGTATTGTCTAGGTATGTAAACCATTGGTATGTATAAACTAGTGAGATGTATTGTTTAGGTATGTAAAGAACAGGTATGTATAAACTAGTGAGATGTTGTATCGTTTAGGTATGTAAAGAACAGGTATGTATAAACTAGTGAGATATCAGGGATCTCCGTGTCCTCCTTTATGATGGTGCTATGCCATTTTTAAATTTTCTTGTGCCATCGTTCAATTGTCTACGCCATTGTTAAATTTCCAAGCTCCATCGTTAAATCAACAAACGCCATCCTAATATATTGTAGTGTAGCTTAAACAGATTTATCGTTTTCGGTGTTAAGCTTATTTATCTGTAATATTTGAGAAATAATATACAGATGATTCAACAGACCCGTGTAGATTTAACAACGTGTGATATACAAACTAAGTCCTGTCAACAGAAGCCAACAACCAACAAAATCTCTTGGCAATTTTCATGAAAATGCTGAGGTTTTATACAATTATTGGACAGTGATGATGTCTAACATAAGCAAGTTAATCACCAAACATAGAACTGCAATGTGCCTTCGGCCATATTTCCTTTCCATCAAGTTACATGAATACACCAACACCAAACCCGATTGATGAAAGAAAAGTATTCATCTGTACACAAATTTCAAAAATAAGATCCATGAATTTTATTTGCATTTTATGATGTAATTTATTCAAGTTTTTAAATTGAAATTATTTCACTGAAAGATAAATATGCATAAAATTAACTGATTTATAAATTAATGTCAGTGTGCATGGTGTGATGTTAATTCTGTGTCATCAACAGTACAAAAATGCTCTTTTACCCTCATCTAATCTACATGCATGTTTTAATCATAAAGTGATTGATTGAAGTGTAATGATTTTATCAATAAAATCAGAATATTTTATACTTTATATTTAATTAATATTATACATTCATTATATCAACTGTAATATTTTCAGTGAAGGAATACATAAAATTCACTTATTCAACAGAGCATATTAATTAATTTCAAATGCAATTGTAAAAGTCTTGACTCTTATATAATTTTTTATAGAGGGGTGTATGGTTGGAGTTTTTGGGGGTCAAGTCAAGTTGAAGATTGCTCCATCATTAAATTTTCATCCATGGAGATCCCCGAGACGTTACATTGTCCAGATATGAAGAGACTTGATATGTATGAACTAGTGAGAGATGTTGCATCGTCCAGATATGTAAACACTTGGTAAATGTATGTCTGACCTAGTGAAATGTTGATTGTCTAGACAAGTAAAGACTTAATATGTTTGAACTAGTGAGATGTTGCAGTGTCTAGAAATTTAAAGAAATCAGTTTTACACATGGCAGAAAATCCTGTCCTATGACTTGGTTACCTCCCCTCACAGTAAAGTTAATTTGGATATTCTGTTTTAAAACTTAAATATTTCAATGTTTAAATGATAAGAGTTTGAAGCCTTACAGAAGTTGTTTCCTTGGGTTTGGGAACACCCAACAATTCATAGGCATACAATTTCTCCTCCAGGATTTTGTCATAACTGATACTGACGGGGATAATCATAACATCAGGTAGCTGAGCTTTGAAATAAGGTTCTAGAGAGGCAGACAGCATTCCTGAAAAAGGAAAACAAATTTACCCTAATTGTAAATGAAAAAAAAGTTGGTTTTTTTTCTTAAACATGTTAAACGTTAAGATATGAACTCATTTTCATTGTCAGAATTTTCCATGGAATAAAGTGCAGAATTGTCAGAATACTACACAAAAAATTAAAACAGAAAATCCATCAAAGATATAAAGTGCAAATATATTAAATGACTTAAATGACCACCAAACTTTTTTTAAAGGTAATGTCACAATAGCCTAGACCTTGAACTTTGCATTTTTGATTTCCACCTTTATCCTTTACCAGCCAATCAAAATGCAGTTTATAAAACAACAAAGCTTTTAAACAGATTCAGACATATCTATCCGTTCAATTGATAGAAAACATACTTTCATAGCCTCTATCAATAAACGAATCTTTACACGTAAGTTTAAATTTTTAACTTTGAACTTTATTGTCTTTTAAAAAAAATACAAACATTGTGTATGGATTGTGGATAAATATTAGAATAGATAATGTGATTTGACACACACCAAATTTTGGACAGTAGGACTTCTGTGTCCTACTTCTTGTTCCTTCTACATAAAATTCTATAGGGTGGTCTCCATTGCAAATTTGTGTCTGTACATATTCTGTGAACACTGCCCAGTAAAGTTGGTCATCTCCAAAACTTCTACGAATGTAAAATGCTCCAGAATTCCGCAATAGCCATCCAAAGAACTTCATATTACTGAAATCTGTGAGGAAAATTACAGTTTTTATTATTATTAACAAGGGCTTATAGATTAGTTTTAATCATAATCAGAGAAAATATTCAGTAATTTATCTATAATATGAGAATACAATAGAACCTGTCTTGAAACTTCTGTGACTAAAATTTGGTTTACAAGACAGGTGGTGGATTAAAAGAGGTTTTATTTAAAGGATTAAATAATTAAGTGTTTTTCAGAATGTTGCCTCACAAGACAGGTGTTCCTTAATGACAGTGGTCTTACAAGACAGGTGTTCCTTAATGACAGTGGTCTTACAAGACAGGTGTTCCTTAATGACAGTGGTCTTACAAGACAGGTTCCACTACACTTTATTTTCAATATTTCTATTTAATCAGTACATACTGCATCACCTGTAAGGAATATGATAATATTATATAAATCAACTGTATTAAAGATTAATAACTGATTACAGAGAATCCATTTCACATACACAAATCTGAAAGATAAACTGACCAATCAAGTTGTAGATTTTAAGAGTATACAGAATATTTATGATTTCTATTTTACATTTACACCTGTCAATCATAAACCACTTACCCATAGCAGCAGCAATTACTGGTAGTGGGAGGTCATAGGAGAAAAACACAAATGACATCAGAAGGAAATCAAAATAACTTCTGTGTGTTGGCAAAAGTAACACCGGATACTCCTTGATCAAGTTACGAACCTTTAATTAAAAATAAGTTAAAGGGACATTAGCTGTGTTTATCAAAAATTTATTTCCATTTTTTTTTTTCTACTTTTACTACTTGTACTTGATGTACAATAACAAATAAGAGCTATACACAGACATAAAATATCTTATATTCCTATATATTTTGTGAAAATAAGGTCAGGTCTTTTGTGGTATTCATATACAAATAGTAAGAATGAGTTAATCATTTGCAAGTGAAAATGTGCCAAACTGGGTTTCTCAAGTAATTTTCACAAAATATATAGGGATTTAAGAATTGTTTTGCCTATGTATATCTCTTTTTTGTTATTGTTTATCAATCTAAGTAGTAAAAAAGGACAGATATTTGTTTTGGAAAAAACACAGTTAATGCCCCTTTAAAAATAAAAAAGTAACGACCTAGCTAATGTCTTCTACAAACAAGGAAGTCTGTCACAGATAAATGAGAAGTGAAAACCAAATCATTTAATTATATTCATTGCTACAAATGTACCTTTATAATATGGTACCGTATTTTACGGCCTATAGGTCGATATTTTTTTTCTCCAAAGTTGTGACCTCGACCTATTCGCCGCATCGACTTATCTTTAAAAAAAAATAGTGAAATATTTAACTTGTATCTGCATTCCTCATTTTAATCGTAATTCAAAATTTTCCATGGGATAATCTAGGGGCCTACTCCAAACACCCATTTGTATTTACACTTAATAGGACTATTAAATTTGACCTCGTGTGTGCGTAATGCACTGTGTTCATAATCAATGACAAAATAATGATCTTTCAAGTTACAATATCATCGGGACTGTGTCAGAAACTACGTGATAAAAATACATCGTTTACATTATATTTATACCGGACAGTTTATACTTTTGAATGATTCCCTTATCTCGGCACCCCACTGTGAAGTTGACGTCTTCATTCAGACTTTCAGGACACTACCAGCTGTGTTCACTGGAACGTGACCTTCAACTGATAAGGATCTCGCGGCAGTCTTTGAAGTTGGGAAAGTTTTGGAAAAGGTTTACATAAATTAATTAACACTAAACCTTGAGTATTTAATTGTTTGACAATTGCAGTGGCATAATAGTTTAGGTCAATGTAAGGATAAGACAAGGATTGAGGTCGCTTGTGTAAACAGCATAAAGAATTTAATGATGATTTGACAGGTAACATAAGGCGATGCTTGTATACATAATCAGTACACAGAGTAATATAAGTGATGTTAAATATATATATGATGCAACTTATATGCTTTTTTAATCACTCCTATTTTAATACTGTGCCGTAAAATAGGTCGATCACTCTGATTATTTAATAGACTACCATCGTGTTAGCACCAGTTATTAAACATAAACGATGCAATTTCTGTGTTCTCCCATTCATGTTTCCATCTTTGCCGACATCGACCTATCCTCTGTTTCGACCTATCTAATACCTAATCCTGGATTTTTGCCAAAAATCGGCCATTCGACCTATCCCCCATATCGACTTATAGGCCATAAAATACGGTAATAGTAATGGAGGCA
The DNA here is from genome assembly GCA_030159075.1 of Atrina japonica. NCBI lineage: Eukaryota > Metazoa > Mollusca > Bivalvia > Pterioida > Pinnidae > Atrina > Atrina japonica. The sequence continues at coordinate 1,144,031 of BROG01000032.1, forward strand.
AAAACTTAATGTTTCTGGGGGTAACTTAAATGACTTTGTACTGGTAAAACCTTACTTTTACTATGTTATTTATTTGAACATTTGAGTTTGGTATACATTTAGACACAGCATGAGTATACATTTATACTGTATACAATTTTACCTTTTGTATTCCTTCTTCATTCACATATATTCTTCGGAAAAGACTTTTGAGGACTTTAACCAGTAAAACAGCGAAACCTCTAATAGCTTTTAAACTTAAGTTATGTGCCATTTCATCTAATATTGCATGAGCTTGACTCCATACTTCATCTGCTGGTAATGAACTCATATCACAAACCTTAAGTATAAATAATTGAAAAATTATAAAATCTTCACTTATCAAATATAAAAAAAAAACATACTGCAAATGATATATAGAAATTTTCAGTCACCTGTATGTATGTAAATCATAGATCAAGGCATTGGTATATATTTACCTTCCTTTTAAAAATAATAGATCAAATATATTCTTTTATTTGTTTTATTTTTGGTTTTAGTCTGGCAAAGACACCGTCAACTACAGAAGGAGTGCTTAAAATTCTGACCTGAACTATGGACATATGCCAATACAGTGACTTTAACATTCCAAACTTTCTCCTTTTTTCATTTTTGTCTGAGGATGGGTTACAATAAAAGGGATATTCCATTTGAAATATTTGCCACATATGAATATCTTTGTGTTAATTTTAGAATTGAAATGATAGTATGGTTGATGTTGATAAATCTGACCTGTTCAACTGCATATTTGACTCTGTCGCTATGCATTACATGTTTCTTGATGTTTTCTGGTGTCCTTGGCTTGTTGTATTTGTATCTGGGTTCATCTATATTGTGTACTGACCATCTAACATCACTTGTGTGTCGTCTGTCTTCAAGTAAGTCCTCAAATATGTCCTTCTGGCGAGCAGATGCCAGCTTTGGATCATCTTAAAAGGTAGGTAAAAATAGCTAGATATTATGATAACTTAATTGCTCAAATTAGATACCATACATGTTCTGTAATGTAAATTCACATGTACTTAAATTTAAATGCTAACATACCTAGCCAACTGTGGTAAAGCCAATAATAAACCATAAACGGTGAGAACAAAATAAGTCCATGTCATCAGAAATGGATGCTTTTGGTACATACATACATATACATATATGGCTGAGTCGGTGGCGCACTTAACTCTTGATCGTGAGGTCTTGGGTTCCAGTCTTGGGAACAGGTTGATTTCATGTCCTTTGGATGAGACAGTAAAAACAGAGGTCTCCTATCACAGTAGGTGTCAGCACCTTAAAGAACCCTCACTGCTCGACGGCTGTAAGTGCCGAGCATAGGCCAAACTTTGAAGCCCTTCACCAGCATTGGTGACACCTCCATATGAGTGAATGATTCTTAAGCGGGAAGTTAAGTTACAATACAACCAACATCTAATAATAATAAATGAAATTTTCCTCTGTCCTCATAATTTTGCCATACACAAACACATACTTCAAGAATACTATATAAAATGTGAAGAATATAATCATGGTACTATGACAACAATCTTTTTGCTGTCAAAAAAGTTTAATATATACCACACATTTGCAAACAAAAGCTTTAAAGCATTAAGAGGTCTTCACTGTTACTATCTTAAGCGCACAGTATGGACACATTTGATTGGTCTGATCTACCCATTCCAGTCCAGCCCCATGAATAAATGAAAACATCATCATCAAAGCAAAGGAGAGGGTACATGATTAATGTTGAACCATCTCCAAATGAAAAACAATAACCTATGAAGAACATCTTTAAATAAAAATTAGGGTAAATGATCATTTTTATGTTTTTGCCACCTTTAATACTTGTTTCATTTTAAAAGTACAAATGCATATTTGTCTGCCATTTACTTTGTGTAATCTACATTTTGCACCATATATTAATGAGAAACAATTGACATATAAATATTTCCTGAATTTGTGAATGATCGCCTACTATGCGGTCACAGCTGCAATGAAGAAGATATTTTACAATTTGGAATTTTCTTTCCCCTTCTTATTCTTCAGTAAATGGGTAAATCAAAATAGTAAAATACCTTCTCCATTGCTGCTGTAAATGTAACTAAATGGTAACAATGGATGTGTGAATAATTAAATTGTGCATGATCATATGAAGGGTGGGTATAAACACTGAACCTAACAGAACCTAACCGAATCTATGCTTTTTTATGTTCACTTTGGAATATTTTAATTTAAAACATGTGTTTTATATTACATTACATCAGATCTACCATTTCATGAAAAAAAAATCTGAATTTATTGTCATACTTCAGGAAATTTTAGAATGTTTGATACCAAACCTGTGGCGGACGGACATCATCATTTTGTCTGGGTTCTACAGGATCGGGATCAAGAGGGTGTTTTATATGTCTATTAATAGAGGGCAAAGCCCTCATATATGTAGAGAAGCTCACTTTTTATTCCTACTACATCCAGGGAACCATACTACTAATGGTAAAAATTCTGCTCACATCTGGAATTTGCGCGAGACATGATCGAAATGTCAGAATTGCAAAGTCATAACTCAAAAGCACATTGCAAGGAGGTAATAAATTACGGTACTAGGGGAGATACTAAAGACCAGATTTTTTCCTGACATTGTCCCCATATGTCCTTACATGGCCAGACAGAGTTTTATGTGCATTTAACAGGAAAATAGTATAATAAAGTTGTGATTTCATCAAGAAACTAAAAAATAAAAAATGTATACAACATTTTGGCCATTTGTGTCATTTATATCCCAAAGATTCATAAAATCACAAATTTATTATATCATTTTCCTGTTATATGCACATAAATCCCTGTCTGATCATGTCCGGACAATGTCAGGAAAAAATCCAGTCTTTAGTATCTCCCCCATACTAGCAAACATTTTGCAGACTGAGACTAGGCCATAATGACTAGGGTTGTACGTTGAACTTGATCACAAAGCGCATCCATTTTTCGGGTAATGTGAACTGCATGAAGTAATAGATATGCTGGGATAGAGTAAAATATATAGCATAAAAACAGTGTTGCACATATCTAAGATTTAACACCAAGGAAACTGTCAGCCACTCCATAATTTAGACAATAGGACCAGGACATTTACGTAAAAACACTGCACGTTTCTGTTGTGTTGCCCCCACCAAAGATGAACACAAATGCTTTAGCATCCATGTTTTATTTATACAAATGGGTAATGTTCGGTAACTGCAAATTATGAGTAATAAATATGCTGTAAATGACATATAAAACACACACATTTTAATAGAGGGCATAGAGTAATTTTTTATTCCTCCTAGCATAAAAATGGTAAAAATTTTGTGGAAGAATTTGCATTTAATTCTTATGAAACTAATAAACTAAATAACACATAGATTCTATCTAAGGTATTGAACTGCACGATATGATGGATATGCTGGAAGGAAAATCCGGTAATATGAATCAAAGCCACGCAGCTTGATATTGTTTATTTTTAAAAGTAAAACAAAATGATCGATGACATGGTATGCTGCTCCAGGACATTCAATCCAATAAGCATCCATGATTTATAAAACCCCTCCCCTTTTTACTGCACATTAATCCCAATTGGACCACTAAAACGTAAATATTCTGTTACAACACAAGATGTTGCCCCCACCAAAGGTAAAAAATTAAAAGCTTTTCTTCAGTTTGACTATTGATTAGTTCCAATAAGCGCCCACATCTTTTTTCTTTTTTTTTTTAAATCAGCAATTGATGAATTTATTTATCTTGGTCAAACGTATTTGTCCCTGAAAATATGCACCAAACAGGAACAAATTTACAGAAAATTAGCCAATTATGTATTAAAGATGAGAAAAATGAATCATGGCTTAATGGATAATGAGGGTGAGCCCTGGTAAATACCATACTGTGACGAACATTCAACAAGACTCGTATCACAAGTATGAATGACCATTAAAGTGTTTTAAAACACAATTCATTTTAATAATGAAATTTTTGGATGCTTATGAACGAGAATTTAAACTGCAGAAGTCCTAAGATTATGATTTTTCCTTTACTTGACAATATTATCAATTTATGCAGAATTTTTTAATTATTGGTTTTATGAAATGATGGTGGAAACAGATCTGAAAACATAAGTTCAAGTTCAAAGAAAACATAATTATAGTAGTTGTGAGATAGCAGTATAAAAAAATATCTATACATATTTATAACATTTTAATAGAGGAGAGAGAGAGAGTGAGAAAGCCCTCATTTTTCATATTGTAGAGAAGCTCACATATTTTTTTGTTGATCCTACTACATCTCGGGATGACCCGTCAATAAAAAGCCATAAGAAAACTCAATGGACATAAAACACATACACACACACACACACACACACACACACACACTAAACATTTTGCCTCACATCGCCAAAGCAAGCAAGCAAGAATCATTGCGCGTTTTTGTTGTTTTTTTTCAACCAATAACATGTTTAAAACAAAAACAAAATTTGTTGTTATAAGGTTGGGTGGAAAAAATATTTATCAGTTCCTCTTCAAAGTCATTACTGTAGATAAAAAATTTGCGAAGTAAATAAGTCATAAGATTAGTAGTCAAATATTATGATACGTCAAAGAAGGCTTACGAAGTGATTCCAGTGAAGTCACACCAAAAATATAAGCTACTGGAAGTAAAACACACTAAGAAACGTTTTATAAAGTAAATAAAGACCAAGACTAAATTAAATTTTCATTTCAGCCACTTGTTCTATCTTCATCAACTATGGAAGTGTTAAAAACCTATATAGAAAGTTTGTTGTGCAGTTAATTTGTACACAATTTTAAAAAACCCGATTTCTTCCCCTGAAGCGCTAATCTGTCATGTTTGTCGAATTTACTTTAACTTTTACGTGTAAATTGATACATCTTTCGTTTGAAGCTGCTATGTTAATGTTAATTCCACGAAAATGATTCCAAAATATATGCTACATGGATAGAGATTCCCCTTCTGGCAACAATCTCTCAATATTCAAAAATAAACTGTATTTCAAAAAACTTATTTTGAAATTAACTTAAGAAATATCCGATGTCTGGGCATGTAAAAAATTTGATGAAAAGCCATGCCCTTCGGAACTCTTCATTTCCTCGTCTTCAACCAGGTTTAAAAATCCTATGTATGAGGACTTATTTTCGTACTATATAAAACATGCCAAAATGTTGTTTTTGAAACTTCTAAAAAAATGCAATATTCATCGCATTGAAGTTCGTTTTTTTGTCATAGTAGGTTTTGACTATTTAGGCTCGCTTTGCTGCGCTCGTTGAACATGTAAAAAATTTGATGAATGCCTTCAGTCATATGTATTATTTATATAAAACATTCCAAACTTCATAAAAAAGCATGGGGTTCTTTAGGTTCGGTGTTGCACAATAGTGGGACAAAAGTGGGACGAATAGAGCCTGATTTCACACTAACGGTAACTGCAACAAACTTAGATAATGTTCCTTTAAGTCGTGCCTTAATTATTAATTATTATCTGTAACCCAATTTAGGAGGTGGGGGCTAATTTTAGCTCTAGCATCTATCGTCCCTCTTCTAGCCACTCCATCGAGTCCATTGCTGGGGTAGCCTAAAGTTTAAACAGTATGTCAGTAGCCAGGAGTGGCACATCTCAGATTGCTTTTTATGAAGTGTGTTTAAAATCTAAATGCACATTTTCCTTTACCTTTCTTTATCCACGCATTCCTTGATTGCCCAGACATTTTGTTCATGTGTAAGGTTAGTTTCGTTGATCAAGTTCCAAAGTACCGGTGTTTATCAGATTGTTATTGCCATTGGCTGCAGGGATATCATACGATTTCCTCGACGTCAATTAGTATTTTGGGAAATGATTCTGCCTTGATTAATTACATCGTAACCTCAAACGTTTAACAGATCTAGAAGATGACCGTAAATCGATAGACGCTATAGCGGCTATACCGCTTTGCTGATTTAGATTAATATACAAAATTTTCTTACCATGATGCTATTTTACTATCGATAATATTCTTATTGAGAAATTCAATTATATTTTTTTCCTTAAATTACATTCTTGTATCAACGACAATTATATGTAGCGTCGACCGGAAATGAGTTTTCATACGGCAATTTTCGTCTGCACGACAGCAGTCCATCCGATAGATTCTAGACCTTGCAGAATATGAGATTCACAGCAGTGCTGTTGTTGTTTACTTTTCTTTTATTTGCTCTCGTTTTGACATTAGTCGCATCTAAAAAGAGAGATGGAGTAAGTATTGATAGTAAACCCATAGTCCAACATTACAGTCATACAGACATTAACTTCTCATAAAGAAAATAATGCATTCCAACTTCCAAGTGCCTGTGACTGTGCTTCATTCGCAGTAGCCACACAGTCACTGACTCAGTCAGTCAGTGTGCACAGCCACAAGTGACAACTTGGCTGCAAAGACCTATGTAAGATGATAAGTAATTTCTGTTGAAATTTCGCAAATGTATGACCACAACAGTTCAACTGAAATTAGGCCTAGGTGACAAGGTCTTGACTCTAAGACTTTTTGTATGCTAATAATGGCAGTTGTGCAATTTTTTATAAGAAAATTATGCGGAACTCCATTTGGCACTTTGTGTCTGGTAGTGAGAATACTAAAAAAGAGTTGTGTCAGGTTTTTATGTAATCCGTTTTGGATCCAGATTTTGCATGCACCACTTCAGCTTTTTTAACCATTAAAACTAAATGTATTTCTGGTATAATGTGTCTGTGCATTGATCAAGAAATAAAATGTAAATAACCAACAATTTAGCGGTAAGCACATGGATTGTGCCCGACTTCATATCTTTTCGGAAAGAAAAAGGTTTATGTCTTGTAAAATTAATCGTAAACATGAGTTTTTTTGCTTGTCAACTAGCATCAGAGCTTGATTTAAATAGTAATTCATGATTCGCATGACGATTACATAAAGACATTAATATGCCAAAAAGTTCAGTTATATGATATTTGAAGATCAGATGATCATGATGATTGCCACTTATCCTTTTATGTCAAAAACCTATTAGGGTTAACATCTGAACAATTTACCAGATGTGGAAACTTGTGACATTTTGATTTATTTTATGAAATCGTGCATCTGTCAACAACCTAAAGCGGTCCGGTGTCTGGGTAGTGCAGTGATTAGCACACTCACTTCTCATCAATGCGACCTGGTCCCAGTTGCACAACAGGTTATTAAATTCAATGTGAAGTTACCAATGTTAAACCAATGGCTATGTACCATAAATTTGATGTGCCAAGTCGGACACATGGGTCCTTGTCCTTGAATTTGACAGGGGAGTATGTGAGATGGTATGTCATGGTGATCGCCAAGTCGGACACATGGGTTTTCTCCAGGTACTCTGGTTTCCCACCGCAAGGACCCCTGTACGCCAAAACCAGAGCCAACAAGAGACATTTATATAAGTTGAAAGAACTCATTTGTTAATCATTGTAAAATAAATAAAGTTTAAACAAAAAACCTGAAGCAGAAGTAGGGATGGTTATCCAAAAGCAAATTTCACATGATACTAGCCCAAAAAATCTAGAATAATAATGGAGAATTGGAAACTTCCCTATTGTTAGGGTATGAAATCTTGGAAATCCAAGGTTTCATGCATGTCTGACATGAAATAATGCCAAATGTGGCAATATATATCAGCAGAGGATAGTCTATGTAACAATTCTTGGTCTTGACGGATTTTCAGAATATCATTAGAGGGAGTGGACCAATGCTTGGGTATACCAATTCTCATGTATTTTATTAATTTGTTGTCAGTGTGCTAAATTAAAAATTTTGTTTGCACTAACTAATTTTTCTGTTATTGACCTTAATGAAGTACTTTCAGTTTGACCAGTAACAGTTTGCCAAAAAGAAGCTGCTATGTGAGTGTTGTGAGGCATTGCTTACTGCAGACAGCCACAAAAAAACTGTTTTGTTAAGATTTTGTAAACAATTGACTGAAGTAGATTTACAGCTGTTATTTTTTCTATGATTTAAATTGTCAATTTCCCTGTTAAAATAGTTAAAACTCTTCAGCAGATTTGTTCTACATGTATTTGTGAAAGCAAGACAGAAGTTTATAGACCCTTTCACATTACTGTAACTGTGATCCTGTGACTTTAAGTGGCAAAATGATAAAGATACCCGCAAAAACATAGACTTCGTTATAGTAAAGCATTGTTACTTGACATCGTCTTCTGGGAATCTGTATCATTTTGCCACTCAAAGTTACAGGACAGCAGTTATCACGAAAGGGTCTATAAAACTACAGTATCATGAGTTATGAAACATGTATTCATTTTGCCAAGTCAAGCAATCCTGCCTGAAATAATGTCTGTTTCCCAGGTAATGCTTAGGTCACGACAGTTTCTGAAGAATGGCATCTTCTGTGAAGGATGATGTTTTGAACTTTAATATAAGATAAGAAAGGTATGCAGTACATGCAATAAAATGATTGTGTCATTGTACATTGTATGATTATAACCAGCAGCATTTTTATACTCACAATGTATTTTTGTTCTCTGCAAAATTCTGTCAGTAGAAGTTGTTATTATAACAACGGTTATTGTAAACCGCCATGCTGTACAGGAAATTAAATATGAAACAAGATAATCAGAAAGACAGAAATATTTGATATGTTTGTAAATTATTCATTACCAACTCAGTGTTTTTATATTAACACTTTACTTATGTGATATGCATTACTTTATTCCCAGGGTGCTAAAGAATTTATAGATGGTGAAAAGAAGAAATATTCAAGTGCTGGTCACAACTGTCCATTAAAGAAACTGACAATAAGAGGTTTAAATAACTTGTTATTAACAAAAAATGTAAGTATAAACTGTAAGATTTTGATTGAAAGATATAGTCGAAAAGTCTTAGTCAGGGAATGTGCTTTAAAGGCTAGCATAAACAAAAATATGTTTACAAGATAGTAAGTGGTGCTGCAGCATCAGTGTGCTGTAGAATTCTTTAGTCATGAACAACTATGTATTTTGCAAAGCTATGTGTTGAATACATTGAGAGCCATGTATACTTTTTTAATCTACTTTCAGGTAGACACAAGCATCTCATGTTACCTCACTGCTGTTGGAGATGACTTAAACAATGGATATTTATGGGCTTCACTGGGACATTTATATAATCAGAAATCAAGCTTCACACAAGCAAATACTTGCTTCAAGATTTCTTCAAAATTAAATGGCAAAATTAGTCCTGATGTTAACGAATGGCATTTCATTGGTCCCTTTGTAATTGGCAAAACTGAATATGATGGTGATCCTTTACAAGCTTACGGTGGGGTAAAAAATGTCTCCAAGTTCAGATTCCAGAAAACTCAAAAGTTTTATTCAGAACTCGTTTCTGGTGGAGAAATTTCTTGGAAGACCTACAAACAGCCATCACCAGGGCAGTGGATACAAATCAACCCACAAGTGAATTGGAATGACTTGGTGAATTCTCTTGGATCAGTTGGGATAACAGAATGGCAGGGTTGGGTAGTAGGGGAGTTTGTTGTTACAGAAAAGGATCAAAATGCTGTTATTCAGTGTCTGGGTGTTCATACTATCTATGTAGATGACCTTCCTTTAACTGGAGATGTGTATCACAGAGAAAAGTTTTGGTTTGGTCTACAACTCTCCCCAGGACTTCATACAATATATATACCTCTTAGGACAAAAGTCACTGCCAATTTCAAGTGTTCATTGAAAGTCCAGTCTTCAGCTGTCTCTATTTTAGATCCTCATTACATACCAGATTTACTAGATGGGTATCTCTTTAGTGGTCTTGTTGCTGTGCCAATCTCGAACACTCATCATTCAAAATGGATTAAAGTGTCAAAAGCTGTAGTGAATGAGCAAGATGGTGGGGATGGGAAAATTGCAGCCAATTTACAAAGTCCAGTCACCATTGCTCCTGGTCAGATTGTATCTGTTGTTGTTAAACTTAAATCAGAGACTCAGCTTCTCACAGAGTGTTCAGATGATGAAAAGATCACAGTTCAATTAAAGTTTACCACTTCAGAAGGATTATATCAGCTACCACTTGCATTACGCTGTCGTAAATTAGGTCAATCATTTCTATTTACTTTCCTTGATCATGATAATTCTATACAACATGCAGCAGCCATTCCACCTGTAGATTCTTGTCCAGATAATATGTGCCCTATTGTATTGACCTTACATGGAACAACCGTACCACCACAGAATCAGGCTGATAGTTACAAGAGAATGGTAGATAATAAATTTATTTTTGGTGCCGAGAAAGCATGGATTCTGGCTCCAACAAGGTAGGATATACCTAAGATTAAAATAACCTCATGTTTCAATGTCTTTTTATATCAAAACCTTTTCTACTGGTGTTTATATTTTATTTTTCTTGACTAAAATGGGGAATTAATATCAATGTTTTAAAATTTATCCCAAATATAAGTCATAAATGGTACCAAGGCATCTGCAACTGTGTTCACTTTTACTTAATCAGATTGCTACTATTTATATATTTTTAATAATTACTCATTTTGCTGATTAAAAATTTAAATTTTAATATCAAAATTTAATATATCAAAAAGCTGTTTTTGCATTTTATTGACTTTAGTAAATGTATCATTATTTTTTTTATAATACAACAGTACATTAAGTGAATACAATATTTTATTGTTTGTATTACAATTTGTAATTTCTCTGTCCTAGACATAACAAAATGTAGATTACAATTTGTAATTTCTCTGTCCTAGACATAATAAAATGTAGATTACAATTTGTAATTTCTCTGTCCTAGACATAACAAAATATAGAGCAGTTTTGTCATGATTTAATGCTAGATCAGAAGCTAATGTTTGTGTTGTATTTTGTTCCTATCTCTTTAGAATGGTATTTTTCCAATAATTATGGATGTATAGTACAGTGGTAAGAATTTTCCTGCTTTATCAAAATCTTGCTGCAATGTTGAATCTTTATTTTTCCCTATTAAAAACCTACAGATGAACCATCCTACTCCTTTTTCACCTTGAAGTGTTCTTATCTCTGATAGTGCCAATAGACTTGAACACCTTGATAGAGGCTTTGAAATTTGAGTCTCAACCTTTTAATCACCACCTAGTCCTAGATAAAAATGTGGTCAAGAGAAGAAAACTCACCTGTTGATGGTCTGATTGGATTCCAAACCTAAAACTTTGGTAAATGACTTTCCATCATATTGTCTTGGTGATATGAAAATTAAAGTATTATGTTTATGTAATAAAGAACTCCAAAGCAAATATGTTTCAGTAGGAAGCAAGGTGTCAAGAGGAGATGATTTGATGTACTACATTTTCTATCTAAAAATCATATCAATTTCAGACATGGAGCTCACAACTGGGAGGGTCCAGGTTTATTAACGGCACTGGAATCATTAGTTGCTCTAGACAAGATAACAGGAGAGTTTCCTTGGATTTCACAGAAAGTTGATACCAGTAAAGTAGTGTATGCAGGTACTTTGTAATCTTGATACATGTATTTGCCATTTTCTTTGTAATTAGATGTGTATGAATCACAGTTTTTTAAAACTTCAATCTTATTTCTGTGCTAAGAAGGTTTTCAGTGACTAAAATCACAGAATATTATTGAATAACATTGAACAGACCTGGTTACAGTTTGATACATCACAATACATGTCAACTCTTGTTTGCAAATGATTAAAACATTTTGACTCATTTAAAACAAATGATGATACATATTTACATTATACTGAATTTTGTTTCAGGGCATTCTATGGGTGGACATGGTGCCTGGCATCTGGCCACTCATTACCCAGACAGGGCTTTAGCCTTGATCACTCTGGCTGGATGGATAAAGAAAGAGGAATATGGAGACAGTAACTTGTTTTTCAGGTATTTTAAATAATAACATGTACATGTATGTCAAAAATCTTATTGTTAAAGTGTTACTTTTGCAAGCAATGTGTTATATTTGAATCCAGGGAAGGAAAAGTTTAATTTTTTTAAACTGCTCTCACATTAAGCAGTGACTGGTGATTCTTTAAAATTTTACCATTTTACAATAGAGATCCAAATCTGCATTGGCCCAGATTCTTTCCATAACCAGTGTAGGTCTTGATGTATCACATTTCACTTGGGCTTGGTAAGTTGGTCTTAGGCCTGGTTAACTTACATTTCAACTGAAATGATGGATCAATTTTAGTCATGTTGTTAGACAATAAATACATGTAGCATGTATTGTAAGTAAACGAAATAAGTTTTTACTCTACAGTAAAACATGCTATAGTGGCCACCTCTATATAAGGATTACCTGTTTATTTAAGCCCCTTGACTGCGTCTTCAACTAAATTGAACATGTGTATAAGGGTGAACTGCACATAAAGGTCAATATTTTCTGGTCCCTTGGGTGGTCCCTATATACAGGTTTTACTGTATATAATGTATACAGATAACTGATTTGTAAATACTTATATTACCAGTACACACATTAACCTGAGATAGTGATCCTGTGGTGAGTTTGCCATATGTTTACTATCAAATACACAAAGTCTTCTTAAACAAATTAATTTTATATGTACTAATTTTTGTTAGGCATGATATATCAACAAGTCATACAGACCCAGCTGTCAAGTTTGTAATGGAATCCTGTATAGCTGAGAATGATGCTGACAGACATATATCCAACATTCAGGTATTGGGACAGACATATATCCAACATTCAGGTATTGGGACAGACATATATCCAACATTCAGGTATTGGGACAGACATATATCAAACATTCAGGTATTGGGACAGACATATATCAAACATTCAGGTATTGGGACAGACATATATCAAACATTCAGGTATTGGGACAGACATATATCAAACATTCAGGTATTGGGACATATATTAAACATTCAGGTATTGGGACAGACATATATCAAACATTCAGGTATTGGGACAGACATATATCAAACATTCAGGTATTGGGACAGACATATATCAAACATTCAGGTATTGGGACAGATGTATATACTATACATACTTAAAAGTGTAGGTGTTTTTATATTTTAGATGGTTATCAGTGAAAGATCAATCAGTGATAGATATGTTTTAAAACTTGCATTGCAAACAGTGCTTATTGTAAGAAGTGAAAAAACATTTGTCTTTCAGATTGCAGTGGCACTTACTTATAATAGACATTGCAGTCTAGGAAATCATCAGTAAATCAGTATAAATATCATTAGTTATTATAAATGTACAGTGAAACCTGTCTTAAGAGTCCACTCTTTTAAAAGACCACCTGCCCCACTGTAAGCTTGTAAAGGACCACAATCTGAAAATCACTTGGTTAATTGATCCTTTGAACAAAATCCTATTTGGAGAGACCACCTGTCTTGAGAGACCACATTTCAACATCAATTGTGGTGACCTCTCGAGACAGGTTTCACTGTACCTGTTTTGTGACACTTTATGTATAGCTGGAGACATTTTAGGATTTCCTGAATGGGATCAATATTAAGTTGGTGGATTTCTAAGTAATTCATACATGTAGCTGATGCCTTAATACGAAGAACACATCTTTGTTTTCCCTTTTGTAAATTTTAAATCAACAATAGCCAATTGATTGTATTTGTATTTCCTCAAAATTGACTTGTATTGTATTGTCCATCTTTGTATGAATACATTTTATTGTTTTACAGGACATTCCAGTTTTAGCTAGAATTGGACAGAATGATAGGACAGTACATCCATTCTTTGTGCGGAGAATGTATCGTCTGTTAAAAGAAATTGGAGTGATGATTAATTACACAGAACTTGCAGGGAAGGAACACTGGTGGTGGGACACTTGGTGTGTACTACATTATTACACTCTTCCTCATTACTTCACTGGGACAAAATGTCCCAAGAGCTAATGTCATACCCCTTCTGTGAACAAAAACTTTAACCTCGACTGTATCTTTTAAAATATAAGGAGTAGAGCATTATCATATTGTGAACAAAAACTTTAACCTCTGCTGTATCTTTTGATTTTTAAGGAGTAGAGCATTATTATATCATTGTGAACAAAAACTTTAACCTCTGCTTTATCTTTTAAAATATAAGGAGTAGAGCATTATTATATCATTGTGGACAAACACTTTAACCTCTGCTGTATCTTTTGAAATTTAAGGAGTAGAGCATTATTATATCACACATGCAATCCTTATGGTTAGCCCTTTCTGATGGTACCATGACCTTTGACTTATTTTTAAAAATCAGTCATAATTAAAGTATCTGAGATACATAACGCTGCCACGGGTAAGCTGTATCTTATGAAATTTAAGGAGTAGAGCATTATTATATCACACATGCAATCCTTATGGTTAGCCCTTTCTGATGGTACCATGACCTTTGACTTATTTTTAAAAATCAGTCATAATTAAAGTATCTGAGATACATAACGCTGCCACGGGTAAGCTATATTGTCCTCTGACAACTCTTGCTTTATATTATACCTGATGACATATGTTATTCTACAGTAATGTCTATTGTATTCAGATTAAACTGTTTCCATGTTAAACATCGGAGTATATAACTCCCAACTCCCAAACAGAATAATAATATCATTTATGAACTGTATACCTGGAAAATTTTGCTGCTGTTTAATTGTTGCCATTTTGGTCCTTAGATGAGAGGACAATTTTCAAATGAAAGTGACATTTTCAAGCTAATTAAATAATTGAAGCATGGACATATAAGACATACATGAGACTATGGTGATTCAGGGCAAATTAAAGACGGGGTGAATATGTTTTCTGTCGTAAAAGGGCAAAGTAGGGGCGAAAATTGATAATTATACAGTGTATTTTCCTCTATTGCACAATTCTTATAAACCTACTACTGTTACAGGGAAACAAATGACGGTGGTGTAGTAAATGACAAGCAGATACGACAATTCACAGACAATTTTGTCTCTCAATCCCTTGACAAGGTAGAGGACGGGGAGTGTAGTAGTGAAGATTCTGAAGAATGTAAATCAGCAGCAAAATCAGCTAACAAATACAACAAACCGGACGATAAGGATGTCAGAAGTTTTGTTTTGACAACATACAATCCAGCCCTTGGCGATGGCTTAAATGGCATCAGAATTATACAGCAAATTGTACCATTTAGAAAGAGTGAAGTTAAGGTATTGTAAACATTTTATGACATACATTAGATTAAGATAAGCTCTTGTGGATGGCTTGAATGGTGTTAGAATCTTATACAAATTGTACTGTTTAGAAAGAGTGAAGTTAAGGTAATGTTGTATACATACAGTTAAAACGGTCAAAAACTCTTGACAATGGCTGAATGGTGTTGGAATCATACAGCAAACTTTGCCATTTAGTGAATGTGATGTTGTGTGATATACACTTATGGTAAATTAAGAATATTGTTAGCTCTTGGCGATAGCTTGAATGGCATTAAAATCCTACAGCAATTTGAACCATTTAGAAAGAGTGAAGTTATGATACTCTTCTGTGGCATACAGTTAGTTTAAAACTATCATAAGTAAATGAAATTCCAAATGTCTTCACTTGAACATTTTACATCATGTATAATCAGGGTCACCTAGTTATTATCAAGTTATATTATACTAGACCCACGCTTTCTGTTTGTATCACATACATGAAAGAGATTAACTATAATTAATCCTATAATTTTTCTTTTCTTTCACAGGGCATAATTAAAGAAAATAAAATTCATCTGACCACTGTTAACGTTGCTATGTTACAAATCCAAGAGACACCAAATAGACCAATGAAATGGAGGTATAAAGAATTACAGGTAAATTCTTCTTTATTGTGCTAAATGCTAGCAGATTATTTCAGAGGTGTATCTTTATACAGTAATACCTATCCGGAATAACAACCCATTTGCCACTGAAATTTTACTTAAAGGATTATTTAAACAAGTGATTTTCAGAAAGTTGTCTCAAAAGACAGGTGGTTTTTCATGAGAGTGGTCTTTCAAGAGAGTTTCAACTATATATACAATTATTATATGCATGTTATAATACAGAGTTCAATACAACAATTCAATACCTAACTTCATATTGCGCTGCAGTTGGATATGAAAATTCCCCCCTGAACCACCTTTTTAATTGAAATTCCATTCGTCCAAAAATTTATGATGACCTACTGTCTCAACAGACATAATACCAAGAGATTTTTTACTCTTCCCTGAGGTCACTTGGGGTCATCAAGAGGACAGTATTTTAGGTATGACATCCATCAAGAGGGCAGATATGATGGTTCTGCAGCATATCATGAAAAAAATCCTTCCAAGGGTGAAAGGAGGTGCAAAAAAGTGTGTTAGATTCAAAAGAATAATTTTTAAGGGGACACCTATTGGGACACAGGACCTCAGTTTTTACTGTCTCATCCGAAAGACAGGTTGATTTATTGTGAGCCCAGTCTTAATACTTTTCTGACACTTTGTAGACCATTCAATAAAAACAGCAGATGTCTCTGTAATATGTGCTTTATTTTTATTTTCTTCAGATTGATGACACACAGGTTAATCTAGCTAATGAGGATGAAGACAAGGGCATTATTAAAGAGCTTTGTTTTAAAACTGGTTTGTGGTTTGTCTGTCTCTCTTTCTCTATCTCTCTCTGTCTCTCTCTGTCTCTCTCTCTATCTCTCTCTCTGTCTCTGTCTCTCTCTCTGTCTCTCTTTCTCTCTCTCTCTGTCTCTCTCTCTGTCTCTCTCTCTCTGTCTCTCTATCTCTCTCTCTCTCTCTCTCTCTCTCTCTCTGAGACAACAGTCATCTTATAAAGCCCTTTTATGAATAACTCCTGTTCTTCTGAAATAATTTCAATGAAATACACAAAATTATTTGGTACACTTTGGAAACTAAGTTTGGGGTGCTGTTGTTGACATGTACTACTACTTCATGTGAATGACTTGTCAATTTTGTGTATATTAGACCTTTTGTATCTACAAATAGTAACATATAAAAGGTAATGAGGTAAAAGGCACAATTAACCAATTGCAATTCTGTCTTTGTTCATTGGCATTCATTGTGCATTGCCCATGAAACTTTAACTCATTCATCCCTATAGACAATTTTGGACTGGTCTAAGTCATTTATTTGCAGGAAAGTCCATTGTCTTTCAGGGGTTGATGGGTTAACATAGTGTCTTGAATGCTGTAGTTGTTTTTCACCCCTGTACAGCTTAATATGGGTGTAATTTTTAAAACTAAACCATTTGAATGATAATATTTCAGTGAATACAAATGTTATAACAATTTATGATAAGTTTTATAATTTAATTTCTATTGTATTGTCATTATTTCAGATTGCTAAATTTTTAGATTGAAGCTGTTTTGGTATTTAGAATGATCAGATTGTTATTTAGATAAAATGCTGTCTCTCTGATGCATTCTAGGTATCTGGGCAGATTGTTATTTAGATTGACTGCTGTCTTCTGATGTATTCTAGGTAACTGGGCAGATTGTTATTTAGGTCGACTGCTGTCTCTGATGTATTCTAGGTAACTGGGCAGATTGTTATTGAGATTGACTGCTGTCTCTGATGTATTCTAGGTAACTGGGCAGATTGTTATTGAGATTGACTGCTGTCTCTGATGTATTCTAGGTAACTGGGCAGATTGTTATTTAGGTTGACTGCTGTCTCTGATGTATTCTAGGTAACTGGGCAGATTGTTATTTAGGTCGACTGCTGTCTCTGATGTATTCTAGATAACTAAGCAGATTGTTATTGAGGTTGACTGCTGTCTCTGATGTTTTCTTGGTAACTGGGCAGATTGTTATTTAGGTCAACTGCTGTCTCTGATGTATTCTAGGTAACTGGGCAGATTGTTATTTAGGTCGACTGCTGTCTCTGATGTATTCTAGGTAACTGGGCAGATTGTTATTGAGGTTGACTGCTGTCTCTGATGTATTCTAGGTAACTGGGCAGATTGTTGTATTCTTAGGGCAGATTGTCAACTGCTGTCTCTGATGTATTCTAGGTAACTGGGCAGATTGTTATTGTTATTTCTTCTGATGTATTCTAGGTAACTGAGATTGTTATTGCTGTCTCTGATGTATTCTAGGTAACTGGGCAGATTGTTATTTAGGTCGACTGCTGTCTCTGATGTATTCTAGGTAACTGGGCACTGATTATTATTGATTGATTGACTGCTGTCTCTGATGTTTTCTAGGTAACTGGGCAGATTGTTATTTAGATTGACTGCTATTTCTGATGTATTCTAGGTAACTGGGCAGATTGTTATTGAGATTGACTGCTGTCTCTGATGTTTTCTAGGTAACTGGGCAGATTGTTATTTAGGTTGACTACTGTCTCTGATGTATTCTAGGTAACTGGGCAGATTGTGATGATATGACTCCAGGGAGACAAGCTGATACATATGGACCTGCCAGGAGAATAGCAGAGAAGTCATTTCTTATTGTTGCAGGTTGGTGGAATATCTATAGCTGATCTTATGCATTCAGTCTCTCAGCATCTAACAGTTTTGCATTCTTTCATTGTGTATTCAGCTTATGGTCATCAAGACAGGATTCAGTAAGACCTGAAAAGTTTATAAATACTTGATGTCAATGATATCAATAATTGATGAGGAAAGTCCTGCTGTGTGATCTACCTGTAACTGTTTATGTGTACATATATTAATAAATTGTCAAAGTATATAAGATAGTCATTGATTATATCTATGCTAAACAGATATAAGATAGTCATTGATTATATCTATGCTAAACAGACTACAGCAGTGGACACACTGTAGTGATACTATGGGGGGCAGAAAATCAACATGATCACACATTAAAAAAATTTGATATTGTTGTAGTCTGCAAAAATATTACCATAATCAATTAATATCATCTTCATCATCATTATCATCATAATTGTTATCATCATCATTTTCATCACCAGCATTATCATCATCATCATTGTTATCATCATCGTTTTCGTTATCATCATCATCATTAACATCATTATTATCATTATTGTTATCATTATCATCATCATTGTCATTTTTATCATCATTGTCATCTTTATCATCATCATTGTCATTATCATTATTGTTATCATTATCAGTATAATCATTGTTATCATCATGGAGCCTCCCTGTCTGTATGGTTAGAGCATCGCACTTTGAACCATCAAGTCTCTAATTTCTGGTCAGTGCAAGTTCAAGTCCAATTGGAACTTAAGTTGATTTTTGTGAGAAAGTTTGCAGAAGGCCAGTGGTCTCTTCCTGGGTACAGTGTAACCAGGTCCTTTCTTCCACCATTAAAAACTGGCCACCACCATATAACTGAAAAGTTGTTGAGTGTGGCGTAAAACACTATTCAAAATTCAAATTTAGATGTTATCCTCATCATTATTGTCATCATCACCATCACCATTGTTATCATTGTCATCATTGTAATGGTTTTCATAATAATAATTATCATCATTACAATTTCAAAACTAATTTGACTATGTTTATATAAAGAATATAAATCCTAGTTTGTTTGACAGTTCTTCTTTGTTAAGTAAAAACAACTTTACCAATACATAAAGAATTTTAATTGTTAAAACATCTTAATTGAATATTTTTCATGGTTGTCATCATTTTAATCATACAATATTTGTATAATTTCTATATTTTGAAATTCTAAAGCATATATGTAACAACTGGAGATAAATGTATAAAAAGGCAGAATGTGGGCTGAAACTGAATACAGCTTTATCAAAATGAAATACAAAAAAGAAACACTTCTATCACGTTTGTAGTAATCTTTCATAGTATCTATTAATACAGGTAGTGTATTTTCAAGTTTACAAAACATAGAAAATATGTAATTTTTTCTTCCATTTAGCATTCTTTTATCTGTTTTGAAACTTTCTTTTTAGGGGTATATATTACATCATGGGCATTTAATTACAGGCACCCAAGGCAATGAGACCTACACCAAATGGATACAACAAGCTGCTGTGTACATTGCTAATCTCTTCTTTTTGACATCTGACACAATAGCTGTCATTGTTCGTGATGTAGATGTTGATATCAAATCTGTAGGTGTGTACTAATGTTTACATCAAGTTTGTGATGTGGATATTGCTGGTAAATGTTAAGGTATAGTCGTATACCTAATGTGTCAGGGTTATACATCTGAAATGACAGCCATCATGGTATTTGTGGAATAAGATATACTATATTTATGTGTGCAACTTCATTCTTGACACAGATTTCTGGTTTGGGAATTTGTTGTCATGACCTTGACTCAAGATCTTATCACCTATGTTAAGGTCACCTTGGACTTGGATGGAATTCTTGACACAAATTTCTGATATGGGAAGACATTGTTTCATGACTTTGACTCAAGATCATACCAATTATGTCAAGGTTACCTTGATCCTCTATGGCATTTTCTTGTCTGAATGTTTTTGAAATTTGTTTTACTTATATGGAACTACCAGCTGTAGATAAAGTGCCACAACTGACCTATTGCCAAGTGTCTGACACATGGCTGTCCATGTGCTTTTTTGACGTCATTTGATTTCGATATCATAATCACACAAACGTTTGACGGGCCAATTAATAGTGACTTCATAACTGAAAAGTTCGCCAAAAAGTGCCATATCATGCATTTGGTGATAGGTCAATAAGTAGTCTCTGCTATGGATATATGCCAGTGCAGTGTATGTACAATGTGGTACCATGCCTGATGTGAGTCTATATATTCTATAATTATATAGAGTGAAACTTGTATATAACGACCTACTTAGGGATGTGAGAAAACTAGTCATTATAGGGAGGTGGTCTTTATATAGAGGTTGGTTTGTACACAAATGGTACTATTGGGGACAGCAAAAAATGGTCTTTGTGAGCAGAGGGTCCTCATATACAGGTGGTCGCTAAAGCGGGTTTTACTGTATTTTTATTCAACCTATTTCTGATGAATGAATTTTTCTTATACCAGTAAATTACAACACCATCTCTATCCCATTGTTGATATTGTTATCAGATTGTCAATGACTTATTGATTGTTGTTATTTCTATTATACAGTTACAGGCATATACATACCGGTATTAATCATTTACAAATACAGGTCTTTGTTCAAGGTACAATGTGTATTATTTATGATGTTCAATTATATGGAAATATTATGGTTGTCCAAGAGTTGTGTCCCTTTAATGTCCCCTGAGTGTAGTTGTTGTTGTATTGTTCTTTAAACGTCCCACTCAAGAATATTTCACTCATACATGTATGGAGACGTCACCAAATGCTTTTGAAGGGCTTCAAATTTTGGCCTATGCTCAGCACCTACAGCAATTGAGCAGTGAGGGTTCTTCAACGTGCTGACACCTGCTGTGACACGGGACTTCGGTTTTTACTGTCTCATCCAGAGTGTAAGAACTATGATGGGATTGTGGTAAATGCATAATGTATATTTCCACTGTAAATTCTGTCATTTAGAGTGAAATCAATTTTTTCAAATGCTTCAATAATAATGAAACTTTGATTCTTTTTTTACACAGAAAACAGCAATTTAATCTTAATTGGATCACCACTAGAAAATTTATATGTTAAAGAATTCCTCCATAAGATTCCCTTTTCATTTCAAGGTAAGTATTACAGATAAGATGACTTAATAATTCAATCTAAAAAAATTATTAAGACTCTCAGATGTAACTTTTTATCATGAATGTGTGTACAGTGAAATCTTTCAAAAATCACTCGGGAAATTTTCCTCAGATATTGTATGCTGCAGTTGAAACACTGTAATATCAATCGTACATGTGAATTTTCTAACCCCCTGGGTCCGGGATTTTGTAAATGGGATAGGGATTCTGGTGACTGATAGGCGCATTTGGTCCCCTATTGGTTTACGATATGTCATCATGAATTCAAAGTTGACATATTTCAATCAGATTTGAAAAAGATACAGTAAAACCTGCTATAGCTGCCACCTCTATATAAGGATTGCCTGTCTATAAAGGCCAGTTTTGAAAAGTACCATGACTGCATACTTCAACTTAATTGAACCTGTGTATAAGGGTCAATTGCACATAATGGCCAATATTTTCTGGTCCCTTGGGTGGCCCCTATATACAGGTTTTACTGTATATATTTACATATACTCTAAAAGTTAATGGTTTACCACTCACTGTAAGTTTGTTTCTTTGGTTTTTTTTTTGGTTTTTTTTTTGTCTCTTACTGTTGTCTTACATCCTGCTAAGATTTTTTCAATGACATGAAAATGTCACCAATTTTAGGTAAAGTGCCACAAATTTTGACCTGTGCTACAGACTGATGCCAATGCAGGCAGGGTTCTTTTACATCCCACATCTGATATGACACAGAACCTTGGTTTTAAGTCTCGTGACATAGAACCTTGGTCTATAGTCTCATCTGAGAGAACCCTCACTGTAAAGTTAAAATGTTAGTCGCCGGTAGCCCCATTATAATGTGATCAGTATTGTGGTTTGACTTCTCTTTATTCTGACTTACTGCTTTCTGTTACAGATGATTTATACATTCAAATGGAAGATTGTAAATTTAGAGAACCTAGAACTGGTTTACTTTCACTTGCTCCTCATGGAAATAAACACTTGGCGTTATTATTGATGGGGAATTCCTTGGAAGGACTGATGGATGTAGTTTCCCTGGCAAAACCAACAATTCCCCCAATGACAAGATCTCCAGTATGTACTTATGTTATTTGTTCTAACAAGTAGTTGGGTGGGGATGGTGTGTAATTTTCTGCTCACTGAATTCACTCATTTGCTTCTTATATCCCTACTTTCGAAACCCTTTTTGAAAAAAGTGATGCCTTTAAAGTTTTAAGAAGGAGCATTTCAAATATAATCACAGCGTTAAAAGATCTCGAATGTCATCATTTATTACCAAGTTAGTCTTATTCTGCATATAATCTGAATGATATCACATTGATTCTGAGGTGCTGTTACTTTATTTCTTGTTTTGTGTGTGTGTGTGTGTGTGTGTGTGTGCGTGCGTGATGACTCGGGTCACAGGGGTTGTTGTTGTTGATGTTTTAGTTGTTTGTTTTGTTGCTGTTGTTTTGTAACTTTAAGATTTTATTTAATTTGATTTCTTTGTATTTCCAGTTTTCAAACTTGATACCAGATTATGTTGTAACTGGACCAGAATTTGGACTCAAGGGACCAGGAGGGTACTTATGTTCTGGTTTCTATGGCAACAAATGGGAATACAGATCAGACAGTTCATCGTGTATTTGCAAATATTAAATATAATTGTAATAAGTTTTAAAACCATTTACAAGCACTGAACCTGACTTTTGTTTTATTGGATAAAATACAAATTATTGTTGATATATATTTACTCTGGTTGGAGGTTTTTTTCTTTTGAACATTTCCATGCATTTTATATCATATTGGTACTAGAATTCAAGCTTTTGGGGAAAATCTATCAAAATATCATTTGTTTTCTGATGTTCTGATGTTTATCATGTTTATGCCTCTGTGTATGAAATATACAGAAGAACTACACATACATGCATTTAATTTATATAATTTTGTACCAGTATTTTCATACATTACTTTTTAAATTTTTGAGGTTGAAAACCTGTATTGCTGTGCAATATTGTAATGAAGTGTAAGTGTCATTTCACTTGCATTTCAGTTACATTTCATGGGAGTTTTACATTGAAATGTACGTTAATTGATCATCTACATTATACATGTTGTATATGTAATTCAGCTAAGACATGTACAAGTGTTATTACCTTTTGTTCAGGTGAGCCATAGGCTCATGTAAACTTAAATTTGTTATCTTCCATGGGTGTTGATTTAGCTGTTGGATCAGATTTGACCAGCCTATTCAGGAATATGATCGAAGGATGGATCTGATGATCCTTAACCAAGAGTTGACCTTGAAGTATTCCACTTAGTTCCTAATCCATTAACCCCTAAAGACACTTTTGGACTGATCTAAGCCATTGATTTACAGAAGAGTCCATTGTTTTTCAGGGGTTGATGAGTTAAAACTTTTTTGTGTTATTCCATTCCATTCAGGTTTGTCAGAGTAGTTTGTACTGTAGTCATGTGACTTCAACAGAAAGTTGGGCAAAGTCACTTCCTGTTTTGTAATATTTACACTGACAACATTCAGTGATATCTTGTTTCAGTTCATGAGTGATGCATAAAATTTAGATGAAAGTTCTTTCTTGTAAAGATGATAAGTCAGTCACATTTGTGTAGGCTGCTTTTTTAAATCTGGCATTTATCAGTTTATGATATTCATGTTCCAGGTCATAAATACCATAAACTGTTTAACTGGAGAGGATGCCACCTACATTTTTCTCTGAAGCTTCTTTCTAGTATCATGAACAATGAAGGATTGAAACAACTTGAAAATGTCTATTGCCTAATCACATTTCTAAAATATACAACTGTGTTCAGTCAGCATAAAGTACCATTTTAGATGTTCTGGGCCCAAAATCACCAAATTTACTCGGTACTCAAGCTCAACTTTTATTTCATCAATTTGTCTATGGTATATAATCGTTGGTAAAACTTTTTTGTTTGAGTGATTAGGAAACATTATTTTTTTTACATCATTCACATATAAATTTTTGCGGCACATTTATGATTTTCCTGTAAAAAATGAATATGTTGAGTACGTACTCAAACAATTTTTGAACATTTCTGAAGTTTTCTTCAAATGAGCAATAAATTTTATCATTATTTACAATTGTATGCTGTCAATATACACACATGTCCAGTTACAAAATAAATTTTGTCTGAATTTACCTGAAAATCATGAAAAGTTAGTTGAGCTTGAGTACTGAGTAAATTTGGTGACTTTGGGCCCAGGTCAAACTTATAAACACAATAATCATGGATAACTGTCACCAAAACAAACACCAACCTGTATAAGACTTTCATTCCTGTCACCAGTTATGTACTTACAAAATGGAAAATTCCTTATTGTATGACTAGAAAAATACTGGTATGTGTGCTGATTATTGATAAAAAGCCTAAGGGAAATGAAAATTTGATGGAGTTGAAAGGACAAAACAGAAAACAACACAACTTTGAACACCAAGATTTAAAAAAACAAGAGTTCCATGAATGGTACATAATATGCCTTCGATGAAAAGTGATGCACAGTTTATTTGAAGAAGCAATTAACACTAAGCATGCACTATTGGAGTGCCAAAGAGGAATATTAATTGCGTTGAGATTAGTATGTGATTATGATATACAGGTATAAGTGTATACATGGAGATGCATAATGAAATGTGCCTGCATTCGAAAATCTACACAGCGCATAAAGTTATGTATGATTTTTAAAAATAGTAATGTTGAATTACATTCACAAACCAATTTCGGTAGCGCTTGACTCTTGATCGTGAGTTCGAGTCCAGCGGGCGGCAGGTTGGTTTACTGTCCTTTGGATGAGACAGTAAAAATCGAGGTCCCGTGTCACAGTAGGTGTCGGCACGTTAAAGAACCTTCAATGCTCAATGACCGTAAGTGCTGAACATAGGTCAAAATTTGAAGCCCTTCACTGGCATTTGGTGATGTCTCCATGTAAGTGAAAGATTCTTGAGTGGGAAGTTAAACAACAATAAACAAACAAACATTTGCAAACAATGACATTGAAATGTTGGTTTGTCTCAATTAGGCCTACATGTTGCAAGGAAAAATTGTATTAAGTTTCAATTAAATCTAGTTGCTGAAAAAGCTCCGGACAAGCTAAATTTTGACCTAAAGTTATATAAGATTTCTAAAACTAGTACTGATGACCTTTATTTGCATACTACAGCCTTGAAATTTAACTTGTCTGGAGAACTTGTTGCAAGGAACAACTGTATAAAGTTTCAATGAAATTCAGTACTTTGCTTAAAAAGCTCCAAACAAGCTAAATTAAAAAAAAAAAGGTAATGGTGACCTACATTTACATACCATGACCTTGAAAATTGACTCGTCTCAAGAAATTGTTACAAGGAACAACTCTATAAAATTTCAATAAAATCTGTTCAGTACTTTGCTTAAAAATCTCAGGACATGCTAAATGATGACTTACTGATGAACGAATGAATGGATCGACGAACGGATGGACAGGGTGATGCCAATATACACCCGCCTTAGCATCTGGCATATAAAAAAAAAAGGTAAAGAAAACTTTCATTGTTACCTAGACTCCTCATATTGGTACAGGTATACTCTTAATTCCCTGTTGTTGATTTTTATTGTCTGGGCTATATCCATCTCATTTCTTCACCTAGGATCACCATATTGGTAGCCTACAGGTATACACTCTTATTTTTAGGTTTATTCCCCTTCACCTAGGCTCACCATATTTTGTTCAGACATACATCTTAGGTAGGTGGTTGATTTTCAAATTATATATCTTGGCGATATGACCCAGATTGGAGAACTATTAATTCTGCAAATTAGCCTTGCTACTTATACATACGTAGCCTATTGTATAAGTTGGGAAAACTTCCCTTTCCTTTTGTAAGTTGATTATTACTATAGATACAGAAGATGGACAGATATAGTAGGCCTACATGTATATGCAGTTTCTTTTGGAGGTGTGTCCTGTTAAATTCTTATCTGTATGAATTATCTTGCAACACTTAATCATCAAATAACAATTTCTCAAATGATCCACACAAATAAGTGATACAGTCTAGTTATCTTGTTCAGAAATATTCTATTCAAAAAGTTATGCACAGTCATTGAAAAATACAGGGTGTTTTTTAATTTAACAAGAGAGTGAATCGTACATTAATTTGCAAAGAATATGTTTTTTTTTTAATGGGTATATAAGTTCATAAGCTGTTACATTTGTTGATGTCTGGCATAATTACATAAATACATCAACTTAAAATAATATTTATAAATAAATAGCCAATAATTTGTGTACATAATTTACATATAGAAGTTAGAGTTCTTAGACACTATAGCTATTTTTAACTTCTACATTTGTATTTCCAATGCAAGTTTTAAAACAAAGTAATGAATGATATATCATATATTTCTTTGCTAGAAATATCTTATATAACAAAATCAATCAAGTTTTGTGAAACTCTTTGAATGAGCACCAGTTATTGACATATTAGATATTATTTTGTATTTCATCTGTGTCTCAATCTTTCACTTACCGTTCTGTCTCTCTGTCCAGTTCTCATCACATTTCAATATCAGTTTCATGATACACACACAGCAAACTTTACTTTAATGTTATCACAATTTTTGTACATATACTTATGTAAATATAGATGTTTTCAATAAAATTTATCAAAGAAATATTGTAGTTCATTTTCATTGCTGCAGGGGTAATAAATATCTCTGTATTCCTTATCTTCATTCTCAGAGTAATTCAGGATCTTGCTAAGGGTGGAAAAATGAGGCAACATATTTATGTAGCCTTGATACATGTATGTTGGATGTGTATCTGGCCAGGATTCATTTATATATCACTACATTGCTGAACCAACAATATGAAAATATAAATTTTGGCAATCTACGGTTGTGGATGAATATACCGGCTGAGAGTGGTAGCCTATATCTAAGCCTCTTAATTTGGCTTGTATTGTAAACCTTCTTTCCCTCTGAAAATGATCATTAATGTTGCTGTATTTTAGGAACCCAAAATGATATGAAAAGTAGCAACAGTAAAATGAAATAAAATTTCATAATAAAGTGACATCAGTTTTATGACACATTTTTGTATTACTCTCGTACAAGAAAGTCCACTGTATATGATTAAGGACATTTGTTCCCTAATCAAATCAATGTATGTATCTGGATTTAGTGGTACATTCAAACACAATCAAACAGGCCAGAGCCTTCATGGCTCTCTTGTACAGTGCCTGATTTGCAACCAGTCGCAAGTTCGAGCCTCGGCGGAGGCGGCTTGCTTTTCCTCTCCTTCGGATGAGACAGTAAAACCTGAGGTCTAATGTCACAGTAGGTGTAGGCATGTTAAAGAACCCTCACTGCTTAATGGCCATAAGTGCCAAGCATAGGCCAAAATATGAAGCTTTGAACAAGCATTTGGTCTCCATACGAGTGAAAGATTCTTGAGTGGGACATTAAACAACAATACAGTGGAACAGGCAAAAGTAGTTGTTATAGACATGTGATCTTTATAAAGAGATTTATTCATTATAAATAAAAAGTTAACAATGGTTATGTCTAATTGGCCTTTATAGGCAGGTGTCCTTTATGCAGAGATGGTCTTTAAAAAATTCAGCCTACTAGTCAAAATATTAATATCTTACTTTTCAGGAGTCACCTAGACTGCTATTTTTTACCAAAAGTCACCAAATAGGCCTACTTTTATACTGACAATATTCAAGCTCAACTTTTATTTTATTATTTTGACTTGCTACTAAATGTATATAGGCTACATTGTACTGATAATTGTATATTAAACTTCAGGATATGACAGTTGAAGTTTAATGTGCCTAGTTTTATGTAATTTCTGATTTTTATAGAACCACAGGAAAGTATTTTTGTGTTAAAATTTACACTTAAAATGACATTCCATATCATTTTATTCAGAAATACATAACAATGATCAATTTCATTTAATTCATTTGCAATGATAAAAATCTGAAGGCACATAAATTATATGCTTTGACTGTTAACAATCATCTTTAATTTGGACAGCGATATATAAAGCTAATATTAGCTTTATATATCGCTGATTTGGACAACCATAAAAAATTACTTGTGCTCAAATTTCGCGGGTTTGAACTCGAGAAATCTCCCACAATTCTCGATCGTGACGTCATGTAGCAAAACAAGACTTAGGAGAGTGACCATATACATTGCAATTCGTCTGCAAAGGACCAAACGGATGAATTTGCGGGATAATTTACACCACAGGCAGAAGTTGAGCAATACTGGCATCCTCGTCAGATTCAGAAGACGGTGGAACTTCGCCCCCACCGCGTAAAAAACAGCGAATATCGGCCACTACCATGCAGGCTAATGGCTGTCCCAGTCCCCATCACAATGGAGCTACGGAGATAGCGACAAGTTCTCAACACAACGGCACCTGTACCTCCATATCTAACGGCGATGTTCATACCAAACCCACATCATTAAAACCCATGTCACAAACTGATCAAGACATAGTGAGACTGATCGTCCAGCACTTGAGGGGACTCGGTTTAAAGTAAGGGTCTCTGATCAAAACAAATGTTTTGTTTTCGATAAAATCAACATATGATTCATATTATGTAGTGATGATGGAAATCGTATATATTTACAGGATTTACGTGTTTATTAATTTGGGTATTTTATACATATTTCAGTTTTATGTCAGGAAATGATGGTGAAATTCTAATTAGAAATGGATGACAATAACAATGGTGATGGCTATAAGCATTGACCATGGATGTATTTGGATCAATTGTTTATATTTTGTCATGGGCGTGTGGGGAGGTTCATAAACGGGTTAATTTTCAAACTCACTTTTAATCTTTAAGTAAGTAGATAGAACCATTAATTTACCTATGTGATTAAATATTGATTTATAGCTAAGTTATGAAAGTTCCTTTGTTTGTTGACAAAGTCACTCAACCAGTGTGACATCAAAACTAATAAAAGCATTGGATTGGTCAAGAAGTGTGACACTCAAATATATATATGAATTGTGAGTTGAGAGGTTATAGCTGAAAAAGAGTATACACTGTTTGATTTCCTCTTTTGGATATAAAAATATATATTTAGGGGATATAAAAAATATATTTAGATATAGGTCATAGATGTATTTTGTTTAAGGCCCCCCCCCCTCACCCCTTAATGGCCTTAGCCAGGGAAGATGTTGCTTGTGGCGCATCCAGCAGTTTGTGGTAATTTGCTCAAAATCAACAAAATTAGTCAATGTTCCCATTTATAGAGACAAAACGAGTAAATCATTGTGTCTGTATCATAAAAACCCCACCTGTTTTGAGTGTTGATAGGTGTGACCATATATTTTGACCTACTTCATGTTCTTTAACTGTACACAGGTAAATTAATCACTCGCCAATCAGTATAAATTAAGATGTGCTGTGAATTATCTTTAGCTTTTTATATCTGTATTCACAAGCTATAGTAAGAGATGCACATTGTATACGAAATACATTTATATTGAATATAATTGATTAGCCAAGATAAGTTCTGCCTTTTGAGTAAAAATTTCAAAACAAGATATTCTAGTGTTAACGGGCACTTCATATTTTCAAAATAACTCCGGAATTCATCATCAACTGTTCTCATACCATGAAGTTATGTGTCATTAACTCATTTGTTAGATATCATCTGCCATAGACTATAAACAGATAATTGATTCACTGTGGTTAAAACTCGCTGTCACTACCACATGTTATATATTATAAATGCCAGTAACTCAATTTTCATCCAAGATGAATTTGTGTATCTAATAATACTGTCACTAGATTGATAAGAAAAAAATAGTATTCAACTTTGTGTACATGTATGTATGTACTATAAACATGTACGTGTCTGACAATTTAAGAAGATATTAATCACATTTGCGATGTTGCTCGTGACAGTTATCAAGGACACATCTTAATAAGAAGGTCACTACTGTAGGTGACTTGTAGTTCCTTATTTTTTGTTTTTCATTTGTTTTACATCATACAAAGATTTTATCTCTTACATGGAGATGTCACCAGTTTTAAATGAAGTTCCACAAATTTTGACTTGTGCTATGAACTTATACCAATGCAGTAAGGGTTCTTTTTGTTTTATGTGCCACGCAGACCTTGACATTTGACATCAGTTTTAAATCCCATTCGAATACTAAGCCTGTGACATTCACCGTATGCTGAGCATTTGTCAAAGGAAAATACACTATCATATACAGTAAAACCTGTATATAGGGGCCACCCAAGGGACCAGAAAATATTGGCCTTTATGTGCAGGTGACCCTTATACACAGGTTCAATTTAGTTGAAGTATGCAGTCATGGGACTTTTCAAAACTGGCCTTTATAGACAGGTGATCCTTATATAGAGGTGGCCGCTATAGCAGGTTTTACTGTATTTATTTTAAGTCTCTGTGATGACCCGGTACTGGGAATTGAACCTAAAGGCCAAGAACCTTTGCGTGTCTTTTGCTCTACCAATACCAGTACCATCACAAGTGACATATACATTGTACATGTGTACATGTATATGTATTCTTAAAAACGAACTCTATGATGTGATGAGGGGTGACAGGTGATAGAAGTTTAGTTCAGCAGGCAGATTGATTCTCTTGTGAACTTAGAATCATGATATGAGCCCTTGATTGTAAGCTTTCAATACTGAATTTTATAATTATTTTTCTTTAAATAATATATTAAGAGTGCATATTTCTGTTGCAGTCAAACTGCAGAACAGCTGATTTCCGAGTCAGGATGCATGTTGGAACACCCAGCTGCAGCCAGATTGAGAGCTCATATCATGGATGGAGAATGGGCCAAGGTAGGTGTATGTAAAGTCAGGGGCTCTACATTAAGGATTTTTTTTCACTTCCCCATTGGACAAGTAATATAAAAAACTAACTTGTCCAAATCACAAATCCACTTGTTTGTCCGTAATTTACAAAGAAAATTTCATGGTATTAAAAGTAATATACATATATTTTTAATAAAAAAGTTAAAAATAGATTAAAAGAAATCGGGCATACCAAATAAGTGAATATTCTTCAAACGATGAAAAATAAAGGCAACAACGATAGATGATATTACCAGAAAAATAAAAACAATTCAGGATTGTTTTTCATTTTTGAAAAACCTGAAATATACACGCAATGGCTCAATTCTGTGCAGCACAAAGTGATTGAACTTTTTTCCATGAGTCATTGCATATATATTCCAGGTTTTTCAAAAAATGAAAAACAATCCTTATATTTATATACAGTACAAACGTGGTGTTTATTCTGTCAAACGCTCTACACCGTGAAAATGATGATCTCTTTCTAACAGTAGTGTAAACATACGCAAAATTTCACTCTACACTATGGCGGCATATTTCTTTGACATCGAGAAACTCCGTGTGACACCGTCAGCTGAAGTGTTTTGGATTAAACTTCTCCATGGGGTGCCTAGATTGATTAACTATTACTACAACCTCACACCCTACAGGTAATAAACAAGATGTAAATTCATGTCTTGTTAGACAGAATATCAGAGTCGCTTCGGTGATGTCAAGTTCAGTTGTACCCATGCATGCATATACATAAACTCTGTCCTTCACTACTACTAAAATTATGACATGAAACACTGAAAGTTACAACAACTTCTTTTCTGAGAGCTTTGAAATTGATTTGCTAAATTATCCCAAGCAGACCAAGGACACTTGATGTTCCGATCATCGTTGGTTGCATGCCAAACTTTGACCTTGATAGTAACTGTTGATCACTTTACTCACATTTGATTTCCGACAGAAATTACACAATTATCATGTATTTCATAGGTGTCACAGTGGTGTAGTAAAACGTAAATCTCTCTCTCTCTCTCTCTCTCTCTCTCACACAAAATCGAAAATGTTGACAAATAGCTTAATATTTTTAACTGTTAACTTCAACTAGATTTTACATTGTTTATTTTATTCAAAATACGACCGATAGAAACATGACTCTAAAACTTTCAGTGCTCACCTGAAATTGACACCAGTCCAGTATGACCGTGTACATGTAATAAATTGTTTTAAAAAGTAACACAGTCCGGTATTTCAGACTTACTATTTTATCAAACATTAAAAAAAAATAGTAACATTGTATAATTGTGGTGATAGTTGATTCACATACACGTGTATCTTCGAGTCTGTGGTTAAGAAGTATTCAAGTTATCTCTCGCAATTTCATAAGTGGGATAAAAAAAATCAGGTGTGAAATGATGCATCTTTTTTTAAATAGATTTTTTAAATTTATGTAACCACATCAATAAAGATGCATATCTGCCCTTATTTTTATTTTCAAAAGTCAATAATTTTTAAGTAAATGATTTTAAGACATTCGGAAATGACAAAAAAAGGAATTGACATGGATCACCTTTTAATTGCGTCAGTGTTATTTAACTGGTTGTCGACGTGTCTCCATCTAATCATTTGTGATTAAAGAATACTAATGGCTTGCTATTGCGATATGGACATTTAGAAATGGCATATTTTATGTTTGCCTATTACATGATTAGTGTTCTTGGATTTCGTCATTACTTTCCCAGGAAAGTACTAGTAGGCATAGGCCTACTTAATTTTCCATTTCGGCATTTATTTACTATTTAATTCACACGTAGACTGAACTAATGTGTTCCGTGATTGTTATACAATACACATGTAGCGATAAATTTTTCATTTTAGTCACATTTTACAGAATTTCAAAATTTATATACATGTAGAACAAATGTTGATATACTATTGTCAGCAACTTGATCCCGGATGACCCGTCGATATATTACGCTTATTATATCGGTAATAAATTTCAATTTAAGCCTCATTTTGTCTGATCAAATTGCTCAATAAATAAATTATTAATTTTATCTTTAAAATATAACTTCTGTGTGCGACTTAAACATAAAAACTGGCACTGCCCTTTAAAAACGGGATGTCCAAAAAAGTAAACACTCTGGAGATTAACTGCCCAGGTAAGCTTGTTACGCACGAACGATTTTTATTGCATATTGAAGTGTCAAGTCATTCATTTTGAGAGTTAATCCTTTACACTATTTTTCACGGAGTGATGGTGTTTTTCTGGTGTTGCACACCAAAAATCACTGTACCGTACCGTGTTTCACTCTACACCAAGTAGAGTGTTTGACAGAATAAACACCACATTTTTACTGTATATTACCATTTTCTGCGAATCTGTAGTCAGCTGGATACGAAATTAATTCTATATAATTGACTTTTCGGGGGAGGTTTTCATATGACATAACAGCTGAACAGCTGTGTGTCAAGCATTGAATATACAATGTACAGTCTAACCTCTAACACCGATTATCTGGATTTTGTCGTACGGACAAATACAATCTCCCTCAATATTTTTACCAAGACAAAAATCTTAATGTACATTTTGTAAATTCACAGATAAAAGTTTCACAAAATGTCTTGTAAGTATTGAAATAGCATCAGAACACCAGTCATTCTGTTTGTTGTTTTGAATAATTGTGTTGTGTTTTAGGGATCTGACATGAGATACAAACAGCCGACATAAATACTTCAACATTGACAGTCGCAAGTGTTGTAACAAGCGTCCGTAAAGAAGATTCAATCATCAAAACTACAACTTCAAAACATTTCAAATAAATATATATTTCTTACCAATATTCAATTTCAGTTTCAAGCTTTATTTTGTTTTCAAATTGATTAGTCCTATGGGTAAACTTAAGCCAAGCATGTGTTTCTGACTGTCCACAAGTTTGAAAGGGGTGAGATATGGGAGGACAGGTGTAAAAATTATTTCACAATACTGACACTACCATGTCATGTAAAATTAAATCTCCTCACCTGTGTAACTTGTTTAAAATTGATATTTGGTTTTTTCATACATACATGTATGTTAGGTCTATATTTTACCAGCACAGGCTTTATAAATCGCTGCTTTACTTTTACTCATCAACTAATTAAAATAACAACATGCCTGTGAAAACATCGATGTTTCTTCAGTGACATGGTCACTGAGAATGACCAGTATAACACTAGCTAAATTTTGGATGTACGGACTTCCGGACTTTTTATGTGTCTGCCATTCAGTCCGGATAATAGGCATTAGACTGTAAAGTACTTGCAATGAAGGAAATAACAGTCGGTATGTAAATATATATGTGTATTCACACCCTTCAATAATGTCCAAAACTTGGCATTTTTCAAATTATAATGTTAAAATAAATAAACAAAACATTATCACTGGAAGCTTGATCTTAGGACATTGATTAACTGCAGAAAGTTTTAAATTGCTCTCTCAATTTCAACTTGTCTTTCATTAATTCTTTTTTTTTTTTTTTTTTGTGGTATGCAACACAGTTTTCAGTATTATTTTGTTTATGATTTGTTTTCATCCACCATAAACCAATAAATTGTCAAACCCATGGCCATGTTTATGATAGCAGGTCAAATCTGTAATCAAATCAGTGTCACTGCATCCTCCAAAGCTATTAATTTTTCATAGGTGCCATGCGTTTTAGTGATTACTTTTCAGAAACCTCATGACTCTACATTCGCACCTACGTTATTATGGTTTCATCGGAAGTCAACATCTGTCTATGTTTATGCATAGGAAGATAAAAACTACGACGATGTTTATCTGAGTAATTGAAACTTCAGTTTTGAGTTAGACATTAAATGGATAAACATCAATTTAGTTGAGAATTGAAATAACGAACTATAAATATTGCCGATTATTTTAACTTTCCTCATGGACAAGTGCTTAAGAAGATTGACTTGTCCGAGCTGATTTTCATCTGGACACGAACAATCCGACAAGCGTTAATGTCAAGCCCTGAAAGTGTTTCTGGCATGTTGTTCCTAGGTTGTCAATATGGGACACTTAAATAATGTTGCCTCTTGGGGAGTGTTATGAAGAGCTTATAAAGCATTTAGATAATAAAAAAGCCATTTTGTCCTAGAGACATTTTGTGGCATTAATTGTTAAGTTTTTTTAGTGTGTAGCTATTGGGATTTAGCATTTAAGCTTAGATATCACCGTTGATTGATAGATGTAGTGTGAAACAGTGTATTCATCTGATGTTTATTGAGATAAATCTTATGGAGTCTAAGTATAGGTTTACTTCCTCATATCCACATTGTTATCAGAAGTGACAACATAATAAACTGGGATGTTAACAACTTAAATAATAATACAATGTTTCTAAAGGTACTTGTAACATATATATTTTCTACTTATGCATGAATCGATGTTTCGTTAATAGGACAGAAACTTAATGCAAGATAAATACAGGTTCAGTTAATTATTTTCCTAGTCATTGAGTCTAATCAGAATGATACTAAAACATGTAGTTTGTGAATGAGAGTCAAAGTCTTCCCTTTGGTTTTACACCATTTTCATAAATATGTACATTCTGAAGTTAAGATTATCAGCACTTAGCCTGCTTAGCCAATCAGATTTCAGGACTAGCTGAAGTTTATGTAAAATTCTCAGTGGGCTTAGTTCAGTCTGTGGCTGAATTATTTTCTTAATGCATGATCACTAGATCGCATATTCAATAATTAAATTGTACCTGTGTATACATTGTGAATGGAGCATGATGGTTTGTGCAAAAAGTTATTATATATAATTACACAAATTATACAACTCGGTGAATGAGAGATGCATTGTATTACGCATTGAAACTAATACAATGTATGTTCGTGATTGAAAGAGAAAAAAAGGATTTATTCAGACTGAGAAATATCAACTTTTACATGATTTCATTTTAAGCTCATGTTATTTAAAAATTTCCAGTTCATGACATTTTAAAAGTACACAGTGGAATCTTGTTATGTCAAAATTGGATGAATGAAAATTCTAGTTATATCAAAGTCGAGTGACTGGTCCCAATTTTTGATGATAGAAAATTCTAGAATTCCTGATATTTCGACATAATTGTGGTGGTCCAATGAATTCTGAGATTACAAGATATTTTACAGTGTTTTAATTATATAAATTTACCTCACATTCAGATTGCTAGTACTTTTTTTATGCATGTTTTGTTTTCTATTGTAGGCTGAACAAGATTTAGAGGAATTGAGGCCATTGATAGAGAGTCCAAATGGAACACTGGTAAGATGTTAGAATATACAATGAAATGTCCATAGCTCAATTCGTTCTTTATACATATACTATAATTTTTAATTTCCAATTGTTTATTGTTAGTTTGATATCAGAAGCATCAGTTTCATTTATGAGCACAGTAAATTTGGAGGGCAATGTATATATTTAGGTCACCAGTCCTATCAAAAGACCCAAAGTGACCTCATGTGATTGTCTTTTGTCTGTCATCATGCATTGTCTGCCATCCATTGTTAACTTTTACACATTTCCAACTTTAACTCAAAACTGACAAGAACCATCCCCATGTGAAGCTGCATAAAGTTTACAAACAAAAAGGGGCTAGTACCCATAGGGATAAAAAAAAACCCACAAAATCTATGGTAATCTATACAGAAAAATCCACTTCTCATAACCCAATGATCAGTTTTCTTTCAAATTTGGTATGCAAGGTTGTTGTCAATATCTACAAATATTGTAAATAAAAAATGAAATCTGTTCATAATCTTGCTACTAGGGAGCACTTCAAATGTATAGACTTATTAACTCAAATCTCAAATGAATTTTTGTATAAAAAAGTTGTTAGGAATTATTGAAGAATTATTGTGACAAATTTCAAGGTCATTGGGTCATAGATCTTACTTACATTCCTGTAGAATGTTGTCGAAAATGTGAAGTTGCTACATAGTAACAGATTTACCCCGTATTATTTCCTATTTTAAATTGAGTTATATAAGAATTTGGTGGGCAGGTAAACTTAGACCTGCTCGCATATTTTATCATAGGTATTCTCAAAAAAAGATGTTGGCATGAAAGGACTAGTAAGGTAGACAGTAGAGACTATTTACTGTATGTATTCAGGTTTCATGATGATGAGAAAGTAGAACTAGGTTCACTAAAGGTCGTTAACATATATGCTTACTTGTTAACCTACACATAATTATGTGTGACGTTAGTAATACTTTTGGGAAACATTAGTTTTTGTGTAGAAAGAAAGGTACAAACTTTAGAGCAACTCATTTTAGTTGTTAGTTCATAACTACATCTACATAGTTTATGTCTACGCATAAAGTTGCAACCTTTAGTGCCCCAGGATGCTCTTGGATTTTCTTAGATTGCAAGGAATTGTCATGTTGCTAGACTAGATGCTGATCGTTACATGTTATCAGAATTATACGGTTGGTAAATTATAGGTTGTTTATCATAAGTCTTTTTAAAATTCTTTTAAATCATATTAGTAATGATAATTTGAAATTGAATCAACTCCTTTTTTTTATTTTTCAGAAAATGAAATTTCTGATTCTTGAGCAGAAATACCTGGAATTGTTAGAAGATGGAAGAGAAATGGATGCATTACAATGTTTAAGATATGAGCTAACACCACTCAAGTTTAATACAGAGAGAGTTCATGAACTTAGTTCGTAAGTGTAAACAATTTGTTGAGAACGCTCAATATAGAAGTATTTTGAATTCAATCAAGAGCTTTATATATATTAAGTCTTTGTGAACTCTTGACTTGTGTCATTATATATATGTGTTAATTTGTAAATGATTCAACACTCCTCTGTTTTATTTATGAACTTATTGATAACACAATCACTTGTCCTGTTTTAGAAAATACAGCAGCTGTTTACCTGCATGTTTAAATCATTTTATCATTATCATTATGTTGTACTTCTTGAACATACAATTCTCTAGCTGGTCTTATTATTTTGTATGTAGATAGCTCACGTTTAGCGGAATAGACAAAACATTTTGACATCAGTATATAGCGATCTGGAAAGAATTCTGCGTCTTGTTATTTTGTATGTAGATAGCTCACGTTTAGTGGAATAGACAAAACATTTTGACATCAGTATATAGCGATCTGGAAAGAATTCTGTGTCTTGTTATTTTGTATGTAGATAGCTCATGTTTAGTGGAATAGACAAAACATTTTGACATCAGTATATAGCGATCTGGAAAGAATTCTGTGTCTTGTTATTTTGTATGTAGATAGCTCATGTTTAGCGGAATAGACAAAACATTTTGACACATGTATAGTAGCGATCTGGAAAGAATTCTGTGTCTTATTATTTTGTATGTAGATAGCTCATGTATAGTGGAATAGACAAAACATTTTGACATCAGTATATAGCGATCTGGAAAGAATTCTGTGTCTTGTTATTTTGTATGTAGATAGCTCATGTTTAGCGGAATAGACAAAACATTTTGACATCAGTATATAGCGATCTGGGAAGAATTCTAAGTAACTATCATTTTAATTTGAGTGTCATGTACTGTAATTATTTCATTATGTAGTTCTACCTCCATGGTCTCTTTCCAGGTACATTGTAATTGAGTTCTCTCCTCCACAATTAAAAACTGACCACTACCAAATAACTGAAAAATTGTTGAGTGTGGCATAAAACATATTTAAACATTTAATTTCAATTTACCTGTAAAGGTAGCCACATTGTTTTCTTTGGTGGCATGATGGCACACAATAAATAGATAAAACTCTGCATAGGCTTTAGTGCTCTGAATGATGTAATTTTTCCCATTACATAGAAGGTCCTCTTTTTGGTAACTCCCCATTTCTGGAGGTAAACTTATTGTTTATACAGGAAGACAAATAGTTTATCCTCCATCTTCTTCTCCTCATCTCGTTGTAACTCTTGACCTATATATGATTTTGATCTGAATGTGAAATTGATGAATTTTCAGGCTTACATAAAATGTGAAACATCATTTTTTAGGTCACATAAAATGTGAAACAGATCATTTCTTAGGCTCACATAAAATGTGAAACAGATAATTTTTTATGTCACATAAAATGTGAAACAGATCGTTCTTCAGGCTCACATAAAATGTGAAACAGATCATTTTTCAGGCTCACATAAGATGTGAAACATGGTATTTCAGGCTCACATTTGATATCAGTTTCATGTTGTTGACAGGTTCATGATGTGTTGTAATCCCGAGGACCTTAGAGAGACAGCGGATTGGAATGGAAAAGGAAGTGAATCAAGGACAAAACTAATTGAGAAGTTGCAATGTAAGTTATATACAAATGACCTCTGAACCTAGGATACCTTATTTGAAGAATTGGTCTTGCTTATATCTTTGATTGTAGCTCTTAGTTTAGATATTAAGTAATATTTTAATATTCCTCCTTTTTACTGCAAGGTCTACAGGAGTTGTTGCTTATGTGACTTTTATTTTATCAAGGCTTTCCCCTGATATCAGATTTTTTCAATAAATTTCTAGATTGTGCAGTGATTACAACTTTATCTTCTTTTTAATTTATTCCATGGAAAAAGATAGTTGAGGCAAAAAAAGAAAGCGAAATATTAGTGCAAAATCTAACAGTTAAAGTCAAGTATATCAGAACAACAAAAGCAAACCAGGCTAATGTTCTGTACTATTAACCTACATTGATGTGAAGTTGTGTGTATAATGTACGGTGTACAAAAAGAACAGTCAAAGTATAAGTGATACACAGTGGAACTTCTTTGTGCCAAAATTGGATGAGTCAAAATTATGGTTATGTCAAAGTTGAACGGTCAGTCCCGATTTTTTAATATATTTATATAACTTTTTTAGCTCACCTGGCTTAAAGGGCCAAGTGAGCTATTGCTATAAGCTAAAGGCCTGGCGTCCATTGTTGGTCGTCGTCCGTCTGTTAACTTTTGCTTTTAAACATCTTCTCAAGAACCAGTGGGCCAATTAGCATATAGCATCTCCATGTGAAGCGGCATAAAGTTTGCGAATGAAAAAGGGATAGGACCAATAGGGGCTCTAAAATGGGCCAAAAAGGACTAAAACTTGGTACATCTTTAAAAATCTTCTCACCGTTGATCAGATAAGTTTCAAATTTTGTATGCATGATTGTAAAGTCAATATCTACAAAGTTTGTGAATGAAAATGAAACCTGTCCTTAAACGAGCCACTAGGGGGTGCTTCAGTAACACAAAGGTCAAGGTCACTGGCACCTGGTATATTTGTATTACTTGACAGGAAATATAATTGCATAAAGTTTGATAACTCAAAACTGATTGACTTTTTGTATACTAAGATATATGAGAAACTTGTTAGGAATTATCTTAGGATCATTTTGACAAAATTTCAAGGTCATGGGGCAAAGGTCAAGGTCACTGGCACCTAAATAAATGGAAATTATATGATAGTTTGACTTTTATTTTGTAAACTATTTTTCAACATTTGTGACTACTTCTCCAGTAACCATTGGACCAATTTGAACCAAACTTGACAGGTCCAATGTAAAATATAACTATGTAAAGCTGCATAAAGTTTGCAGATGAAAAATTCAGTAAAAATTTTCTGATATAGAGCTGAATAAGGCTAGGACCAAACATGGCAGCCATGGCTAAATGTAGAACGAATGGAGTCAGCAGATATTTTTTGATTTAGTACATGTATCTCAAAAATTATTAAAGCTAGAACAAAAAACCTCCTGAAGTTTTGCTGCTTTATTTAAAATGTGAGTGGCTTGCAAAAATCTACAAGTATTCCATTTTGGAGATAGTTGGGTCAACCCTTATATGAATTGTTTCCCCTTTTTTGTGAATTTTTCATGTTTTTGGATGTTTTTCGACATTATCTTGAAAAGTATAATAGCTACAGTAAAAGTGTAAGATGCAAAAATGTTCAGCATGCAAAGATCTACAAAAAAGTCAATAGGGCCGAAATTGTCAGGTTGCCTGTTATGGGAGTTATTACCCCTTTTAAGTAGATTTTTCATGTTTTTGACAGTTTTTTCCTATTATCTTGAAAAGTATAATAGGTAGAGAGAAAGTGAAATAAGTAAATATACTCAGCATGCAAAGATCTACAAAAAAGTCAAGAGGGTCGAAATTGTCAGGTTTCCCCTTTTAGTGGATTTCTCATGTTTTTGACAGTTTTGTCCTATTATCTTGAAAAGAATAATAGATAGGAAGAAGCAAAAATTGTTAAGTAGGCAAAGATCTGCGAGAAAGTCAACAGGAATTAAATTGTCAGGTTGACCCTTATGGGGTTAATTCCCCTTTTATGTGGATATTTTCATGTTTTGCGTTGTTTTTCCCTGTTGTTCAGTGATCACCACCATGCCGAAATTTTTGGTTGCTTTTCAGTGTATTGTCAGTAAAATACATTTCACTCAGGTGATTTTTAAGGTCCAATGAGCCTTCTGGTTTTCATGTTTATTAGCGATTTTATCTTTTAAACATTTTTTATGTTTTTCTGCAATGTTGACCAGGTGAGCGACTTAAGGCCCTTTGGGCCTCTTGTCTTTTTCTCAAAATATTTCTTATGCGAAAGTAAATTTTTTTTCAGAAGTATCATAATATTATAGAATAAATACTCCCTATCTAGAAATTACCTTTCGCTGTCGAAGGTTTACTTTTTGTGAGCAAGAGCATGGTAAATAATTACCTGTTTACTTACAAAACACAAGAAGATTTGCTCCTATTAAGGTGAAATGGTTATAAATAATCCTTTAATCCTATTTAAATTAAGCACTAGCTTGAGAAAGTGTATTGTCCAATAGAAACAATTGAAAATTTCTGTTGTCTCAAATTCTGGATATCTCAAATTCTGGATATCTCAAAATAATAGGGTTGATCCCATGAATTTCGAAATAACGAGATTTCACTGTATTTGTTTATTTT
Organism: Atrina japonica; assembly: GCA_030159075.1. Lineage (NCBI taxonomy): Eukaryota > Metazoa > Mollusca > Bivalvia > Pterioida > Pinnidae > Atrina > Atrina japonica. Next base: position 1,186,434 of record BROG01000032.1, read on the forward strand.
AAATTACACTGTGATATTTACAAGTGTAAAACAATAGATATAATTCATGAGTGTTTCTATCATAATTTGTGAGTGTTTCTATCATAATTTGTCTTTTTTTCAGCCTTTTTGCCACCAACTGTCATGTTACCACCCCGGCGATTACTGACGCTATTGAACCAGGCGGTTGAACAACAAAAAGATAAATGTCCTTATCACAATACCATGTTTGACAGCAATCTTGAAGCTGTTTCTCTTCTCATTGATCATGTGTGCAGCAGGTAAAAACATTTTGTCATCTTACAGTAAAGCGGGGCTCTACATTAAGGATTTTTTTCACTTGTCCAGTCGGACAAGTAACGTCAAAAGTAACTTGTCCGAATCACAAATCCACTTGTCCATAATTTACAAAGAAAAAAAATCATAGGATTACAAAAAAAAAAATTAATCTAAAAGTTAAAAAATTCAAATAAAAAAAAACATCTGGCCTACTAGGTAATAGAATTTTCATCATACGACGAAAAATAAAAGCAAAAACAACGATAGAGATGCTACCAATAGAAAAAAAAAGAAAGAAAACAAAACAGATATGTGTATTCACAGACTACGATAATGTCTAATACTTGCGACTTTTCAAAATAATTAGATCTACACTGTTATGATAAACAAACTTTTCACTTGCCGGGTGGCGGTGATTTTGAGACATTTTGACTTGCCGGGTGGCGGTGATTTTTTATGAAATGTGAATAAAATGGTTTCATCGGCGATTTCATTTTGTGCGCAGCGGTGTCTGAGAACCAGAAGTATATTTTTACTTGGCCTAAATTTGAAAATCTTATTTGGCATTTTTAATACTCAAATACTCCTCTCCAAAAACATTTCTTTCATTGGACAGGACAATAAAACATTAACACTTATTTTATCATTTCAAAAGGATTAAGTTTCAAAAATGATCTATTTCCTTCTATTGGTAGTTCAAAATGCATTTCTAAAACCCAATTAGAAACTAAAATAATTCTTTTATTGACAATTCAACATGTAAATCTTTACCTTATGCCCGAAAATGTCACCGAACACATTGTATGTTTTCTGCTGTTGTTTGCAGTTTATGGGGGAAGCGGAAGTTGAGTTTTAAATGAAAGAACCGATACGGAACGGAACTGAATTTCAGGATGTGTTAAAATGATGATACATGTAACACTATATAGAATATAAAACTTTTAAAATCTGAATTAAATGTAGGTGAATTATAAAAGTAAAATTAGTTACTGTAAACAAAAGTTTTAATGAAATACATAAAAATGGATAGCTATTGTTTTCAAAAATGAAAACTTTTGGAATTTGCGTTGATTTTTAGACACATAGTAGTTACATTTTGTACAGCTTTGTAAAATAGTAATGACAATGATTGATGATAATTATAATGATGCATTTACAATTAATTTTCTTGTAGTTTGAAAACATGTTTTAGCTATTTTATATTTTTGTTGATATTTCAGTTTTCAAACCATGTGAACAAGACAATCACACTGCTTTTTGTTGCAATTTATTGAAGGTCTCAATAAAACACATTTTTTTGTTACATAAATTCTTTTTATTTTCTTGTCTTCAAGGTATATAAACAATAATTTGGAAATAAAAAATAAATATAAAATACCTACCTACCTTGCCCATTTTGGAAGGCTAATTGTCTGAGAACCAGGATTTTTGTTTTAAATGGCCTTATGTTTGTTTCGGACTGACACATTTTGTTTTTGGACTGACCACTATATAGATGTCTCTCAACAGACAGTATCATAATCTTGGAGGAAAATAATTTTCAAAATGCCAAGATAACATGACAAAATTAAATCAGTTCATACATTGAACTTACCTTGTACCCCTAAATCCGTTCTTATCAGTACAGAACATAACAAAAGCATGAGATGGCATTCACAAAACATCAACACATACATACATATGATTAATGGTACAATGTATAACAGCAATATGTTTATGGGATAGCTGATGATACAGATATATATTAACTTTGATTTTTCTTTTTTTTTCTTTATTTGTATTTAGTATTTTTTCAAATCTTCTTTTATACAGAGATAATTTTCCGTCAATAACTTTGCAAAGTTTGAATGACCACTGTGATGAAGTCTGGTTTTGTCGATTTTCTCCCGATGGTACAAAACTAGCAACAGGTTCCAAAGATGGTTCCCTCATTATATGGGATGTAGACATGGTAAGAATATTATTATGTTATTTTCATCACTTTTACTACCATTCCAGAATAAGCAAAATTTTATATACATATTTTCAACTTTCCTTGTTAGAGCTCTAGTTTCTACATTTCTCAACAGATTTTACAAAACTTGCTGATACAAGTGTTTGATTTGACAATATCTCAGACAGGTAACATTTTGTGATGTTTGCCCCTTGTTTACAAAGTCGTTGCAAGGGATTCATATATCTCTTGTGATACCTTGGTATCAATTATTTCAGTTTCATAGTTATTCTTTAACATTTTTTTTATCCCCGCAACGCAACAATTTTGGATATGAATTATCGTGTAATTTATTGGAAGGTTTTACACCCATTGTGGTTGCTGGCTTTTAGAGCATTTACCTTTTACCAAGAAGTTTTAGGTTTGACTTTTAAAACAAGCAGTAATTTCCATTTGGCATAAGTAGAAGTCAGTGATATATTGGGTGATACAAACTCACTTTTATTGATGTATTGTTAGCCCACCATCAACAGATGATGGGCTGTTCATATGGCCCTGCCCTGCGTCTGTGGTCAATCTGTTGTCCGTTCGTCCTGCACAATTCTTGTTACCGCTAGTTCTCAGAAGGGACTGAAGTGATCTCCTTGAAATTTTACATGAAGGTTCCCCTTGAGGTCTAGTTGTGCATATTACATTTTCAAAGAGATCGGAATCCAACATGGCCTACAGAGGGGCCATCTTGGTTTTTTACCAAGGGAAAATTTTTACCGCTTCTTCTCAAAAAGAACTGAGGGATCTCCTTGAAATTTGACATGAAGGTTTACCTTAAGGTTTAATTGTGCATATTACATTTTCAGTGAGATTGGAATCCAACATGGTCGACAGGTGGCCATTTTGGATTTTAACCAAAGAAAGTTTGTTACCGCTACTTCTCAGGAAGGACTGAAGGAATCTCATTGAAATTTGACATGAAGGTTCCCCCTTGAGGCTCGAACCCGTGACCCTCCGGTTGCGAATCAAGCACTCTACCGTGGAGCCACGACGGCTCTCCTTTTGGTACGGTACCCTCACTGCAAGGGTGTAAGCGTGTAGCATAAATCTAAGTGTAAAACTATATTAAAGCCAAAAGACAATTCTAAGCTAAATGACCAGTCATTTGTATAATAACATCCCTTATATTATAAACGTAATAAATTTTCACCTGATGTTTTATTTTTCAGGTAACATATGAACTCAAAGTTAAGAAAGTTTTTGAAAATCACTCATATGGTGTCTCCTACATTGCCTGGAGCCCAGATGGTGTCCATATCATAGCCTGTGGGCCTGACGACTGCTCGGATCTTTGGCTGTGGAATGCAGAGGTAAAAAAAGAGAGGCAAAAGGCATAAAAATTCTTAAATTCCTATATTTTGTGAAAATGGCTTGAGAAACCCAGGTTTGGCACTTTTTCAATTGCAATTGATTAACTTAACCTTACTACTTGTATATGAATACCACACTAGGTCTGACCTTATTTTCACAAAATATATAGGTATAGAAGATTTTGTATGTCTGTGTATAGCTCTTATTTGTTATTGTGCATCAAGTACAAGTAGTCAAGTTAGAAAAAATTGAAATATATTTTTGTTGTAAACACAGCTAATGCCCCTTTAAGGTATATCAAGAATAGTCTTGGATCCTGGCCCCAATCATACTTTATCGCTGGGGCCAGGCATAATACAATCCACATGACCAATTTATCAGCACAAAACAGGACTGAAAATTATCACATGACCAAGATACTGGATATAGAAACTGTGCCTGTCCATTTTAGTAAACAGAGAAAATGACCGTATCCATCTTGGTATTCAAACTGGCAGTCATATCAGATTCTTCCAAATGAAGTAAACAATCTTCTTGCTTATGTCTGTGGGATCTTTATTGTATATTTCTACAATGATTGATTGCAAACAGTGCATACATCATACGGATAATACGCTGTATGGGGCTCTATGTTTGTTATGATTTGATGCTATCCCACAATTCAGTGCGGCAGAAAAAAAGGTAATCTTGTCCAGTCAGATAATCGAAGTGATTGTATTCCACATGGCTATACTGACACTGTTAGCATCAGTGAGCCAGGATCCCAGGCTATATCAAGAGTTGCACATTTTTGCATTCCCAAACCTAGTCGTTCTTCATTTATGTGATATCTAAAACTCTAAAATAGCTTTTAAAAATTGCTCAGGTAAAGATAATTAGAACTGAATTATTTTGAGGTAAGACTTAATTTTGAACCTTCTGTTTTTCTTAAAGACTGGTGACTTGAGAGTGAAGATGAGTCAATCACCTGAGGACAGTCTTACTACAGCTTCCTGGCACAGTGATGGTAAAAAGTTTGTAACAGGTGGAATCAGGGGCCAATTTTATCAGTGTGTAAGTACCTTTGTATTACACCTGGATGATATGTAGAAGAACATTTCCTTCTTTGATCAATAAAAAAAAAAATTGGTGAATATCATTATAAAATAAAATCTGTCCATTGACACGTGTTTTTCCTATTTGTGTGATCTAGAAAATTATTGAAATCTGTACATAGACAAAACTACATATATGTTTCTATATGTGTTATCAGACTAATTGTTTAATTGTGTACACAAATTTAAGATTCTTACCTCTTTTAACATCTTTTGGTTGAACGGAATTCCAATCGGAAAAGGTATTCCCGGTGGAATCTCTGTATCCAACTGCAGTGCAATACATTTTTATAAATTGCACAAGCGTATTGAACTTATTTAATTATTTATAATTGTATGATTACACATTCATGTAATAAAATTTAATATTTACATGCACTGAACAGGTGTACAAATCATGATGTATCACTTTACTACTGTACTTCGAAAGGATCCATCCTTAAAATGGTCACATCTGAAAATTGATTCCTTTCTAAGAAATTTGATGTAATTAACAATTTCAGGATTTAGATGGGAATGTTTTGGACTCTTGGGAAGGTGTTCGTGTCCAGTGTATGGCTTGCCAGTCAGATGGGAGAACTGTATTGGCAGCAGACACCCATCACAGAATCAGGGGATATAATTTTGAGGAGTTGACAGATAATAGTGTGTAAGTATAATAATTTGGAATGAATATTTACACCTATTGATAATCATGTACTTAAACATTGATGGTCACAAGTGTCGTAACAGAGGTCTGTAAAGAAGATTTAATCATTAGGCTAAATCTACAATTTCAAAACACTTCAAATAAATAAACATTTCTTACCAATATACGATATCAGTTTCAATCTTTTTTTAGCCCACCATCAACAGATGGTGGGCTATTCATAATGGACTTGCATCCGTGGTCCGTCCGTTGTCCGTCCATCCTGAACAATTCTTGTTACCGCTATTTCTCAGAAAGTACTGAATGGATCTCCTTGAAATTTGACATGACAATTCCCCTTGAGGTCTAGTTGTGCATATTACATTTTCAGAGAGATCGGAATCCGAAATGGCCTACAGAGGGGCCATCTTGGATTTTGACAAAATGAAGTTTGTTACTGCTACTTCTCAGAAAGAACTGAAGGGATCTACTTGAAATTGGACATGAAGGTTCCCCTTGAGGTCTTGTTGTGCATATTACATTTTCAAAGAGATCGGAACACATGGCCGACAGACGGCCATCATTTTCGATTTTGACCAAAGGAAGTTTGTTACCGCTTTTTTCTTACTGAAAGTACTTGAAATTTGGAATTTCCTTGAAATTGGACATGAAGGACTTTGGCCCCATGATCTTGGTCAAAGGAAGTTGTGCATATGACATTTTCAGAGATATTGGATTCCAACATGACTGACAGGTGGCCATCGTGGATTTTGACAATAGAAGTATGTATTTCTCAGAATGTACTGAAGGAATCTTTTCGAAATTGATTATGGAGGTTATTCCTGAGGTCTAAATGTGCTTATTACATTTTCAGAAAGATCAAAATCCAAGATGGACACCTGTCGGCCATGTTGAATTTCATTCTCTCTTAAAATTTTCAGTTAGAGTTCAGTTTCGCTATTATCTTGTGAAAAAAGTATTTCACAGAAATATGGATTTAAGTTCAAATTCAATGTTGAGACACAAAATAAGAGAAAATAACAGTCTGTCATAGATCAGACATAGAAAATTCCATGATGGACGCCAAGATCCCTCTGGGATCTTTTGTTTTGATTTCAAATTGGATAGTGCTATGAGTAAATAAGAGCCAAGCATGTGTTACTGACTGTCCACAAGCTGGCAATCATCGAAAGGTGAGATACGGGGAGGAAAGGTGTAAAAAACTATTTCAGAATGACACTACCAAGTCATGTAGAATTAAATTTTTTCACCTATGTAACTTGTCTAAAAATGATATAGGTCACTTACAAAATTAATATATTGATGGCTAGAAACAATAACAATTTAATTATGATTGAAACAGTAATGTGCTACAGGCACCACGTATTAGGCCTCATGCCACTGGAGAAAGCATCCAGTTGAAAATCTAGGTCAAGACTCTTAAGAATTTTGCGACAGACCAAAGTGTCAGATTTCTTCAGATCACTGTGACTTTTTGGACTAAATATAATGTCAGTGAGCTGTCTCTTACATGATTTTCCAATTCCTAATGGGAGAACAAATATAGGTGTAAAGTTAATGACAAGAAGTAGGCTATACAAGGACCTGTATCTACACGTGATTTCAAATTATACATGCAATTTAATATGAAGGGAATTCATGTTTTTGTTACATACATACATGTATGTTAGGTCTATATTGCAGAGTTTTTGAAATCCACCGGTCTTACCAGCAAAACCGGTAAATTTGACATAAGTCCGGTGAAATTCGTTAAATGATCGGTCCAAACGACCGGTCAATGTTTGCGTCAGCCAATCTGGATTTTGTTACTTCTGTGCATGTGCGGTTTTTTTATTATTTTAGTTTCAGATCAGTAAAAAGCTTGAACTTACGTACCATTCAATCTGTTCAAATGCGTCATTAACTCAGATAATTGTAAAACATGGTGGCCTCGTGGCCTATCAAGTTTTCTGCTAATTTCTGTGGAAACGCTGGGTAAAACCAGATGATTTTAAATAATCAGTGCCTGAAATAAACCGGTCGCCAGCTCACCAGATGCGACCACTTTGGTATCTGGGTAACCAGAAGTTAATCAAAGTCTGACAAAGACAGGTAGTTACTGGCCCAAAATAAAACATTTGGGCCAGTGCCCTACTGTCCTGCTAAATTCATGTCACAGCTGTCATTTATTTACAAGACAAGACATAATCCTCTTTTTGTGTCAATATTAAAGTTATATCTTATGTGATTAAACATCGACCTGTCATGGCTGACGGCGAGTATCACATACTCCTAATGAGGTTTAAAAGTCGTTCATTCTCTAGAATATTAAAGATGTGTTTACTCAAAAGTGCTTGTTATTGGATAGAATAGACTTCAATGCAGCTAACAGTGGCAGAATTCCTGCTAATTAAAACACATTTCAGTCAAGCGAAGTAGATCTAATTTATATTTATTTGCCTTCAACATGTTTAAATTGTAACCGCTAACAGCTTAAATAGGGGACGTTCAACCCTATGTTTTTATTTTCAACCGAATTCACATTTGGCCTATCGACATACATTTGTTATATCCCTTTAATGTGCATTAAAATAGTCGTTTATAACTGACTTACTGTTTGTTTTTAACCGGTGTAGGAATAATAAATTGCTGGTCTATCCTTGTTTTTTTCTTTACTTTTTACAATGATATTTGTCCAAAATATTTGAGCCACCACTTTATCATTTGGGCCAGAAATCTTACTTGCCCTTGTTTTTTATTTTTCAGTAATATTTATATAAGGACCAGTAAAATTTTGCTACGACCACTGGTCAGGTAGACCATTAAATTATTTTTCATTTCAAAACCTCTGATGTTGTACCTGCACAGGCTTTATAAATTGCTGCTTTTAATTCTACTCATCAATTAATTAAAAGAACAATATGCCGATGAAAACATCAATGTTTCTTCAGTGACATGTTCAGTGAGAATGGTTAACTTACACTAGCTAAGTTTTGGATGTATGGACATACTTTAACAATATAATTAATTCCGGATGACAATATCCAATTAATCATCCTGTATATGCCGATGAACCAATGTTTCTTTTTCCAGTTCAGTGACTTTTTATGCGTCTGCCATTGTATGGACATACTCCAAATAATCAGTGACCAATTTTAGACTTTTATATGCCTATCCAAACACTTGTTACTGTGGACATAATGGACATAATTCTGTGTATATCAGGTAGGAGCTTTCATGATTAAGTGGTTTGAGCATCATGCTTTAAACATGAAGTACCTCACCTCTAGTCAGTGCAGGTTCAAGCCACACTGGAACCGAAGCTTATTTTGTGATAAAGTTTGCCAGTTTACTTGTGAAAGTGTGGTGGTCTCTTCCCAGGTACCTTGTAACCAGGTTCTCTCCTCCACCATTAAAAACTGGCAGCCACCATATACATGTAACTGAAAAATTATCAAGTGTGACATAAAACACCATTTTACAGAGAGCGTACTTAATTTTGAAATCCAAACGTTATATATACAGAAGAAATAACATACAATCTGATGTTGTAAGATATGGTACAAAATCCTAATATCTAGGATAGATTAATTCGGTTTTGTTCATATCAGATATATTTCGAAGCCTGATAAAGCAGATGTCCAGTACATTTTTACATATCAGATGCACATTTGCTTTAGATGTTTTAATTTTCTTTTCAGAATCCAAGAAGACCATCCAGTCATGTCTTTCACATTAAACGACAAAGGAAGATTAGCTTTACTAAATGTAGCTACTCAGGTAACGAACTTTAGAGATGAAAAATATCAATTTATGTCAATTTCAGAGGTAAATGAATTTTCAGTTTAGAAAATTAGATTTGGTTTAATCATTCAGGTTTAGAAGCATAAAGATGATAAGTCCGGATCTGTTACATATATTGATATACAATAATTCAGGGATAAAGTTGATCAGTTTCATCTAGACAGATAAACAAATTTACAGATGGAACGTCTAGCTCTGTTTCACTTATATTGAAGAAAAAGCTTACAGGTGAAAAGTCTAAATCTGTTTCACTAACACAAATAAGCATATGTACTAGAGCAAAGGCTGGTTCTGTTTCATTTTTGAATTGTTCATGGGGACATGAAATATTATTGATAGGTATATATGTAGATCAGATTTCATTAATTAGGTATAACACTGTAAAATCAATATCGGCTAGACATTTTAGAGTTAGATGAGACATGTAAGATTAATATCAAGTCGATAAAAATCAATAGCACAAAGTAATTCTATATCTTTTGCATGATGTAGAATTCTGTATCAAAAATTTATTTTGCCAAGAAAAAATTGCGGATATATTTGTTCATCTATTATTGTTTGTATTACAAAATGAAAGTAATGATAAAACAAGATGTGTTTGTGAAATACAAATGTCCCCTGTCCCAACAGATTTCTATGCTGGCAAAATATTGCAATGTCCTACATTTTGACCCCCATCCCACGCCAGGGGTGTGTGATGTCAGTGGAGTGTGAGCAACCCTTAGATGAACTTACAGTCTAAGTTTGGTTACTGTATCACAATCTAAATTGAAATATTGCCCTTTATATGTAATTGGGATGGAATTACAGACAGACAAACAGACAGACGGACAATCCAAACACTAGATGCCCCTGGCAGATCTTTCAGGCCAGGGGCATAAAAATTACAGAGAAAGCAAAGAAATGATCTAATTGGAATGTCTTGGGAAATATAGGATGTTCCTTTATTGGTCTGAATCTAGCTTAGGACTTTATTACATTTGGAGTAAGGCTCTTGGTTGGATAATAGTAGAATATCTACTTTACTAATGAGAGGGGGTCAGGGACAGACTGCGTGGTGACTTGTCCTTTAAGAAGTACTTGGCCTAAGTGAATTCAGAGGTTTGTTAGATGAGACTTCAAATCTATGTCCCATGTCACAGATGGCATGACACATTTAAGAAATCTCACTGCATTGGCACATGTCCATAGCTCAGGTCCAAATTTGAGTCACTTCACCATCAGCTGGCATTAATGCCATATCATTGAAAAATTATTTGCATTGTATAGAAGAAAAATTAGTTCATCACAACGATCACAGAAAATTTTGCTGGACATTTTATATGTAAAATTTTATATTTACTAACTTTCCAGACCATAATTTGCATGGTTCTTACATTAGTATAATTAAGTTGCCAACAGGACATATTAATTATTTGGTATAGAAACATCATCATGTAATTTATTTAATTTTCTTATTATTTCAGGGAGTTCATTTGTGGGATTTAAAAGATCGGTGCTTAGTAAGAAAATTTCAGGGTGTAACCCAAGGATTCTACACAATTCATTCATGTTTTGGAGGTTTAAATCAAGATTTCATTGCTAGTGGTAGTGAAGGTTAGTTTCTTTAGATTTATTTCACAAAATACTAATAATCTACACATCATTATGTAAACAATCTGTAGGCATATACAGGATATGGGTTCAATTCTTTATTTTGATACCAACATCAACTTCAGCAGGTGCTATTTGTCAACTGTTGCAGATAATTCAGGCTAATGTGTATATTATGCAGTTAAAATACACCATAGAGTGTGTTGACGAGATTCTGGTTCCCTGAGATCAGATGTATTTCCCTCCCTATTGGCCTCAGGAATTCAGAATTGTGCTAGCTACCATGATGGTATACTTAAACTGTTTTATATTCTGAAACATACATTACACTACACTCAAGATAAAGCCTCAGTGGTCCTCGACTCAACCAGGTGTACCCAATTATATATGAAACACTCCTGCACTAAGTGAATGAATGGTGGTTCTATGTAGAATCTACGGGCTAGCAAATTAGTTTATGTGTTAGGTGGATTAATTCATTTTCTTTAGCTGATTACAAATTGTACAATCAACAGCACTTGTTAACCAACACAGGATTTGGTGTCCCAAGAACACGCCTTTAATGGGAAATAGTCATTTTCTTTGAATTTTGTAGAATCAGCCACTTTTGATTATTAACTTTTATATAAAAAAATCAGTAGAGGTATGTCCACCATATTTATTTTAGCAGTATTTTCAGCAGCTCAAATATTGTTTCAAGATTTCCCTTGGATAGAAAAAAAAATCAAATGTGGCTAAATACATTAAAATGCATGAAATGAAAAACCTTGTTCTTTAATGATAATATTGCTTAAATTCGTGTGTCGTATATATTTCATTTTACAGAGAATGCAAGTCTTGTTGAATATTTAGCTTGCTAGAGTCTGACAAATATGATAGGAAGTTAAATTGATGGTTTCAATATTTGAATATTTGTGTATCCTCTCCTACATGTTTCTTTCATCAGGAGATCTTGGTCTTGAATAATTCCCTCTAATAACTTTACAATATGAACTTGGAAATTGCAAACATTTATTACTTGTGTACTCTGTTCATCTTGATTATTGTAATTGATTCCGATGCAAACATAACTGAAGATGTGAGTATGTTGAATTTGAAGTGTTGTCTTGGTATCACAGCATTCTTTACTGTAAATCTGCAAATTTTTGTGGGACTTTATTTTCGCAAAACACAACTTCTAAAATTATTCGTGCGATGATATTTTTGTGATTTCGAATGCTCCACTCTTCAAACAATTATCCTACTTCATTATGCGATAATTTTATTTTCAGAAGGTAGAGCTCTCACAAAATTATGCGAAAATAAAATTCTCGCAAATAAAAGTGGATTTACAGTAACTTATTCACCCCTAAAAGAAGAGGTCTTTTCTGAGTATCAAACTTTTTATTAGATTTATGCAATTCCTACATTGTCTTTCTGAAAATGTTCACTCTTTAATATATTTATCATTCAAATTTTAATTTTTTCATATTGCTTTATCATATACTTTTGCCTCTATCTTGTCTACTCTTTTTTTGTGTTGTAGATCATAAAGTTTATGTTTGGCATCTAAAAAGGGAAAGCCCTGTAGCAGTGTTAGAAGGTCACACAAGAACTGTAAACTGTGTTCATTGGAACCCTAAATTACCAGGCATGTTAGCCAGTGCTTCAGATGACGGCACTGTTAGAATATGGGGACCCAGAGATAAAGTCAAAATAGGTAACGGTTAATATTCTATATATCAGTATCAAGATGTCTATTTTGAAAGATGAGAATTTTCCTCCAGTTGGAGGAATTCTCCTTATTCAAAATAAAATTTTGCTGCAATGTTAAATCTTTATTTTCCCTTTTTAAACCCTTACAAATGAGTGATTTTCCTCCAATTTTTCACCATTATGGAATCACATTCCTGAATATCATACATTGCTCTGGGTTATTGCTCATATACACTTGTACTTGTATTAACCTTATATCCCTATTATTACACCATTCATTACAAAGTTATGAGTAGATAAAAGTAAAGTCTAAAGTGCGTCTGTCAAAAGTTTGCCGATGTTAAATGATTATCCCTTTACAACTTTTACTGTAAAAGGGCACACCCTTCTCCTAGTGAGGTAAGGAAATGCCCTGTCAATTTCATGGTCATGTTTGCAGGATTTAGATAGGGATGTTTATCAAACATCTCAGATCCATGCTAGACTTCACTGCTTCATTTTCTGTTTTGTTAAAGATGAAGCAATCATTTTGGAAGTGTATGTTTGCAGGCAACTTGCCTTTGTTTCATAAGAATTGTTGCCCATAGCCCTGTTGTATAAGTGACCTTGATCAAAGGTCAACACCAGTGATCCAACCAAAGGGGCCATTGAGCAAATGGCCTTACAAAATGATAAATGTCCCCATTATTCATAGACCACTGGGACAGCTCATTGCAGTGATGACAGTGTCCATAATGACATATATATTATAATATTCATGGTATAGAACCAGTTTTGTTGATTTTATTTTCTTTCTTAGGAATCAATGATCACCATAGCTTCCTAGTTGTAATATACATTTGTACCTGTACCTAACATGTATTAACTATCTTTTAATTGAAATTGCTACTTTGGTTATTTACATATGGTTTTTGTTATTATTTTTTCCCCAATGGTTATGAAAATGACCCCATAAAAATATGATCAAGGGGACATAATGACCCCAGATCATTCAATCCTGGTTGGATCACTGCAACATGTTCAAGATCAGTTTACTGGTAACATGGGCTGAAAACGTCTTCAGTGTTATTATGTATTGGTATTCAAATCTGATAGTGATCAGTGGAAATAAAATATCTGTCTCTATATAGAACTGCCTCTCTCTCTCTCTTCTTTCTCTCTCTCTCTTTCTTTCTCTCTCTCTCTCTCTCTCTCTCTCTCTCACACTCACACACACACACACACAGACTAAAATTTATTTCCAACTATAAGATACATTATATTTGTCATAACACTTCACAAACAAAGATATTTTCATATACTTTTGCAGGAAATGGATTTGAAGAATCGGGCAGGAGCACACCAGTTTAACACAGGGAGAAATTAATTATTTTAATTTAATAGATATTGATTATCACATTCATGCATAATTATGATCTCATACAGCTGGCACTTTTGTCATGTGAGAAAATACTTCCTCTCCTTTAGAGATTACATATTGAATGTATTTTGATAAATTTCAATAAATTTTTATGCATTTCCGGGCTCATTTTTTGTAATAGTAACAACTTTTTTTGGAGGGGGGACCAAAGTATTTTCCTCAAAATTGTGGTGTAATAATATGCAAGAATAATCATTACTATTTTTTCAATAATTCATTTATTCCTTAGTTGATCTATGGGTTCCTCTTAACTGAGGTGTTTTATATATAGCTCTGTATTTATATATTGAATAGAAAAGATATGTACAATACCAGAGCTGTAAAAGATATGTACAATACCAGAGCTGTAAAAGATATGTACAATACCAGAGCTGTAAAATATGTGTACAATACCAGAGTTGTAAAAGATATGTACAATACCAGAGCTGTAAAAGATATGTACAATACCAGAGCTGTAAAAGATATGTACAATACCAGAGCTGTAAAAGATATGTACAATACCAGAGCTGTAAAAGATATGTACATTACCAGAGCTGTAAAAGATATGTACAATACCAGAGTTTCCAAATTATTCTGTTATATCATTAACCCAAACTGGTGTACAATCATTAATATAGCTCTGTAAAACATAACTTTTAAAAACAAAATCAAAACATAAACACAAAAGATAAAATCAAAGCAACATCCATGATGTTTGTTTAATTGTTATGTTACATCCCACCAAGAATCTCTCACTTATATTGAGGTGTCAACAGCTTAAGGTGAAGTCCTACAAATTTTGGCCGATACTATGGACCGACACCAATGCAGTGAGAATTCTTAAACGTGTCATGACTGCCATGACATGGGACCTCCATTTCAAGTCTCATTCGAAAGACCCTTGACTATGCTCTGTATGCTGAGTGCTTGGCGAAAAAGAACAGTCACTACCATTTTTTAAAGTCTTGGTGTGACCCAGGCTGGGAATCAATCCAGGGACCCTCCAATTACAAGTTGAATGCTCTACCACTAGATCACCACAAGCGGTCCATCATCCATGATGATCTCACTTCTGTGTCATTGTAAGGGGGAGTTAGAATTGAAAAAGACAATGTTGTAGTGCATTTTTAATTCTTTTCATTCCGTTTGCTCACTTTTGGCCAATCTGCAAGGATTTACTCACATGACAAGTGTCGGCTGTTATCTGAGGAGAAGTAAATACAGCAGATATAACAAATTATCTTACATTCAATGTCTTTAAAGGTGATATTTATAGTTCTTATATCATTGTTCCATAACATCAGATGTGTGTAATTAAAATCTGCTCAATTTGTCTTGCTCTTCACATAGTATTTGATCTGAGAATGTTTTCATGTCGGCCATTGTTTTTAATTATTTTTAGTCGATTTTCCTCTTGCCTGTGGACATTTTTTTGTATTAGGATAACTGAAACATTTGTCAAATTTTTTTTGAAGTTCTTCTATTGTGATTAGAGTTGGTGTTAAAAATACTGATTTCTGATTTTATGGTTCATGCTGACCATCCCTATGAAGTGTATTAGACTGGTCTGAATCAATGGGGAAGAACATTTATGTTGAAACTTGAGGGATGAAGGGTCACTGGATACCGTTGCAAGTAAACCTACTGTGTGTATGTTCTTGATCAAATTCCATTATTCAAATAAGAAATCGAACTTTTGGAGGAAAGGAAAATAGATTACTTTCCAGTATGTAATATTATTATTATTGATATTAACATCCATGAAATGTAAATGTTATATCATTGGTTGGTTTGGAAAACGCACCACAATTGTCTGTGCTGTTTTGTGAATTATTCATGATTTTATTTTGTATGTGTGTGATATAATGACTTGTTTAACAAAAGTGATAGTGACTGTGAAATATGAATTATTTATGATTTAGAAATAATTATGATGTAATTATTCATCAAAGTTAGGTGATAGTGATCACGATTGCAGTGCTGCTTCATGAATATTCATGATAATATGGGGGATAAATAGATAAGTGGAAATGATTAATATCATAGATATGCGGTGTTTAGGGGAGAGGGAGGTGATAGAGGTGACATAAAACCTTCAAGTTGCCTTGCCTTTCGACTCTGTGAATCTTTTACCTCATGTTTCAAATTTCTGAAGTTGGATGTTGAGGACAAATACTTACACGTAACCTTTCCGACCATCAAAATTCCGAAGAAATCGTAAATCTTCAGCTTTTGTTTTATTTGTTAAAGATATACATCACTTACATTTTTTCTGTCTGATTATAAATTTAATTTCTATCAAAATCTGACTTTTTGATTTCAAACAGAATTCCTCATTATGTAGACGGTCCTTAGACTGAATCAACCTGACTTTGTGGTTAATTAAATATCTTATTCTTGTTTTGACTTCAGAAGTTTAATAAAATAAATGTATGAATGTCTTTTAATAAAGAAGGAAAAATTTTATGCAAATTAATTCAATGCCTTGGTAGCACTAATTGGTATACCAGTAATTGAAAGACTATTTCAAGTACTATGAATTGCAAAGAAATGAATTAAAATTACTTTAACATGTCTTCTCAAAAGCATGTGTACAATTTACCTGCCAAGATTAGAATCTTGCTTCTCACCAGTAGCATCCCAAAACACCGAGAGAAAAGTATCTCACCCCATTGTGCAGTCTTTTCAAAAACAATACCAACTTGTACTGAGGATATAGTAATGAAGTATAGTCACTGTATGTGGCAAATGCATACATTTACAGACCAGGTTTTGGTTAAACAAAGAAACAGATAAGACGGGTACTGTGTGTGAGCAACCATGTAAATGCTTAAGTTTAGACCTGACATATATCAGGAAGAGGAATCCTTGGACATTAACCTTCGAAATGGACTGATTTAGAGATCAGTAGCTTAATTCAGTATTTACTTCATTTTCATTTTAATTCTATCAGAACCAAATTTACAAGCCTCTTAATAAGTTTTCAAATATATTAGAGGAAAAATGTTTATGAGTGATCATGTGACTTAATGTTCCTTGGTCATGTGACAAATTGGCACCAATTATATTGCATGACTGATGTTTGATAATTATAGATATATTGTTTATATCATAATCATGTTGTTGAATGGTAATGCCGTCTTAGTTTGTCTATACCTAGTACGATACCTCTGTGTGTATTATGTGTGAATGTTTGCATTATTTAAGAACTTGGTTATTGATTATTTGTTAAAAATATAATTGTAAAAATTGATGTATTTTCATTTTGTATTTTAATTTATTAGATTTAGTTTTCATCATTTTTTTTAGTTTATTGACCTAATTATAATTTTAGAATATAGTCAGTTCTAATTATGAATTATTCATTTCCAGGTCTTAGGTGGCTTTATTTATTATTTTTGTTGTTGTAATTAAATATCACGGTGTCCCTCACATTATGATCAGCTTTGTTTATTGAATCTGGACATGATATGTTATGTTGTACGGTCAAGCACACATTGTCATTTTGGGTAATATAACATTTATATTGATAAAATATCACTGCACTTCCTTGCAACTTAAGTTACCAACCCCTGAAAAATAATGGACACTTCTGTAAATCAATGATTTAGGCCAGTCCAAATGTGTCTCTAGGGGTGACTGAGTTAAAATGACTTGAATTATTCTGGTTATTCAATGCATTCTGTCCCTGTTTGTCATCTTGTGAGTGTAAATGATAAGTATTTTTTTTAAACATTTGAACATTTTGGACTTCTCAAAAATCATTTGACCAACTCTCCTCAGATTTTGTATGTAGTGTTTCTATGGTAAAGGTACTGATGACTTTCAGTTTCATGTCTCCCAAAATCAGGTATTTTGTAGATAGTGAGCGTCAGGTTACTGATAATAAATCCATTTAAAATTCTATTTTTACAGTCCGACTTGTCTAAAAAGGACATTCAAGGGATTAGACAAAAATTAGCTGTTATAGGTAGATGGCCTTTATAAAGAGGTGGCCTTGTATGCAAATATGACTGTACTTTTATTTTGACATGTGAATATTTGAATTTTTCATTCTTTGAGATGATTTGGATGAAATGGCAAAAATTTAAATATGACAAATGAAAAAATGCTGTAACATCAACAACTGTATCTTTTATCGCCATTTTCTACAAATAAGCTATATATATAACATAGATTTTGTTTTTCATTATCTACATGTTTTTAACTCGTACAAGTATAAGATATATTGCCGATCTTTGTGTTTTATGTTGTACTCCTTTAGTTATCAACATAAAAACTGGATATATGGAATCATCAGCAAGTACATGTGTTTGTACTTCATATCATATCATTTTATAATGTAGAAATGATAATTCATTACATATGTTTATGTAGGTCCAAGATGCCTTTAATTAAGGCTCAGCTGCATAGAGTGCAGTGCGAGTTTCTGTCATACCCCCGGTGTAAGTTCAGAGGAGGTAATGCAAACTACAGCTTTTTTAACTGTTTGAATTGAGATCGGTCATTTATTAATGTTGTCAGTAAACCATTTTGCTCAAACCAGCAATAGATCATTTTTATTTTACAGTTTAGCTTAGTTTTGAAATTTTACACACTAAATGAATAGTCAGGCTTAGAATTGTTGACATCTCATAATTTATTGGGATTTTTTTTTTTTTTTTATGGTGGGGGCATTAAAAACATCAAAAAGAAAATATTGAACTTAATATCATTAAATGATGTTTGGAAAAATAAATTTTGCAATCATTTCTTCTAGTCAATGGTTAACTGTGGCAAGACTTCATGTGCTGCAGAAGGTTTGTAGTTTTCATTGTAATTAAAGGGTAGGATACCACTTTTTCCCAGAAAGTTACGTTATCATACTCCAAAATAAAAACACTGACAAGTTAACTTAGGTATATGTGATAACAAAAATAGGCTGTCCTCGATTCTTAATTCCATATCTTAAGAGCTGCTGCTGCTTGGCAATGGTAAAGATTCTTCCATCTCTGACCTGATTTATACTCCACTTAAACCACCTGTATTAATCATCCATATGACTTGAAAGTGGTGTGGCACTGTTTACTGGTGTGTAGCACTATGTTAACAGGTGTGTGGCACTGTTTACAGGTGTGTAGCACTATGGTAACAGGTGTGTGTCACTATGTTTACATGTGTGTGGCTCTATGTTTACAGGGGTGTGGCATTGTTTACAGGTGTGTGTGTGTGACAATGTTTACAGGGGTGTGGCACTATGTTTACATGTGTTACATAATGTTTACAGGTGTGTGGCACTATGTTTACAGGTGTGTGACACTGTTTAGGCCTACAGGTGTGTAGGACAATGTTTACATGTGCTTTGTTGACTGTGATTATTGTCAGTGATTCTGTCTTTCAGAACTGTTAAAACTTAAAATATTTCTAGATTATCTTAGTTTTTGTTATAAATATGTTATACCTGAGTAAATCCAAGTAATTGCAGGTTTCCCATGTCTTCAAGTGTAGAAAATTTCGCCATTTATTCTGAAGGGATATTCTGGACCTATATTTTCAGTTAATTATCTACTCTATTGACTAATTTCGATATGTGACATCAATATGTCTATAATTTGTCTACATTTAGAGATAAAAGAACTTCCCGATATTACTTTTACAATTCTACTTTATTTGTTACATGTCATAGATATATGCCTATTGTTTTTTTTTCAAAGACAAATACTTCTACAATCAAGTGCTGATGATATTTTAATCTCTCTCTCTCTGTCTGTTTCTCTCTCTGTCTGTGTCTGTCTGTCCCTCTCTCTCATCATTTTATGGTTTGGACCAATCCTTATATAGGTCTACTTCTTTAAAATCGGAATCTGATACATTTTTTATTCTCTGCTGACAAATAAAAGTTGATGGGCTATTCAGTCCCTTTAATAGACTGTTGATGACTAGACAACTTAGTAGTAAGTCATCAAGTTGGTTGAACTTGTGAACAAGTTAACTTGATAAAACGTATAGCACCAGACTTGTAGTAGAATTGTAGTTTTACCTTTTATGTTCTTCTGGAGTTTATTGGGAGATTGGGGAACTTTAGCATATATTCTGTTGTTTGTCTTTGGACAAAAAGATTATTGATATTTGAAGGACTTGGTAAAGTTGGACCAACTGGAAAAGAAATTGTAAAAATCATGAAATATTTGCAATGAAAGAAAAAGTAAGAAATATTTGCAATGAAAAAAAATCATGGCGGTGCCACAAGGGTCAATTCTACCCTTAATTTTGTCAGTTGATACATTCTTAATGATAATTCTAAGAAACTGAGTCTGGAGGTCGGAGATCATCACAGAAAACAATCGTATGGTATGTCTGTCTTATATTTTTATCATTTGATGTTGTATATTGTGTTTGGTTATTAAGCTCCTGTATATTATTATTATATCCACATTATTATTATTATAGAGGTTTTTATCAACATATTATTTGTTTGTGTTGATTTGATTAATATTTTATATGTGTACATACTCTTTTGTCAGCTTTTCTTTCCTCCCCACCTGGATTTGCATCTCAAGACATAAATGTTGGAAAGTTGTTTTTCATTCATTTGTGGTTAAATTGGACATTCAATCTCCATATATGTTTGTCTATTTCATCCCTTGTTGATTTGTCATTTGACATTTTTATATAACCAGTGTTTATGGAGTAAGTTTTGAATTCATAAGTTTTTAATTTGTACATTTTTTGTGTGTGTGGATATCAATGTCTGAGAATTTCAGATTTTGGAAATTATTTTATGACAAAATCTACTATCTATTTATATAGTTCTTATGCTACCAATGAAATTGAAAAAGTATATCCACATGTAAAACAGACTTTCTGGTCATCGGAATCACAAGGAAAACTTTCAACCTATACATGACGTTTATATAATAATACAACTTATTTAATAACTGGATTGTTTTTAGTATCAATAGTTTGAGTGAAGTATGCTGGTCAGATGGAGGTATTTGAACACATTTGATACCTGGAGGGGCCTTCGTGGCCGAGCGGTTAGAGCATCGCACTTTGAACCATGAAGTATCTCACTTCCTGTCAGCACAGGTTCACGCCTAGCATGTAACCCAAGCTCGGTATTTGTGAGAAAGTTTACTTGTGGACGGCCAGTAGTCTTTTCCCGGGTACATTGTAACCGGGTTCTCTCCTCTGCCATTAAAAATTTGCTGCCGCCATATAACTGAAAATTTGTTGAGTGTGGCATAAAATACTATTCAAAATTGATACCTGGACTATCTTCCACGGAACACGTACCTATGGACTATTGAAATTCAGTCTGGGAGTTTTTTTGCACATTCTCTGCTTTCACTGAGATCTTAGTTTTAAGATCAGTTAAGTTAATCTGTTCTTGTTCATTGTTGTTACACTTGCTGGTCTGCATCATGTGAAAACTTCTGGTTATTTTCCGAAATTGCGAGGCCAATACTGTATAAATTTTGGTAAGTTTTATCTCCAGTGTTAGGGCAACAAAAAGTGTAAAATTCCACGGCCCTAATTCCTGCCCACTCCCAGGCGTAAAGGGAATGTTGTGATAGATATGTATGAAAATCATTATCTATTGATTTAAATACACTATGAAGTAATGGCATATTAGGCCACTTAACTGTAGAAAGAGCATCATTATTGTTTGCATTTCATGTTCAGTTGTCTTATACTAACTCTACCCCTCATTTTTCTCTGTAAATATCCACTAATGAGTATTACTATACACATACCATTCACATTATAAGACTGCTCTGTGTATCAAAGAACTTGACCCTTAAACTCAAGTGTAAAACAGTAGTATGTCATGATTATCTATTATACTAATTTCTACCTAAATCCACACACAACCTTTTGAACCAAAGGTATTTCTTTTGGCATTTTCAACTTATTCAGTTTCAGTTTTTCAATTTCTTTAAGTTAAATTCGTGAGCATCACCTTTCGATATCTATGTTTCAATGAAATGTAGCAAATTTATAGGCTATATATTTAAGTTGCAATATGGTACAAAATTCCAAAGTCTAGACATTTTTACACAATGGACATGAGATACAATAATCATAGCAATAAATTTGACCATATATCATGTATTGACCATTTTAGCTTCAGTGATAATGGATTAACCTGTATTGTACACAGATTTTTGTTTGCAAATCATTAATTTCTAAGCATTTTAGTATTTTAATAGCAGTTTGAATATTTACTTATCAGCGTTAAATTCACTAGGAAAAAATAGATCCGTTATATTCAAAACCATTTCGAATGTTTGATATGTAATTCTTTTGTGTACCTTATTTGGAAATTCACGACATTGAAATAGGATATATTTCATCATAGTTTTAATATTACATATGCTTGTAGTCATTTTGATATTCTACTTGCAATGTGATCAAGTACGTTTCATTCAGTAGCGGTTATATTTTTGTTGTTACCGTCACCTATCGGCATAGAGTTTGGCTAAATGTATTATGTGTGCTCTCTTTATTCTAGTGCGTAAATGAAAACCTCCAAAGAGGTCAATTGTGGGAATACTTGGTTTCAGAATTTCATTGAAAACAGTTGTTTTTCAATAGGTGTGCGATTCAAATGTAATGCTGAAATTGGAAATATATGTGAAAATTTTAAAGAGAAAATTGTATAACCTGTTCAACATGATATCATTTTTGTACTGACAGAAAATAAATGATATATCCTTCTGTGTAGTTATTTCACATTTTTCTGCAGTGGTGGTAACTAGAGATGCCCATCAGTGGTAATAAGTGATGCATATTGGAGGTATATATACTGTTAGGCCATAATAAAAAAAATCCTAGATTCTCATCCCCGCCCGCCCCGATTTTTTTTATTTTTGAATTTACGTTTTTAAACGAATATAGTCGACCGGAAATATCCCGTGTCTTGTCCGATTTCGTTCCGTAATGTTCTTATTTCAGATGACTTCCGGTGGTTTTTTATATTAAAAAACAGACAACATGGTCTTCGCCGTTACTTCAGAAGAAAATCTAAGACGTTAGCTGATTGGTTGATAATAACGCAACAATGAATGTGCATTTACGATCAACGAACGTCTTAGATTTTCTTCTGTTCAAAATGAAGACAGACGACATGAATACAAAAAACGACGTGTAGCTAGAATAAACATCTTGGAGATATGGAATTATGTCATGTCATAACTTAATGACGATGGATTTATAAATCTTAAAGATCAAGTGAGCATATCAACAAATATCGGACGTCAGTGATAAGAAATAGGTGGTTGAAATGAACGCTAAACTGCTGTGAAAATGGCACAACATCTTGCTACGAAGAAAATATATGGGAGGATTTCTGCCCCGATAGTTCGGCCCAGTTTTTCGGCTAGATAAGCGACAGTTACTGTTTGAAAATCTATTGACGGAACTTTCGTTTCATGTGACCTTGAATGCAAAGTTGGCGATATTGTGCTTTTTCTTGGCAACTATATTCAGTTTTCCCAGAACTCTGAAGGTTCTGAAAAAAGTAACAATGATCCTGTGCATGATGCATTCAGTTTTCTTATGTCCGCAGCATCAAAGGCAAACTATTTACCCGAGAAGCATAGAAACACAGTTAACTTAATGACAAAATAAAGCTACAGAATGCGATGGCACGATTTACCCAAAAAACGAAAACTACCCAAAAAGACCCCAAAACATCCACAAAAAAACACCCCAAAACAATTGAATAGAAATAAGTTTGCATCAATAATCATTTTAAATGCATTTTCGTCTGTATAAATATTTCATAGACAGCTGGAAATTAAAAAAAAAGTCAACATTTATCACTTCTCATGGAACTTGGATAAAACAGCATTATCAAAGTCAAAAACACCTACAGTCTCTGTCTACAAAACGTTTCTTAGTGTGGTGGTTTACTACTTCGTTTGCAATGCGCTTTTAAGTAATGGCTTTGAATTTCCGACATTTTGTTTATGTCGCGCGCAAATTCCCGATGTGAGCAAAAATTTTTACCATTAGTAGCACGGGTCCCCGGATGTAATAGGAATAAAAAATGTGAGCTTCTCTACATATATGAGGACTGATACCTGAAATGTATAACCACAATACACAAGTAAATGATTAGTTATCTCCTCCCCCGGGGACAAGTTTTTAAGGGAACAAAAAAAACTTAAAACAAATGAATAAAAGTCTTTCAGAAAAATAAGTCCATATTGCAGGCAGGATCTGATAGTCTATCTGACATAGAAAAACTGAATGCCTGTACACGTAGCGTATCAATAGAGTCTCTGAAATCACTAATTAAGTATTACTTTAGTTTATATATTAGACACTGATTCAGTTTTGTCATGGTGGCTGCGTCTGCGAGGTGACAATAGTTCCTTTTCCCCAGGTTTATTGTGGGGCAGAAGGCGGGCAAGGGCACGTGGTAAGCAAGTCATAACAGGCTGGTTCAGGGCTGTGATGGCGCGACTGGTCCAAATCCGCTTGTAAAGGATGTTGAATCATATCGGTCACTGGTGTCAGAGTGGGGGCTGCGGTAGGTGAATTGCTTGATGCAGCTGGCAAACTTTCATTTCTTGGTGGCAAAGACAAGACAGGAATCTTGGGTGCCTGTGATAGTGTCGTCTTGGAAGAAGCTGGGTTATTTGAGATGACCTTCTGAGTTTGTACACTAGTGGGTACCATCAAATGGCTCAGTGTTTGATCCCTTTGAAATTGAGTGAATTTTCGAAGGTGCTGGCGGTTACGGATAGTTACTCTGCCTGTGCCATCTACGCATATAACATACTGGTGGTACTGCCGTACTTCAACAACAATTCCAGTGCGCTCCCATCTCCTGGGGTGGTTGCCTACTAAGTTTTGTATGTATACATGATCCCCAACCTGTAATGGTGGCAGGCGATGAGTGTGTTCATTCCACCGTTCATGTTCCCTCGAAATGTCGTTTGGCAAGTGCCATCTCTCGATAAGACATCAACTCAGTCCATGTTTCATGAGGAGAGTATCTACCCATCAGTATGGGAATTGCATCACGAATAGGTCGTCCAAACAGGATCAATGCTGGGGATGTTTTTGTCTCTGGGTCAATAGAATTTCTGTACAGAAGTATTGCCCTCTGAAACTTGTCAATATCTAGTGAACCAACTGCACTGATGTTGTCCACATGATAGAAGCAGATCTTCTGAATGCCATCAAAAGACTGGCTGTTAAAGAGGAGAGCACACTAGTCCAACGCATCAAATTGAAGTTTACGCAACTATAGGTGTTATATGGATCATTTTATGGCGGCGATTTTCAAAGGTGAGAGGTATCGGTGATTATCTATTTCTCCACGCTTCAATGCACACGAGAGTAATAAATGAAGGGGACACACGAACTGTGGCATACCTAAAGATGTTGTAATGGAATGACTCGGCATCATCCACAACAAAATTGTTGGTCGGATTGGGACATGGACATAGGGGTCGAGAACCGTACCAGCTACCCACATACAGAAACAGGTATCAGTCATAAATGAGAATCAACATCGTCCAAGTTTAATCTTTAATTACAAGGATGACTGATACCTGAAATGTATAACCACAATACACAAGTAAATGATTAGTTAATAATAAGATTGCTAAAATTGTTATGTTTTAAATGTTTTTTGGGTCATTTTGGATGTTTTTGGGGTCTTTTGGAATGTTTTGGGGGTAAATCGTGCTGCCCTACGTAGTGACATTATTGATTGGCTACAAGAGTAAAATGTGGGATTTCTTAGTGCCAATGTTAACACTCTTGGTAAGTCGTTTTTCATACATTGGCTGTCTGTCTATGTTAGCCTACATTGATGAAAATCATCATACATTAGAAGGAATGGGATGCCATATACCAGCACCTCTTGCTCATATGAAGGGGTATTGACGGCCTTCAAGCAAGAAAAAAACACAAGTAGGATTTCTTGTTTTTGACATGACATTGGTTACAATTTTGTTATTTAGTAATTCTAATCATACATGTACATGATGTAGATATAAACATGAGATTTTGTTTAAATTTGTTGATTGTGTTATTACATTGTATATTTTGACATGAAGTCAAATAAAACTATGAAAGCTGAACAATGTCTTTTTTTTCACTGTTTGCCGGGTCAATTTAGTCATTTTCAGTGTCCAATTCCATTTCAGAAAAAATAAAAAATAAAAAATAAAATTCGCCCCCCCCGCCCCAATTTTTTTTGAAAAAATGGATGAGAATCTAGCAATTTTTTTATTATGGCCTTAAGTAAACCTTGTCCATTCTTCCATCTATCAACACTTTAGCAGATGTAATGACATATCTACAGGTGCTCTCAAAAATTAAAAGAAAATTCTACCCCTGTACAATAATTGCCTCCATGTCTTAAGTGTGACTAGCATTTTGTAAATCAAATAAATGAACAAGACTATCCTTGTTTTATATTTAACATCCCCAGAAATAAAATTTCATGTAGGCCTACATGGCAGTGTAACAAGAGATAGATTGTGTGCTTTAATTGATAATTGTTGTTAACTTCTTTGTACCACCCATCAAATATATACTTACTCACAAATTTTGTAGACACTGACTTAACATACATGCATTACCAGTTTCAAATAAAATATGATCAATGATTCCCAAGATGTATGATTGATCAAGTTTAAACGAGTCATTCTTGGAGCTCCTATAGGTCCTAGCCCCTTTTCATTTGCAATTTTTATGTTGCTTCACATTGGGATATTTCCTGCGAAGTTTGGCTGAAATTGGTCAATTTGTTCTTGAAAAGCACATATAATGTCTTAGTTAACAACAGTTTTGAAAAAGATGATTGGAGTAGGTCACCTTGAGGCTCTGATGGCGTTATTATGCAGTGAATATCATTTTAGTCCTGAAAATGATAGAACTTTAAAAAAATTCTATGAAAGAGACCTTTTAATAACATTAACTGCTTACCAGACTTTTGCCTTCTAATTTCAAGAAACTGCTAAAGGCAGTATGACCAAATTGCGAAGTATTGTATTTCAAAAAGAAAGGTTGTAATTAACTACTGTACTATCATGTTGCATCATAATGTGAGGTTTCTCACAAATTTAAAGAGCTAAACCAAATTAACAACACAGACAGACATCTTCAATGTGTGATCATAGACTGAACTTAGCTTTACTAGGTGGCCAAAATAGATGTCGTTTTAAGTTTGATAGTTTGCAAAGGAGCAGTAAATAACCATTTTTAAAATATCTTGAATTTGAGTAGGAGTTTAAGCTGCAATATCTGGCATGAAGGTCAAAATGCTCCAAACTACAGTTTCACAAAATATACACAAATCTTCAAGAAAACAGTTTCACAAAATATACACATTTCTTCAAGAATAAGATGGTACATAAATAACACAAAAAGTTACATTTATTGCATTTTTATTACAAAATACCATTTAATGTACAATTATTGCATATAAAAAGAGCATCATGGACACTTTTAAGTACCTAGACATGTAATCCAACATCAGTTTGCTAAAGCTTTAGTATTTCACCCAAATAATAAATACAATAACAGTAATTATCTATGTCACTGTATTATCAAATATTACACTGAGAAAATATCTTGATACATTTCAAAAGGTTTGCTTCATGTTACATCATAGTGTCAATAAGGCAGAGAATGTGATAGTATCAATAGGTATGAAATATCTTGGTATAAGATCACTTGTGTATCATCTAGAAGGAACATATCGTGCCAGCAATGGCTTTGGTATTATGATCTGTGTCGTATTACCTTGGACATTTTCTTATTCCTCCTCTAATACTGACTATTTTCAACATGTATGTATATGGCTAAAAGTAGTACTAAATCATGTGTTTGGCTAAAAGTACTTGATCAAAATTACTCACAAATATTGGATGTAAATATTATTTACATACTTTTTCACATGAAGATGCAATGAGTCCAAGTGCTCACTAGACTTGACTACAACATCAGATGCAGTTTAGAGTTCAGGAGCCAAAATAGTATATACTATATGTATTATTGACACTACATAGCCTTTAATCATATGCATTATTGACACTACATAGCCTTTAATCATATGCATTATTGACACTACATAGGCTTTAATCATATGCATTATTGACACTACATAGCCTTTAATCATATGCATTATTGACACTACATAGCCTTGGTTCATATGCATTATTGACACTACATTGCCTTTAATCATATGCATTATTGACACTACATAGCCTTTAATCATATGCATTAATGACACTACATAGCCTTGGTTCATATGCATTATTGACACTACATAGCCTTTGAATCATATGCATTATTGACACTACATAGCCATAAAACATATGCATTACCGAAATACCCTAAACAACGTATTACACATACATACACTTCCACTTTAAATATATTATGCAACATATGCACCATGAAAAAATGAGTATTGATTTCGAAGGAATTAGCAAAATAAACGGCTAAGATGTAGATGCAGACAATTTGATGCTTAGCTTTGTTTCTGAAAATTCAAAAGTTTTCTATATGAAATTCTTTGATTCTACCATAAGGAAAATAAAGTAAAAACAAAGTAAATAACAGTCAAATGAAAATACTGACATATATACACATCAGTATGGGACTTGGTTAATCATGAGACCCTCAATACAAATAACAAGCACCTGCTAAAGCAATCTGGTAACAAAACTGTATATGGTATATCAGTAGTTAAGAATATCAATCCACCCATAGTAACATCAAGAATGTTTATATAAGTCAAAAAATCAATAAATTTTGTCTCAGTTCATGAATTCTAATCAATTTTCCCCCCGACATTAATTTCTGATTAAAATGCAAAACTTTCCTTAATGAGGACTCCCTTATATTAATACATTGTAGTGTAATGGACAAAAAAGGTATAAAAACAATAATCATACTTGTTTCCTCATACTGCTAATTTGGTTCCTCCAAAATCTTTAGATAAACCACCAAAAAGACAAATTTCAGCTGATAATCAATATAGAAACAGTAAATACACAAAAGGCAATAAATAAGACTGCTGATAAAGAATATGGGACATCTCATTGTAAGGTTTTGGTATGTATATATAAGAATTACGGTAGAGTAAAACGTTTTTTGTCTCAATATGGGATACAGGCAATTTTAACATTCTTTATTGATGCCTTAACATCTTTGCTTCATGGCTGCTTTCATTTGTAAATAACAATCTTGAAATATAACAGTACATCTGTAAAATAACTTCTCAAAATGCACCAAACAGTATTTATGAAATTTCAAAAATCAAATTTCTCAATTTTTTTTACAGGTGAATAGGACATAATCAGGTTTTACTATTGAATATCTATGCCTATGGTTCCTGTATCAACAAGAAAAAGTGCACTCTACAGATTGTATCCCTGTAGATAAGTTTAAGACATTTCCATTAATCAGATGCTAAGCTTATACAACTGTAAACGTGGTTGAAACAAACCTTGACCTACTAACTCTGGTATATACATGTAATAGTTAACATGCAAAAACATTCACCCTAGCTGTGTGAAAAAATATGGCATTTGCAGGAGACTCTATTGTGCAGAAAAAAAAAACCCCAGGAAATTAGAGTTGAATACAGTACATTAACAAACTAAGGCCCGTCAAAAACTTCATATGGATCATCTGTTAATTCACTTTTCTTTGCTTCCGTGATGATTTCGCCTTTCAACAGAGAATATATCATCCTGCAAAGTACAGTAAAACTTGGTGATAACAAAGGCTGGCATATTGAACTGAATATGGATAGAAATGTTAATTTTCATCTTGTGTAATGTCAGATAAATAGTATGTGTATATGGTGGCTATATATGAAGATTAGTGGCCATTCGCCCTGTTCCGTGCAAGTTTTACTGTAGACAGGAAGTAAGTATATGTCACATGACTGACATAAAAGTGTCTCAAGATCTGCATTTATTACCGTAACTAAACATGGGTACATTCATACTATCATTACTTTTGAAACCAAACATTACAATGGAGTTAAACATACACAGATTTACATTTCAACTAAAAGTTAGGTTACACATTTAAAATAAAAATCTGGTAAACAAAATAAACAAACATGGCTGCCTTTATCTTGACATTTATACATGTATAATATAGTTGCAGTCCAAGACATGGTGGGTAAATTGTGTGATGATTTCCATGGAGATTGTTTTTTGACCTTTTTATGGATTTGTTGTTTTTTTCAGTAACCTTTTACTAAAGAATATATCATCCTGAAATGGAGATAAAGAGTAACAAAATAAATGAAATGGCACAGTAACTTGACTGATAATTTAAAACATTACATGTAGCCTACTGTAAATCCAGGAATTTTTGCGGTACTTTATTTTTCGCAAAACACCATTTTAATTTATTTGCAAGATGACATTTTCCGCAATTTCGGATAGCCATTTTGTCATAATTTTATCGCATTACAAAAGTAGTCCTTTCTTTACCATTGTCATATCACTAAATGCTCTACCTACCCATGGTCTCATGATACCTAAATCTCTCATAGCTAATGAATATTTATAAGGAGTGGGTGTTGTCCAATTTATCCAATCACAGTAGTTGTGATTGGCAAAGGAAGTTATCACCTAGTCTGTTGATGCAATAAATTCTGAAATTGTTTAAAAGCCTCGATATGATTGGTTGACCAATACAACATCATTTACTTGCATCGGCCGAGGCTTCATGGATAATAAAAGTATGTACAAGAGATTTCGGTCGCATGAGACCATGGGTAAGAGAGGGATTGGCGATTCCAGACGATGGTTTTATGACCTTACACATGTGTTCTGATGTGAACTCACAGTGAATACCAACTGTTTACTAAAACTCGTTTCTTTTATGTCTGTTGGCTAAAGTCAAGCCCAAAGCACTGCACTGTGAAAATTAAGTGAAAATGATATTTTTGCGAGCAAGAGCTCTTGCAAAATTACGCGTACATAAAATTCTTGAGAATAAAACCGGATTTACAGTATTTTTAGAATTCATTATATTTTGATCCAACTAAATTAAATTTTATTTCAAAGATTATAGGTATTTAAAATATCTAGGTTTGGGTTCTGTTCATCATTCCTGCAAAGTTTTATAGCAAAGCATTTGCTCAACAGTTTCAAAGGATATTATTATTTTTTTTCACAAACAAAAGACTCCAAGTGATAGCAGTTGCTGACATGGCTGTCTATGTCAGAAGAGCCCCAAAAAGAAAAAAAAAATACAGAAATGGAAAGAAGAATATGCCAAGTTATATGTAGAAAGCCAGTGTTGGTAGTAATGGATAGGGTATACTGGTAATGATCAGAAAAGACAAGGCATAAAATATAGTAGCAGTGTATGTCAGGCAAAAATGATTCATTGTACATTTTTATGTGCCCAAACTTAAAGAATATCACTTCATTCTATAAACTCATATGTGGATAAACTATCAGTGCCCCAGAAATCTTACATTATTTGCCAATTTTATGCATAAAAAATCACATGATATGCAAGCAAATTAAAATTCATGCATTAGCATAAAAACCCAGTACATGTCTAAAGCATAAAATCAAACACTTTGATCTGATCTGTCCCTAGCAGACTTTATGTTTCTTACTGAAACTTACTAAAAGATGACAGATTGAGTGTCTGTTCTAAATGGATCTTGGTGAATCAACAAAAAAAAAACAAAAAAAACCAAGCTAATTCTTAGAATTTACATCCCCCGCTTTCCTCCCTTTTGTGAAGGGGTAATCATATTGTAGGTAACTCTTTTGAGGTTAGGTTGAACCTTGTAATTTTCATGCTGTTGACACAAGATGTACATGTATAGCTTGGAAATGGAACAAAAACTAAAGCCTTATACACAGGTTAGATGTGTCATTAAACATGTATTACGGAATAAGTGAACTGGTTGAAATAAGCATAGACTGAATAATATATACTTGTAATGGGCCAAATAAACAATCAGATATTTGTAGCCGTTATTGCACGGAAACGACAGAAAATGACATTTTCTGTTAATCAAGAAACCATAACTCCATCAAATAGTGTCCGCCAAAAGTGGCGATTGAACTTGGCTAGGTAACTCTTACATCCACATCAACAGTGACCTAGACATAAGTGAAATGACAAGTCATGACAAACTGACTTCCCATAAGGAACAGTTCTACCAGGCATAAGGACATTATGTTAAGGTATGTAGAACAAAGTGGTACGGAGGAACATCACTATATCATAGTACAGCGGAACCACTTAAATGAACGACTAAAAGTGCTCTGATTCTTGAGGAGGTCTTTTAGTGAGGTCTGCTCTCACTGAATATTCATTAGGAAATTTTCAAGAAACTGAATATTTGCAATCTTAAATGTGAGGTGGTCTCCTAAGCAAGACGTTCTTTTGACAAGGTTACACTGTACATCCCATTGAAAAAAGAGGCATATAAAAAGAAAATATCAATTTTTAAACTCACCAGTAAAGGAAAATAAAGAAGAATATCAAATGAAATCCCATCTTGATCATGTTATCTCTCATATATATCTTGA
The DNA here is from genome assembly GCA_030159075.1 of Atrina japonica. Classification (NCBI taxonomy): domain Eukaryota; kingdom Metazoa; phylum Mollusca; class Bivalvia; order Pterioida; family Pinnidae; genus Atrina; species Atrina japonica. Next base: position 1,218,736 of record BROG01000032.1, read on the forward strand.
GCAGGTGTCTATTATGGATTTCTGTAGGATCATAGTACCCTATGCTTCCAGATGGCTTTGTGATGAATCTAAAATGTAGAATTGAAATCAAGACATTGCATTTGTGTTTTGAAAAAGTGGTATATACTTTCTTTGTTGTTGATGACTTATGGGGAGATTTACAGGCCTACATGTACCAAAGTAAGGTGGCACATCTGGGTTCTGCCAAAAAAAAAAAATGACTTATTTTCCAAAAATAGGAATGCACAGGAAAAACATGTTTACATGTATTACTGTTGCTCTAATATTTGTGTTACTGAAAACACCCCCGTTATGATTGCATTTAGACTCGTGTTTGTAAACAGGTGCCAATTTAACTTGGTATAACTATACCAACTTTGTGCCCCTATAAAATTAAAGAACAGTTATATGGTGTATGATGTATATATGTGGAAGTGATCTGTGCTTTCATGTGCAAGTCTAATGACAACTTACCTATAAGCCATCCATGCTACACAAGGACCATATAACAAGAAGAGAATCCAATGTCCCGTGAGTAACAAGAAAGCTGTCAGTATACCTTGTGCTATCAGTTCAGGTAAAACCCACTACACAAGAGAAAAAACATTTAGTTAGCTTTCATAAATATACCAAAATTACAGGTAGACTTTGGTTCTAGTACATTTCTTTCTCTATTGCAACACCATTTTGGTAGACTTTTCCATCATGACACCACAATAGAATGGCCCGTGAAATATTTGTGTGATTATACGACGCCACAATCGAATTATGTCAAAAACAGTTTGAGAGCCACATGTCAAACATAGCGATAGGTTAATTTCAGCTGAATCAGGGATTTAGACAAATTAGAGGTTGTAGGGTTGTAGCATGTACATACATGTTTAGATTTCAACAGATGTTTGCTTTAAGATATTACTGTACTTTGATTCTAATCATATACAGTGTGTTATACTGTGATACAAATAGTCCTGAAATGACTTCCACAGTTGATTAACTTGATATATGTATCCTAATTATATAACTATTTCTCATGTCTTCTAAAAATCTTTTCTCTGTGTTTCCAACATATTCTGGATATATATTTACTTACATACTGGTAAATAAACAACATAGACATTATTACATATTTAAACCTCAGACTCAGTAGTGCCACATTTTTTGTAATTTTGATATATATTTTTTTTTTATGCAAATTATGACAAAATCACAAACTCTTCATTGGAAGGCATACCTTACTCAGTTACTTTTTTGTTGACAGAATTCTGAGAAAACATTTACAACACAAAATTGAATAGCACCATACCTGCATATTTTCATAATGAAGAATCAGAAAATGTGTAAATAGAAATTCTAGCCAAGTGACCAAGGACATCGTGAAATCCCTTAGTTATGCCTGCAACCCTTCACATTCTATTATATCTCTTCATAAAGAGATCGTACAACATGTCTTTTGAACCAATATTGATAAATTGTCAACAGTGTCATATATTAGTAACAATAGTATTTGCATATCGAGGTCACTTTCTATACATTATGCACAATAACTTCTCACCTTATTTAATTTTGAACAGCATGAAGTTGCATTTAAATAGTCACATTCCAGATCTGACAAAGTTATTACCTGAAATCTAGTTAAGAAAATGGTGTATAATTGCAAATATGTTTGTTTTACCATGAAAAGATAACTTTAGTTGATATTCACATACAGTTTGCATCATTTCTAAAAAGTAATAGAATTTTTGCACTTTTTCCACATGATTTTAAAGACAAAATAATTGCTACAAAAACAAATGAAATCATGAGTGGAGAAGACACATGGACTTTATCTACACCATGTACACCAAGCAACGCTGTTTAACAAACTGTCCAGAGTCAAAATGCATTTTTTGTGTGTACATATATATATTATCTTTAATGATTACTATAAGGAGTAGGAGTAGCATGATTCTAACAAAGGGAGCATCAGGATATAAAAAACACAGACACTAAAGTATTAACCGCCAAAGGGTCCAGCAAGAGCCCATATACAAATCTGGGACCAGCTGCACAACAGGTTGTTAAATTTAACATAACGTTAACCAATGTTAACCCAATGGATTAACTGTAGATTAAATTTAACAATGTGTTGTGCAACTCGTCAACAATGGACAAACACAGACTTGTAGAAGATCAAGATGTGGGATCAGTTGCCATGAAAGAGTTCAGTAAGCATCCATTGTATTGTATTGTGTAGGGCCCACATGATGTGTAATTCTTGAAACCCCTTATAACAGTGTAACAGTCATGGAAATAGGCAGATTAACTGTCTAGTCCATCAGCTAACTTTTGTGGCTGGACTGTTAGCCATTTATATCCATGTACTAAAGTTAAGCAACAGCCAGCATGGTCAGCATCTGGATTGGTGACAATCTGATGATGTGTTGTACTTGGCATGTTACATTTGGTGGCAGCGAGAGAGCCTGAAATCCAGGAGATACAGCTGAAAGGCATAGTGTAAGCTGTGGATTTCAGGTTAAACCCACACAGCTTTTTGGCAGAGGGGGTAGTGTAACAGTCATGGATATATGCAGATTAATTGTCTAGTTCTTCAGCTAGCTTTTGTGGCTGGAACGCTTAGCGTTTATATCCATGTAATCCATGTACTGAAGTTAAGTCGTAAGCAACAGCGAGCACGGTCAGCATCTGGATGGATGATGATCTGATGATGTGATGCACTCAGTCAACCTGATGCACGTTAAATTGGAAACAAGAGTCTGTACTATAGCAGTAATACTGTATGGAGTCACATTTAAAAGGCATTGAAACCAAATGGATGAACTGGATCTACCAGCATTTTATTTGATATTTATTTGATTAGTGACAGATAAATATATAACATATACACATGTATGACAATGAATCTAAATAATTCCTCACATCTTTCTGATGATGAAATCAATATGTACCTGTAATGAAATAACAATTAACTGTATTAATCGTCTGTCAGAATCTGATGTCAACCATCACTGTCTACGTTCTACATTATCAATAATTAATGATGCATAAAGCCATGTCCATGACACTTGTAAACAACTTTGGGGGGAAATACCAATAAAGCTATATCTTGAAAAAATGATTTGAATGATGAAATCAGGATGTGATAAAAATAAAGTTTTATAATTTTACAGTGATGTTTACATTTTTAATAACAGTTAATACTATTCATACGGAAGTTAGGACATTCAACCATCAATGATCAAAGGACAAGCAAACTTTTTAAATCTAAAATGCCAATGACTTAGAGTTCAAATGCTATCATAAAACTTTAACATTCGAAAGTTAAAGAAAATACGAAACATTTTTCAAAAGGATACGAAATAAACAACTAAAAACAGCAAAAAGCCTTCATCCGTGAGGGCGAAGATGAATAGCAACCCGTCCGCTCCCATGCCGGTAGTTCTGTAGACTGGACGGTACGATGAAGAAGCGGTGTTAGAAAACCACTTTAATTTTTCCTAGTGAATTTGTTCCGGATATTTTAAAAATAATGTCATCAGTTCTAATATTTTGTCAGTATGTATCCCCAAAGTTATAACTATAATTTATAGGTTTATACGTAAATTTGTATTTCATTCCAAAATTTACTTTCGTTTTAAACAGTCATATATAAATGTATATTTTGACATGACACCGTTTCAAAAGTTATTTCCCTTGATAGAACTCTTACCTATGTTACTACAAACAAGAGTAGTCTTGCAAAAATAACATTTCATAAAAATGGATCCATTGTTTTTAGCCTTCAGTTATTTTCGTAGGAGAAAATATCAAGAGTGTGTTGATCTGTGCTCACAACTACTGGAGAAGAACCCATATGATCAGGTTGAATGTCTTTGCTTTGAATATGATGTTAAAATCCATATAATGATACACTCATACACTGTCACTAATTTCTGTGAAAACGCTGGGTAAAAATCGGAGAATTTTATATGCCCCATATAAAAATCACTCAATTTTACCCAGCGTTTCCACAGAAACTACACTGTCACTGATGGCAGTGATTCATGTCATTAAATTTACTGATATGCAACCTTGTATTTTTAAGTTTTAATCAGAATGTCATAAATTCATTAAAAGATGGTAAGTATGATTTCCACCTACCGCAGTTGCAGTGGCAACAGAGAAGACATTTTGCTATTTTAGAAGTCTCATATGAAGGGATGGACAGCAAGGATGGAGGCAAAGTAAAATAAAAGTAGTAAAATACCTTCTTCTTAAATGCCACTTTAACTAGGCCTAGACATCACTATACATCATTTCCTGGTGGATGGGGACTATGATTTTTCGTTATGTACATCAGTCTTTTTGTTTGTCCTTCTGCTTTGTCTAGACCACATTTTTCTGTTGACTGTAACTCTGTTTCCAATATTTGGTGCAGGTGTACATCTAGTTGATGAAGCATTGCATAAAAAATTGGATTTACCATCCTGATTATAATTAGTGTTGTATGCTGCAACCCGTATCTCTGATATAGGTAATGTTTATATGGAAACTGGTTGAGTATTCTCTAGACTCTAGTAATCACTTTGTTTTGATTCAAGAACAACTCCATGGTTAGTGCATTTTTTTTACGAGTTGATGGAACATCAACACAGTTATGTTATGCTATGTTGTTTATTGGGAACAAGTCAAAGCGCATTTTGCAGTATGGGATTAATAACACAATATATTGATGCAAAATTACACATGTATGTGCATTTAAGCAACATAAACTCAACTTTAAGATTGAAATTTCCAAATCACACTTTTATTCGTAAATATTTGCTTTTTAAAATGACGAAAATATATAACAATTCGGTGAAAAATATAGGTCTATAAGACTTGTTGAAATATATGCTATTAAAGGTAGTTTGGCATCCTTTATAAATTTTAAGATATTTTAAATTTGATTTAGAATTTTACTTTTCAATTATTTTCTACCATTACACTCTTGTGTTAGAATTGATATTAAAAGCGATAGACTGGACTGTTATTGTTAACAATTCTTGCGTACTATTAATATGCAAATGAGTTTTGGTAAAGTTTCCCTTACTGTGTATTGGCAAGATCTGTCTGTGAAGTTGGACATAGAAGTTGCATCATTCCTCATTCACATTCACATGATCTTAATTGATGAGAAACTTGAGCAGTCTTTGAAGTTGGGAGTATGTTTTACATGTACACGTATTGACCTAGAGATTTAAGGCTACCGATAGGAAGTATAGCATAAGGGTATAATACTGCCCTGTCACATAGAAATTTAATATCGATGAAATGATGTTTATAAGCGCAAGATTTTATAATCATATCGCTGATCTATGTAGTGTGTTGCATAATAAATAAGCCATCAGTACTTTTACCAAATTAAAAAGTATTCACTATACTGAGTGTATTATACCTCATTAAAACTTACAATTGCCATCAACTTGTATCAGTACTTTCAGTTCTTTGATTTACCAAATTAATTCTTCTTTACTCTTGTACTGTCTTGCATGAACAATGACTTCCCAAATGGTTTAATACAACGCTACCACAAAAACTGAAGAGATACCAAGTTGTACATATTGTAACGTGCCGAGCACATCACATGAGATTGTCACCCATCTAGATGGTGACCACGCTCGCCATTGCTTAACTTTAGTACATGGATATAAACGCTAACTGTCCAGCCACAAAAGCTAGCTGATGGACTAGACAGCTAATCTGCCTATATCCATGACTGTTACACTACCCCCTCCGCTGACACAAAGTTCGTCCCAAAGTTTCATGGGTTCAACCTGCAGTCCACAGCTTACACTATGACCTTCAGCTTTATCTCCTAGATTTCAGGCTGTCTCGCTGCCACCAAATGTAACATGCCGAGCACATCACATCAGATTGTCACCCATTTAGATGCTGACCGCGCTCACCATTGCTTAACTTCAGTACATGGATATAAATGCTAACCGTCCAGCCACAAAAGCTAACTGATGAACTAGACAGCTAATCTGCCTATATCCATGACTGTTACACTCCCAAAAAACTATGTCGCGTATCTGTGATAGAATATGACTCTCCGGGTATCGTACCAGAGTTGTTTCTCTGGATATTGGTTTATGCACTGACAATACAATGACAATTTACTGGATGCTGTGCATTTATGATATTACTGACCTGTGTGTTATTGCTGTTTATGTAGATTTGTCTGTGCACCTTATTCCAGTGCGTTTTCACCCAAAACCTATAATTTATTTAAACTACTTTTACTAGTGCATGTTTCTATGTCATGTCCGTGCATCTTATTCAGGCGCTTCGGTACCTAAACCCTACAAGTTATTCCACAGACGGCCTGTGCTTATACCTCGTCAGTACACCTTGCCAGTGTGTACCTTGCCAGTTTGTACCTTACTAGTGCGCCTGGTTCCTTATACTATTAAAGACCCGTACGTAACCCTTGTAGCATGCCCATGCATCTTATTCAGGTGCATAGACACCTACAAGGTATCCTTGAACAACAACTTGTTTAAATACACTGCAACTTTACTCAGGTTACAGTTCATATGGATTGTTAGTCAGAATCTATATTAAACCCTTAACTTACCTTAAGTATTTCCTGCCAGGTCTTTGTAATAAGATGCGTACCGCTCTTCATCCAACTGCCCAAAACTGCCGATTTCTGTGGAAGCACTCCCTTTTATACTAAATTTGACGTCACTAAGTGGAAAATTCCATATTACTAAGGATGATACCAAGTACGGGATTATCTATGCGTTTGAACATATGCAATGTACCATGTATCTGACAAACATCTACATATTAATTCTGTTCAAATTCAATTCCAAACCTAATCATTTCCATACATAGTAACTGACTTGACCTAATATAAATAAACAGAAACGCAGGCAGTGGTCAGAGCACGTGTCAAGCTATCACCACATATATTTATATTCATCACAATATACATGCATATGCTCAAGTATTGGTCAAATACCCAGACCAATGAGCTCCACTGTGAAGGAAGTCAATTTCAAAATAATGAATGAATTTATTGTTTGAAGTTGCTGATCTAATGCTAACTGTATAGTACATGTATGACACTACTGTAAATGTGCTATAAGTTCTCTAATACAACAGTTCTTTGAATTTCCTTCATAGTATCCCTTGACATTTAAAAGTTTCCAGTCACTGATCTGTAAATATCATTACAATTTTAATTTATCAAATTATTTTCAACGCTTATTTTAATATATATCTTTTGTAGGCTGCATGGACCTTGAAGACTCGAGCACTGACTGGTCAGGTGTTTGTGGATGAAGTGGATGTGGATGAGGAAGGGATTGCAGAGATGATAATGGATGACAATGCCATTGCTCAGGTGTCAAGACCAGGAACCTCCCTTAAACAACCAGGAACAGGAAAAGGGGCACCAAGTCAAGGTGTTAGGTAAAGTTATAGGTCCATCAGAATATAGGGATATGGGAGAGTCTGAATGATACACAGGAGGTTCTGAATGATACAAAGTTATAGGTCCATCTGAATATAGTAATGTGGGAGGGTCTGAATGATACACAGGAGGTTCTGAATGATACAAAGTTATAGGTCCATCAGAATATAGGGATATGGGAGAGTCTGAATGATACACAGGAGGTTCTGAATGATACAATTTTATAGGTCCATCAGAATATAGTGATATGGGAGGGTCTGAATGATACACAGTTATAGGTCCATCAGAATATGGATATGTTGGAGAATCTGAATGATGTGACAGTTATAGGTGCTTCAGAATATATAATGTGGGAGAGTCTGAATGATACATTATAGGTCCATCAGAATATAGGAATGGTGGAGAGTCTGAATAGTACAGTTATGGGTCCATCAGAATATAGGAATGTGGGAGAATCTAAATGATACAGTTACAGGTCCATCAGAATATGGGAATGTTGGAGAGTCTGAATGATATACAGGAAAGTCTGAATGATACACAGTTATAGGTCCATCAGAATATAGGAATTTGGGAGAGTCTGAATGATACAGTTATAGGCCCATCATAATATAGGAATGTGGGAGAGTCTGAATGATACAGTTACAGGTAAATCAGAATATGGGAACGTTGGAGAGTCTGCATGATATACAGGAAAGTCTGAATGATACATTTGTACACAGTTATAGGTCCACAAGATAAAGGAATTTGGGAGAGTCTGGATTATACAGTTATAGGCCCATCAGAATATAGGAATGTGGGAGAGTCTGAATAATACAGTTATTGGTCCATCAGAATATAGTGATGTGGGAGGGTCTGAATGATACACAGTTATAGGTCCATCCAAATATAGGAATGTTGGAGAATCTGAATGATTGACATGTGACAGTTATAGGTTCATCAGAATATAGGAATGTGGGAGAGTGTGAATGATACATTATAGGTCCATCAGAATATAGGAATGTGGGAGATTCTGAATGATACAGTTACAGGTCCATCAGAATATAGGAATGTGGGAGAGTCTGAATGATACAGTTACAGGTCCATCAGAATATAGGAATGTGGGAGAGTCTGAATGATACATTATAGGTCCATCAGAATATGGGAATGTGGGAGAGTCTGAATGATACAGTTACAGGTCCATCAGAATATACATGTAGGGGTGTTTGAGAGTCTGGATGATACACAAGAGAGTCTGAATGATACACAATTATAGGTCCATCGGAATATAGGAATTTGGGAGAGTCTGAATGATACAGTTACAGGTCCATCAGAATATGGGAATGTTGGAGAGTCTGAATGATATACAGGAAAGTCTGAATGATACACAGTTATAGGTCCATCAGAATATAGGAATGTGAGAGAGTGAATGATACAGTTACAGGTCCATCAGAATATAGGAATGTTGGAGAGTCTGAATGATATACAAGTGACAGTTATAGGTGCATCAGAATATAAGAATGTGGGAGAAACTGAATGATACATTATAGGTCCATCAGAATATAGGAATGGTGGAGAGTCTGAATAGTACAGTTATGGGTCCATCAGAATATAGGAATGTGGGAGAGTCTAAATGATACAGTTACAGGTCCATCAGAATATGGGAATGTTGGAGAGTCTGAATGATATACAGGAAAGTCTGAATGATACATTTGTACACAGTTATAGGTCCATAAAAATATAGGAATTTGGGAGAGTCTGAATGATACAGTTACAGGTCCATCAGAATATACATGTAGGAGTGTTGGAGAGTCTGGATGATACACAAGAGAGTCTGAATGATACACAATTATAGGTCCATCGGAATATAGGAATTTGGGAGAGTCTGAATGATACAGTTAGCGACCCATCAGAATATAGGATTGTGGGAGAGTCTGAATGATACAGTTACAGGTAAATCAGAATATAGGAATGTTGGAGAGTCTGAATGATATACAGGAAAGTCTGAATGATACACAGTTATAGGTCCATCAGGGTATAGGAATGTTGAAGAGTCTGAATGATGCACAATTATAGGTCCATCAAAATATAGGAATGTGAGAGAGTCTGAATAGTACAGTTATGGGTCCATCAGAATATAGGAATGTGGGAGAGTGAATGATACACAGAAGAGTCTGATTTATACAAATGGTGAAGTATGACTAAATAGTAATGCATTATAGTATCATAAATGAGATTTTATAAGTTTCATAATCTATTTTATGTCATGTTACATCCTTACCATATGTTTTTCTGTAAATGAAGCCTCACTCCTTGTAGCATTATACAGTATATGCTATGAATCTGTTTCATCTTTTTATAGACCAATGTCTCAATCAGGACGACCTGTATCAGGCTTTGCCCGACCCGGAACACAGTCCGGGAGACCAGGCACAATGGAACAAGCTATAAAAACCCCACGTACAGCCCACACTGCAAGACCTGTAACTAGTGCATCTGGAAGATTTGTTAGACTCGGAACCGTAAGTTGTCATGAACATCAAAGTCAAACAGAGGTCTAATAATGGTTCTCATCAGATTTCACTAATTACTTTAACCAGTTACAGTTCAAGACTTTCAGAAACATCCAGCAATGATAAGATTTCTATTTTGCCCAGTATGTTTTACTTAGAATTGATTTGTTTTACAGGCATCCATGTTATCCACGCCAGATGGTCCGTTTATAAATCTTGCAAGACTTAACTTTGCCAAATATGCAGCCCGACCAAACCTAGCCAAAGCATTGTTTGAATATATATTTCATCATGAAAATGATGTCAGAAACGTGAGTCACATTCTTAGAATTTATGTAAAATGCTAAATCTGTGTTTATGCACTCTCTTTAATTACAAAAAATAGTTAAAGATCAAATTTATTATCTGCGTTTTCTTAATCTACACTGTCATGGTAATTTTCTTTCTCAGGACAGAAGGTTAAGTTATAATATTTTTTAATGAGTACCGGTAGCCTCCCTTAGATTTAAAATTTTATGCTCATATACTAAAGATGAACATATTAATTCTACATGTATACTATATCTTGTGTAATGCTGTGATTTTTACCTTTAAATATTTTTCTGGTAATTTTCACGTGAACTTTTAAATTCCTGTGAATAAAAAATGAAAAAAGACTGAAAATTAACATTTTGTAGGACAGAAATCAAGTTGTACTAGTATAGTCATATTTTACTTTTGTATAATTTCAAAAGATGCATTTCATTGTAGGCTTTAGAGTTAGCAGCTCTTGGTACAGAAGCTTGTCAGTTTAAAGATTGGTGGTGGAAAGTCCAGCTTTCCAAATGTTATTATAGGTAATATATATCTACTGTCGGCTTGTTAACCTGAAATTGATATTACAGGTAATACATATCTACTGTCGGCTTGTTAACCTGAAATTGTTATTACAGGTAATATATATCTACTGTCGGCTTGTTTACCTGAAATTGTTATTACAGGTAATACATATCTACTGTCGGCTTGTTAACCTGAAATTGTTTCACAGGTAATATACTGTAATTCCAGAAATTTTCGCGGGACTTTATTTTTGCGATATACAAGTTCTAAATTTATTCATGAGATAATATTTTCGCTATTTCGAATGTCCATTTCGACACATTTTAATCGTAATTCATTACGTGATAATTTTATTTTTCGCGACTGAGAGCTCTCGCAAAATTACATGTAAATAAAATTCTTGCGAATAAAATGGGATTTACAGTAGATCTACTGTAGGCCTGTTTACCTGAAATTGATATTACAGGTAATATATATCTACTGTAGGCTTATTAACCTGAAATTGTTATTACAGGTAATACATATCGTCTGTAGACTTGTTAACCTGAAATTGTTATTACAATTATCATAATAATTGATCAGTTAGTCTATCAATTAATCAATATATCTATCAGTCTCTGTAAGTCTATCTATCTATATGTCTTTCTGCCTTTATCCATCCATTAATCCATCTATCTATCTGTCTATCTATCTATCTATCTATCTATCTATCTGTCTGTCTGTCTGTCTGTCTGTCTAATCTATCTATCTATCTATCTATCTATCTATCTATCTATTTATCTATCTATATATCTATCTATCTATCTATCTATCTATCTCTCTATCTATCTATCATTAGCTTATTTCAGTTCAAGGTCTATAACTCTGTCATACTTGTTTGAAGTGATACCCTCATGAGATGCATTACCAGAGTTATCTTTCTTACTGCTCATTCATGGTATTTGGATGACTGCACTTCATCCCTGTGTAGACTAAACATCATTAAATGATTTGATTGGAAGCAAATGTGCTGTGAAATATCTTTATACCTTATCATTACCATTGATCTCTGATTTGATTGGATGATAGATATGTTACAGACCTCTGATATCATTTATCACAAATGTTAGTTTCAATTGTGTAGACATGGCATGTTCAGGCCTTTTTCTGTCAATTTTGGGAAAATGCCATTGGCAAGACAATTGTGAATTTTAATGTGAATTTGTGTCAAATTGAGAAAATTTTGTTTGCTTACATGGAAATCTAAATGTAAAGGAATCTTTTTCTTAAATGAAATACCCCTTAAATTAATTTTATTTTTTATTATGATCATGGACTCAACACCAACTTGGGAATTTTTTTCATCAAATTGGGAAAAAAACACAAGTACATGTATTTTGCAATGGGAATGGGGCCAAAAGTCAGCCCCATGGAGACTGTAGAAAAAGGCCTGATGTTCATGTGGAAATGGAATTCTCTCTATCTAGGTTCTCAAAGACTTTGAAAAGTGTTGGAACATAGAGTTAATCCTTTAAAAGTGCTTGAATGTAGAGTTAATCCTTGAAAGTGCTTGAATGTAGAGTTAATCCTTGAAAAGTGTTTGAATGTAGAGATAATCCTTGAAAGTGCTTAAAAACAAAAATACCCTTGAAAAGTGCTTGAATTCAATGCAAAATGCTTGACTTATATCATCGGAATGCTTGAATTCTACTTGTTGCATCTTTACTTTTTACTTTGTTTTGGCTTGCAAGGTCTTGATAACTTAAATATACCCATTCAAAGTGCTTGAAAAGTGCTTAAAAATCTTTTTTCATTGACGGAATGAACCATGTCTATGTACTTCTCTCATTCTAATCATTGACCATCCAAAAATGTGAATATATGATATCATCTTTATTCTTTGGGAGAAAACATTGTTCATTCTCTCTTTTTCTCTTTTCTTTGACCTGGAAATAATAGAAAACTTAAAAGCCAAAAACATCACAAGATGTACTAAACATGCATAACAATGACAGAAAAATATATTTACAGTAATTACATGTTGGAAGATAATAAATAATTTTACTGTTTCATACTTGCTATCAAGTTTTCCAGCCAATATATACATGTATTTACATTGATATAGGCCACTCAGTTCATCTTGTGTCACCTCATTGTGACTAGAGGTAATACACTTAACTGAAAATATTTAGGTTGCAAGTTTGGACCACACAGGCAAATACTACCAGACACTAGACTGAAATAGAATACAACTTAATCCATTCATTGTCAAAGATTTATTGGAAATAGCTTATATAAAATATGAAATATTTTCAAGGGCTCATGGAAGACCTTTGCAAAAAAAAAATTTTTTTCTTTGCTATAGGTAGGTGCAAGTGATGCTGCTACTACTAATGACTTTGAAGAGAATCGTGATATTGTGCACCTGTCACTTGTGAAAAAAAAAAAAAAAATATATATATATATATATATATATATATATATATATATATATATATATATATATATATGTATTCATACACGTTATATGAAGACTTCTGGTTCATTTTCAGACTGGGCATGTACAGAGATGCAGAAAAGCAATTAAAATCAGCACTTAAACATCAAGATATGGTAGACACATACCTTTATCTATGTAAAGTTTACGTGAGACTCGACCAACCCCTAACAGCTGTAGAAGTTTATAAACAAGGACTGGAAAAATTTCAAGGGGAGACAACTTTATTAACAGGAATAGCAAGAATATATGAAGTAAACTATTTGTTGTTTTATGATTTATAAATTGAACACAAAGTAAATACAGACTTGACCCAGTATTAGTATTTAGAGGAAATATTTTTTTATCTGTTTTTAAAAAAAAATGTTCACTTTTAATTTTTGCTGATTTTCTAGTGTGAACTTAACATTTGAATAAAGAACAAAAAATAAAGTGGAATCTCGTTATGCCAAAATCGGATGATTTGAAATTCTGGTTATGTCAAATATGAATAGCTGATCTCAATTTTTATGGAAGTATAGATATGGTAATTAAAATTTTGGTCATCTTGAAGTAATGGGGGTAATCCCTTGAATTGTGACATAACAGGATTCCACTATAAAAGAATACTTTAGATAAATCAAAACGACACAAAAAGAACTCCACTGTAAGTGGAACATCCTGATATATATGTTATGGTGTCTGTGATAATCAATGGAATGGATGTATTCAGAGTTTACAATTTTGAAATGTAAAGAGAGTACTGGAAATCTTTTCATTATAATTGAAGCTGCTAATTCACAAAATCTCTTAAAATTTTATTTATCTTTTTTTCTGTCAAAACCTGTAAATTTACATTTATCATCAAGATACCCTTCATTGTATTGTGTTGAAAATTGCTCTCCCAATTAGGAAGCACAAGGGTGAATTAGAGCTATTGTCATAAGACACTTTGTAAGTTTGCTGTTTAAACCATACAAAACCCACACAGACAAATGTCCAATTATAGGATCTTTAGGTTTTTTCAGTTAATAGAGATGTGTTCAACTTATCAAATAATTACCAAAATCATAAGACATTTGTCTTTTATACTGGTGCACCTTTAAGACATTTGCTTTGTATACTGTTGCTCCTATAAGACATTTGTCTTGTATACTTTTGCTCCTTTAAAGATATTTGTCTCATACTATTGCTCCTATAAGGCATTTGTAGGGCCAGTGATTTTCCATTTCAAAATTGCTTCAATTATGTTTTCAGTTTTGGTTAATCATGATGTTTCTGTTTTCATAAGAAAAAGAACTAAAAACATACTTTAGATGAAAAAATATTTAACAATACAGACTCATAATCATACTTTCAATAGTCTGCCACACAAATTTAATGATAGATTTAAATAGCGAAGTAAATAAAACATATACATGTATATGCAACACTATAAAACAAATAATTTTAAAATATTTGATAAGTAATTTGTAAGTACTGTAGGACTTTACTTATATACATTTACCGGGTAGGTAACAAGGTTTGTTACAAATTGTAATTTCTAATTACTAATTTTTGCTTGAATTTATCACCCAACTTAATACAAGTCTGTGAAGTTTTATTTGGTGTTTTTACTTTAAATAAATTTATAAAGTAGATCTACATTATACATGTACATGTATTTTATTTTTATAGACTTTTAATTTATTTTATCAACACTAATATGTACTATGCTGACAGAATTTGCAAAATTAATCATCACCATCCTCATAAAAATCCCATGGAAACTGATCAACCCGTGCTGATGTATTTATTTTTTAAATGGGAGCAAGTCTCCTCTTTTTTTCAGCCATTGTAGCTCGCTGTCAAAACCGTCAAGGTGTGAACACGTGTTTATGTTGGTAACAAAAACCGGCTGTCAATCGAGCAGTATGTTGTAAAAAGTTAGGATGAATTGTACATTGTGAAATTTTAATATAAATTATTAAAATTGGTAAACATATTCAGAAATTGAATAAACATTATGAAAACCTAATTCAATACATCAGATTAAAGCTATTTTTGTTTTAGAAGAATACAGATGTCAGTCAGTACTGATGTTACGACATTGGAAGTAATTGCCCTTATCATTTGATGTGTAAATGTCAGATTACAGTGTATCTGGCTTATAGATCTACGGGATAAAATAATAATTGATATAAAATTATGTTATAAAATATTGTAAATAAACAAAGAAATGAAGTTTATAACACACAGAAATAGCACACTAGTTCACAATTTAATAAATTCTACCTCATGTTGGAATTTTTATAGATTTTTCAAAAATGTCAATTCCGTTTCAGATTGCCGATTCCGCAATTCTGTCCGCAATTTCACAATCGCGGATATCACTGGCCCTACATTTGTATCATATACTATTGGTTGTATAAGATATTTCACATACATATATGATAATAATCCTGTGGAATTACTTCTTTCAGGGGATGAATGATATAGAAAATGCTGTCAAGTATTATAAAGATGTACTGAACTCGGATAGTATGCATGTAGAAGCTATAGCCTGTATAGCGACACATCACTTTTATACAGATCAGCCTGAGGTGGCACTAAAATTTTATAGGTAAGAAATATCATATATAGATACATGAGATTACGTGAGATTACATCAGACAGTGTTTGTTTATTCTTTTGATACTACACATGTACAGTATGGAGAAAAAGAATTCACATATATGTGATTGGAATTAATTACACACAGTACTTAAGATATACTGATTAAAATATAGTTATTAATGTTGTCAGTCCAGTCTAATTAAAAACCGATCTCTCATCGATCCTGTTTTCAGAAATGTCATGTAGAGGATCCAACGAAAACCGCTATGGGTCATATATGAGTGGCCTCCCCTTGCTATGTCATGTTTGAACGATAAAAATGTTATTTTCAAGATCATGAAAGTTTATCAAATGGCAAAGAGATGTGACTCATTTTATAATATAGAAATCGACTGTCTGCGATTCATTTGGTGCATCTTTGGTGCGTAAATCTTATCCAATGTTCAAAAAGATTCTCTACCTCCGGAATTTCGTGTGTTCACTGTTGTTTATGATGTTTACATCAATTTGTCATTAGATGTCACTGACATGTGATGCCATAGTGGGTTTCATAAGATCCTTTATGCGACATCAGAAAACGAGAGCAATGAAGAGATTGGTTTTCAATTAAATTGCTGTTTTTCTATGTTCAATTCATTATAATATCTTTAAGGTATTGTTTTGCACTGTCTGTTTTTTAGCTGAATGTCATTGGCTGACAACTAATTAAAATGATAACGAGTCTCGTTGTATGACACATCATAGACTAAATACTTCCTTCGTAATCTGAATTTGTTATGATACAGTATCTAAGATATTACAAAAATAGAAACAAACTTCAGTAAAGAGATGTACATGTACTTTATATATTCACTTCATTAATATTGTGTAATATATTTTACGCAGTTGATATGTTGACAGAGAAAGGACATGTATGTTTATTCATAGTGTTAATCATGTTGTTGGTGAGATGATATGCATACAATTAAAGTTTTTGTGACATATATTGGTAAACAAATAGACTGTGATAGGTCCTTGAAATGATATGCAAGCTCATACAGGTATGACAGGCAATGTATATTTATATATTTATTTCTACACCTAGAAATTTACTTCCATATATATAGAGGACAGAAAAATAACTGGTGTTCGTTTCCTAAAATTTGAAAATAATGCAGACAGAATTTTGCTTTATGTCAATAAATATTTTATGAAAGTCAACATTCAACAATAGTTGCCAGAGTTATGGGACTTTGAACCATTCATGAATGACTGAGTTCACAGGGGCATAGAGTTTCTTACACACATCTATTTTCATCTGTGCATCAGTAAATATTTGTTTCTTTTCACTCTGAAACTTTTTTTTTGCAATAGTAACACCAGTCACTAGTGCCCACTATTATAAAAGACCACTTTTTTTACAAAAGTCAAGATGTTACTGTATTTTCATATGTTACTTTGTATCTCCCCATTCACTAGTGGCCACATTAATATGCTCAGCTATAACAAGTCTAAGTCTGAGTATTCAATATGATGTACAGTAAAACCTGCTTTAGTGACCACCTGTGTATAAAGACTACTTGGCCACAAAAGACTTTTTTTGCTGTCCCCAATAGTACCATTTGTGTACAAATCAACCTCTATATAAACTCACCTCACTGGTTTTGTTGCCAAAGGGGGTCTTTATATACAAGTTTCACTGTATATACCAGGGTTCACATGTGACCAGGATAATTGGGAAAAAGCAAGAGATTATGTTAATGGTGTTCATGATCAGGAAAAGTCCAGGCTGAAGCTATTCCTATAAAAACTTGTATCCACAATTTGCAAATACAGTGTGATGCTTTTTGGTTTGCTTCTTTTGCACAAGAAATACAAATGTGCATGCACTGCAAAGTGAATGCTTGCAATACTCTTGTTGTATGTACATAATCAATCCACAAAAATCCAGTTATAAGATTTTTCTATTTCACTCTGTTTTACTGCAATTTACTTTTTCCAAATTGTATAAGTTAGTTTCTTAACATAAATGCCTTCAATATATTGCACTGGAGAGCATATATATTTTCAATGCTTTGAACGGAAATGGAGCATTGAAATGAAAGAATGTACAGATCATCAATTTTCTTATCATAGCCAATAGTGCAGTGGTTAGTGCACTATTTTATCTCTAATGTTGCCAAGCTTTTATCCTAGTGTTGGGTAGAGAACTAGAAGACATGATATGATGGTAGCCAGCACAACTGTGTGTTTTCTGTGGGTACTCTAGTTTTCTTCCTTAGTAAGCACCCACCCCATCACACCAACATCAGAGCCAGTAACAGACAGTTTTATAACTGATACTTGTCAACTCTCTCGATTTCCTTGGGAGACTCCCGATTTTGGCCCTGTTTCCCGACCTCCTGATCATTCTTTTAAAAACCCCTTCTTTCTACCGAATTTTTAACATTTCCTTCCAAACACGATAAATGTTCTGAAATTTGAAAAAAATGACACGCAAGATTTCCACCGCATTGAACAATACATTACCTTTCAAAAAAGTTTTGTAACCAATCAGAGGCTGGTTTGTACTCCTCGTTGTTGTTTGATTAGTTTTAGCGGTGTGTCACATGTTTATGAATTATTGTAAAATTAAGTTTATGTTGTTGTCTATTTCATCCTTTGTGTCACATTGACTTAATCAATGCCTTAGATTATGTAAAACATAACCCAATTTTCTTTGTTTTGAGTTTGTGTTAGAAATGCAAGTGGTCAATCTACTTTAATGTACTGACAACTGCATTTATAACACAGGTGGGGGAAAAATAGATACTTTTCAGAAGATGTAAAAGTTTTACAGGTAGATACAGGTAATTGTGCATGTAGATAATTCGGTCAGGTAAACTGACCCAGTTTACCAGGTAACATGTGCAGAGTTTTGCTAGAGGTAACATTTGTATCACTGTCAATGAATGTCATAAATTATCACAAGCTTTACAAAATGTATTGTCACCGAGTTTAATTAATCCTCTTTTTAAACATAAGTATAGACGGCTAGGTATTTGAGTGTTATCAAATGTAGTAAAATTACATAACACAACCCAATGTTATGTATGCTATTGAAAGTAGAAACTTACATGATAATGTTTAAACATGACTCTGTTGTCAATGTGTATCTAAGAAACTAATGATTTGGCCTGCACATTGGAGAAATGTAAACACAATGCTGGATACAATTACAGTAAAACCAAGTTTTTCTTTTGTGTGTTCTCGTTATTTATAAAGAAAAAAGAACAACGGCCGCCTGTGATGTATGCTATTTTTAATCTTTAAAACACTGGCTAGCTTCACATCTTCAAGTATATTGCCATGTCATGTAACTGCGCCATACGATTTTTCTTGTCTGAATGAATTTCAAAAAAGCGGCGATATTTTATAATTTATGTAAAGTGAGAAATTAATAAAAAGGTAAATAAATAAATAAATAAATGCTGATTGATGATAAATTTTATGATCATGATAGACACGGGTGACAAACAATTTTTGATTGATAAATTAATCGTATGCATATATATTTTGATTTTGTTTTAACTAATATATCACTATAAATATCATTAGAATCATAAACATGTGTCTCAGATGGAATGCAAAATAGAATAAAAAAGAAAAAAATTACACCTCGGTGTGTTGCATGAATGTATAATGCAGCTTCCATATGGGACCCATCTAAAAATTTTAATTTCCGAGATGATTGGGTGTAGTGTAAGTCTCGTAGGCGTTCGGCAAAACACACCTTTGTATATCACATGTAACCGGAAAATGTGATTTCTTTAGTAATTGATAATATTGTAAAACACAATTTACATGTATAAATACTGTATTTTAACTTATTTTTTCATATAGTAAGACGATTAATACGTTAAATTTAAGTTATAATATTAGGTTTCCGTACGGTATTTTAAGAGTGACAAAGTTCTTTATATAATTGACACGTAATCTTTAACCAACGGGGAATAAAAACATGACCATTGGGGAAAAAAATCTTGTTGTTTATTATAAAACTGTATTTTTGTTAAATTTCCATTTTCATTACAGTTGATGTTGCTCTCAATTTCCATTATATATGTACGGTACTTTATTTGCTCTGCCAATAGCACAATGCAGCAGTTGTCTTTTAAAAATGACATACAATTTACGCCTACAACTACGATATCAGTTTATAAAAAAATTAAAAATAGTAATTCAGTTATTTTGTCTTTACAATTTTATTCCGCAAAGTTTATATTTGTATTATATGTTCTCCATGGTGACAATTATGCTACTTTACACAAAGAGGTAAGCATAGATTAATAAATAATGAAAAAAAATAGATGTCTTTATGTAGAATATCGCTGCCTAACAAGGAAAATGTTACAATTTAATCTCGTTTTATTGATCTATTAAAAATTCCCAAACAAAAATCACGACTGCAACAGTTAAAAACAAACATTCCTACATTATTATACACAAAGATATATTCACGCAATAAACCAGCAAGTGTATTAATTGCCGTCCACGCCTGAGGCACCACTGATACAAAGTCTATAGTGAAGCACGTACTTCACAACCGGTGTCCTCGTTGTGATGTCACACAAATCTCTGTCCCTTTCTGGCTACTTGAGCCGTTTGTAAAGGTGAGTTTTGCAGTTTCTCACTAATATGTCGAAAACACATGCACTAATTTTCACTGTTGTTCTTGGAATGAAGAGTTCTGAAAATACAGAAATTTTCATTTTTCACTCAGGGTGTTCTTTAAACCCTTATGGATGAAAATAGACCAGCAATAAAGGGTCAATGTTAGGTCTGTCTGCAATATCTTATGTTATATTTTAAACCTTGATGTTTGAAAATGGACCAGCAATAAAAGGTCAAGGTCAGGACTGTCTCCAGTATCTTGGCTTCTTACCATTCACTGAAACAGGCCAGTTAGTACTAGCCAGTTCCACCAAAGGTAACATGTCTGACTGAGGACACACTGACATCTGCTCCAAGTTGGGTTCCTTCCCATGATTCAACAGTATTAGTGTTTTAGACTGCTAAAAACTGAATTTACATCTTTGATTTTCTCAAGAATCAACGTTTTTAAATATCATCTCTAAAACTGATAAGAAACAAAAAAATAATGAATTTTCAGCATAAAAAATGAATACAGTGAAACCTGTATATAGGGGCCACCCAAGGGACCAGAAAATATTAACCTTTATGTGCAAGTGATGCATATACACAGGTTCAATTTAGTTGAAGTATGCAGTCAAGGGACTAAAAAAACTGGCCTTTATAAACAGGTAATCCTTATATAGAGGTGGCCAGTATAGCAGGTTTTACTGTATTTTATTTATGATGAAAATATTTTGCAACTTGTCTGTCACGTTATTGTTGGACTTCTGGACCATTCACAAAACGTGGTTAGTACTGGCCTAGCTGTTGTGAATGGAAAGCGCCCCTGATGAAATATATTTTAAACCCTGATGTTTAAAAATAGACAGCATTAAAGGGTCAAGGTCAGATCTGTCTTCAATATTTTATGTAATATTTTACACCCTGCTGTTGGAAAAAAAAAACGCAATAAATAGTTAATGTCATGTCTGTCTTTAATATTTTATATAATATTTCAAACTGTAATATTGGAAAATAAACCAGCATTAAAATGTCAAGGTCAGAGGAAGGATTATAGGATCAAATGTAAAGGCTTTGTCAATACACAGTGAAACCTGATAAATGGAACATTCCTGGTTTTGTAAGAATAATTCTGATTTAGATTTAGTTAATTTGTCAGTGCCAGAATAGTTTTCTAGAATTATTTATACCTATCTTTATTAAAGATCAGACATTTGATCAGACATGACTTGTATTGAATTTTAAGAGGTTAGCAAATGTGACATCATTTAGAATTAAAAATGTCTTTTCTCATATAGAAAACATTTTGATAATTCTGTGTGGACTGTCACAGCAACACAGAATGTACAAGCAAAATACTCTATGCTACCAAGGAAAACAGCAGGAAAAAGTTTTCTGTGTCCGTAAACATCATCTGATAAATTCTTTCCATACGTAAAATAGATATGGTATAGCAGTGAGCCAAGGTCTATTTATAATACTTTACATTTAGATTGATCTTTCAGCAAACAAAGATATTGACATTATGCACTGGAAGAACTATGAAATGAATAGGCCCTTTTTGTACATGAAAATCATCAAACGAAGTGAACAGACAGTCTGTATTTGTTCACAAAATGTCAAAAGGTCCTCAGAAATAATATAAAGCTCTCCTTTTCTTTTATATAATATGTTTGAGCCTAAAACAGTCATTTCAGTAAATGAAGACGGCCCACAAATTCTTTCTTTCTATTGTTTTCATTAAAATATTATAAGTCATCGACTACTTTCACTTCTATGCAGAAAAAATGCTAATTTCTATCAATATACCAAGTTCAGTTTTACATTTTTTTTCCTGGCTACTTTGCATAACTTAGTTCCTACTTCACAAACTACTGAAAGGTCTGCTAAGATATTGAAAAGCTCTGTTTGTCCCTATTATATTACAAGTGTGAACCTAAAAATGTCAAGAAATTCTGTTAGCTGCTATCCAGTTTCAGGTGTAGTCTTCAGCAGTTTTGATATACCTGGATTTTGATTGTATCTTTTAAAAGGTGAATTGATCTCTTTGTTAATGGTTGGTCATTTATGTCTTTTAAAGGAGGGTTTATGTTGACAGTTACGGAGATAAGGTTTATATTTGTTACTAATGACCTAATATTATTGACCCTCGACCTTTTCATGTTGGTACTTCAGGTTTGACACTGATCACCTATTACCCATGCAATTATAGAGGCCTAAAGCCACAGGTATTTGCCATGCCTTTAGTGCATTCATTGTAGGGATATATAAATTGTGGATGTTATCTCGCCATTTTCAAATTACTATCTTGTCAGTGCAGTGTTGTCTTCTTATTTGATCAATGGAAAGAGGCCATTATTTTATAGTACCTTGCAGTAAACATGACCTAGTATACTGTTACACAGGCATGGTAATTGTTACCTATATATCTAATCGATGTCAAGCTGAGATTTATCTGTCATTAGGGTGGGGTAGGACAAATGAATTAAGATTCTTATTAAAATTAAGATAAATCAGCTGCAATAACATCAGTAGACTTGTGATAATGTTTGTAAAAATTAAAGTATTTAAAGTATAGTTTAGGTAATGTGTAGACCTACCGCGTAAATATTAAAATATCAGAATGTGTTTCTTTGTTTCAATATTTTTTCTATCATATGACCTGCCAAGAATTTTCCAGCCCATAACTTTCACTTATAAATCTCAATGTTTAGCAGAGGAATCACTCCTTATCAAAAGACTGAGCAGAGGAGTCATTTCTTATGCATGTGCTTGGTAGAGCTGCCTCTTCGCCAAGTGCTTAGCAGAGAAACCACTTCTTATTTTTGTGCTTAGCAAAAGAGCTGCATTTCTTTCCATGACATGTCTAGCAGAGATGTTGCTTATCCAAGTACAATAGCTCAATAATTTGATTGAAAAGGAAAAAGATATGTCTCTCTTAACCAAAACTTCTCATTGACTCCATCTGACCTCATACACATGTCGACTTATTGACTCCATCTGACCTCATACACATGTCAACTTATTGACTCCATCTGACTCATACACATGACAACTTATCAATGACTCCATCTGACCTCAAACACATGACAACTTATCAGTGACTCCATCTGACCTCATACACATGTCAATTTATTGACTCCATCTGACCTCATACACATGTCAATTTATTGACTCCATCTGACCTCATACACATGTCAATTTATTGACTCCATCTGACCTCATACACATGTCAATTTATTGACTCCATCTGACCTCATACACATGTCAACTTATTGACTCCATCTGACTCATACACATGACAACTTATCATTGACTCATCTGACCTCAAACACATGACAACTTATCAATGACTCCATCTGACCCATACATATGTCAATTTATTGACTCCATCTGACCTCATACACGTCAATTTATTGACTCCATCTGACTCATACACATGACAACTTATCAATGACTCCATCTGACCTCAAACACATGACAACTTATCATTGACTAAATCTGACCTCATACACATGACAACTTATCATTGACTATATCTGACCTCAAACACATGACAACTTATCAGTGACTCCATCTGACCTCATACACATGTCAATTTATTGACTCCATCTGACCTCATACACATGACAACTTATCATTGACTCCATCTGATCTCATACACATGACAACTTATCATTGACTCCATCTGACCTCAAACACATGACAACTTATCAGTGACTCCATCTGATCTCATACACATGTCAACTTATCATTGACTCCAACTGACCTCAAACACATGACAACTTATCAGTGACTCCATCTGATCTCATACACATGACAACTTATCATTGACTCCATCTGACCTCAAACACATGACAACTTATCAGTGACTCCATCTTACCTCATACACATGGTAACTTTTAGTATTACATTCATCTCTTTTTGGATTACACATGTTTGTGCCAAGATTATATGCTTTAGTTTATACAAATATTCTGACCCCTGTAATAGATGGAGTCTGGTTTAAAATCACTTTGAGTCAATCTATCACTTAACAAAAATAATGACCCTGGGGTCAGTCTGTGGTAGGAGTAAAAATACTGTGTGTGTTACTTGTAGGTCTACCCTCTGAAAAAAAAATGCTGAATATGATCTGATTCATAACATAAAAATATCCTATTTCAGATGATGTATAATTATATAAATTAAATCAGATGGAGACTGTTATCACATGGTCATTTGTTATACATTGCTTTATTTTCTGATGATACGATGTAAATGTACTCTATCATTGACTATTAAGCTATTTAAACTCCATTTTTTGTCAGGGATGACAGGAAATGGCTTTGTTTCAGATAACAGAAATTCTAAAGTACATTCTCAGATTCTAACGATTTGTGTTATCAATTCCACCTATACCAAACTTAGACACATTATTCTTGTCACTTATAATGAACATGTGATGGATATGAAGGGCTTTTGATGTCAGTAACATTGAAATAGATTAGTTTTGATGTGATTAAGTGTTTTAGATGTTACACTTGGTTCTGTAATTGGCCAGGTAACATTAAAGTCTGTTGTTTCCAATAAGACTTTACCACAATTCAGAATTTTATCAATCATATGAACTATAGGCAGAAACAAACTAGCTGCCTGGTAACCATTGTGATTTTTCATAGTATGTATTTACATGTATATATACCAGTTATTTCTACAAACGTTTTTCCCAAATATGACTTTGGAAAAGTGTAAGTTTCTTTACATATTTATACAAAGGAGAGACTTTGGATACAGACACACACACACACACACACACACACACACACACATGCATGCAGCCATGCACACACACAGGCACACACACACCATGCATATGCACACTCTAAAAGAATTGTTATATCAAGATTTAGTAATACAATTTACACTTGTTCGTCTTTGGGAGTTGACATACATGTACTAAAAGTCTGGTATGTTAATGTTGACCAAGAAATAATATGCAAATAAAACTATTTCTTTATGAAAAGTACCAAAAATTACCAAGTCTGTTTCACTGGTCATGTGTACAATAATGTACAAGGAGTTTGGAGATTACCTGTAGGACCATGGTATGAGTGTAGGGGTCAAATCCTACGAAGTCAGATCTTATGAAGATTTAAAGACAATATATGGAGTTATTTTTGTGTTGTTTATTCTTCATATTTGTCCTTTAAAGACCCTTTACCCTCTTTGTACTGTTGATAAGATGGCTGACGCATCTCATATATAAGCATAAATCAGAGCTTATTGACTTTACTGCATTTTACCTGTTGAACTTTGTTAATTTTACCAAAATTTACCTCAAATTGTTTCCCATAAACTTGTATTTTGTCCTAATATTAATTTTGTATAACTTTTGCCTTTTGTCTGATATAAACTATAGAGTATTGATTTAAAAAGTAATCTATATGAGACTTAATAATGGCTTTTACTAGTTCAAGGATGGGTTTCAAGTGGATATAAATTTTATCTCACCTGGTTCAGTCAGGGGTCTGTCACACTGATTTACCTTTCTTTTTTGAAGTGCTCAGTTCCGTTTATAGAGTAGGGGGACATTTGACTTGCAAACAGCAGGTTTGGGGTTTGAATCTGAATTAAAACTTTTTATGACAAATTATATCTAGCAATCAACATCAGGGATGAAAGTGTCAAAGTCACACCTTACAAACGAGTCACACCTTACAAACGAGTCACACCTTTACAAACGAGCCACGCTGAAAGTGGTGAACTAAAAAAACCAACAAGTGGTCAGGATAAAACCAATGATCTATACTGTAAGTGGTCAAATAAAAAACCAATGACCTGTAGAGCAAGTGGTCAGGTAAAAATCCAGTTAGCTGTAGAGCAAGTGGTCAGGTAAAAAACCAATTAGCTGTAGAGCAAGTGGTCAGGTAAAAAACCAGTTAGCTGTAGAGCAAGTGGTCAGGTAAAAAAACAGTTAGCTGTAGAGCAAGCGGCCTGGTAAAAAAACCAGTTAGCTGTAGAGCAAGTGGTCAGGTAAAAAACCAGTAAGCTGTAGAGCAAGTGGCTGGGTAAAAAGACAGCTGTAAAGCAAGTGGCCGGGTAAAAAACCAGTTAGCTGTAGAGCAAGTGGTCAGGTAAAAAACCCAATGGGTAAAAAAACAGTTAGCTGTAGCACAATTGGCTGGGTAAAAAACCCAATTAGCTGTAGAGCATGTGGGTAAAAAACCCAATTAGCTGTAGAGCATGTGGCCGGGTAAAAAAACCAATTAGCTGTAGAGCATGTGGCCAGGTAAAAAACCCAATTAGCTGTAGAGCATGTGGCCAGGTAAAAAACCCAATTAGCTGTAGAGCAAGTGGTCAGGTAAAAAACCAGTTAGCTGTAGAGCAAGTGGCTGGGTAAAAAAACAGTTAGCTGTAAAGCAAGTGGCCGGGTAAAAACCCAGCTAACTATAGAGCAAGTGGTCGGGTAAAAAAACAATTAGCTGTAGAGCAAGTGGTCGGGTAAAAAACCCAATTAGCTGTAGAGCAAGTGGCTGGGTAAAAAACCAGTTAGCTATAGAGCAAGTGGTCGGGTAAAAAACCAGTTAGCTGTAGAGCAAGTGGCTGGGTAAAAAACCAGTTAGCTGTAGAGCAAGTGGTCGGGTAAAAAACCAGTTAGCTGTAGAGCAAGTGGCCGGGTAAAAAATCAATTAGACAAATGACAAGTGGTCAGTATAAATCCAATGAACTTTACAGCAAGTTAAATGTCAATGAGCTATATACTGCAACTAAATTGTCAAATAAAAGTTAATAAAAAAAAGTTTTTGTTCAAACATGTTTGTGTATTTAATATTACAAATTTGTGTATATTATGTTAAGAATATATGATTAGATTGTAAATTGTGTTTTAGTCATTTGTACAAAGTTCCATGTAATTAGCCATTTAATTTTTGAACTTTGTTTCTTCACTTGACAGCTGGCTGTGTTTCAAAAATGACAAATAATTTAGGAAAAGTTTATGGTCATTTCATTTGTACTGCGCAATCACCTTCAGAAGTTAAATCGAGAAACATTTTATGCTAGATCATAGTGAAAAAAAAAATTATGGCAGATAGATGTACCTGGCAATGGCAGCCAAATGACCTTTATAACCTCCAGATTGAGACCTCTCACTGTTGCATCTGGATTAGTTTGTTAATTGTGCAAAATAAAATACTCTGTTTTCATTAAACAGTGGAATCTCGTTGTCTCGAAGTTCATGTGACCACCAATATCACTTTGGGATATCCAGAATTTGAGATAACTGAAATTTGAATTAACTTATATATATCTATTAATCAATATTGGGACCAGTCATTTAACTTTGATATAACCAAAATTTCTACTCAACCAATTTTGAAATAAGGAGATTTTGCTGTACTGTACATTTTTGACACTAGGAACTTGATCAAGTTGGTTATCTTTTTTTCATTAATTTTTGTTGTGTGTAAGGTTCGTGCATGCTTGCCTCTACTCCCTAATTTTTATTATTCTCATTTTCCGCAATATTGATCTGACCATGTGATGATAATGATATTTGATCAATGTTTGTATTTTCTCATTTCAGACGATTGTTACAGATGGGAGTATATAATGCAGAATTATTTAATAATCTCGGACTTTGCTGTTTTTATGCTCAACAGTACGATATGACGTTAACTTGTTTTGAGCGAGCCTTATCGTTAGGTGAAGAAGTTGTGTTAGGAGATGTGTGGTTTAACATTGGTAATGTTGCATTGGTAAGTTTGAGATGTCAAGATATAGGGAGAAATACTCTAAACTGAGAACATACATGTATAGAACCATAGTGTTGAATCTTAGCCCAAAACTTACATAACTGAAGTTTTGAATTCTATCTTACTGGAGAACATTCATGTACATACCATAGTATTGAATCTTAACTTACTAATAATGTGTGCCATATATATACAGATCTACGCATATGTTTCTATCCCTATCGTCAGACTGCACGCAATCATTGTAATGGATGGTTTCAACGAGAGCATAGCTCAAGTTGAAACCATCCGCTACAACGATCAAGTGCAGTCTGATGATACGGATAGAAACATTTGTGTGGTTTGTATTTATTACATGTCCCTTATTTATCTATATATGTACATAAATTTGAAATTCATTCCGCTTTTAACGCCATCAAATATTTTGGATTGCATGAATCCCATTTAGAATATTAGCTCCAGATATTTCCATATCCAGCTATATGTGCAATCCGATGTTACCTATTACATTGGCGTATTGAACTCTGTATTGTAACCGTATGATTACACATACATGTAATAAAATCTGAAATCCACTGTAGTTTGTCTAACATTAACATGTGTCCTTAAAACACAGAACTGATATACAAACTGTGGTCTAATTGACAGGTGTCTGTTGAAGGTAGGTTCCTCTGTGCATCATTAAACTAATATTTGAACATATCTGCCAGTTCAACTTCAGGTGTAGCTTTGATTAACTGCTGCAAGAGAAAAATTAATTACCTTGCCAGGACTGTCATTAATTCTATGTTTTACTGCTGATAAGGTTAACAAGGTGTTTTGTAATAAAGTCATCACCCAGCCCTGGGGATTTGATTATTTATAGATTACATGTACTACAAAATGTCCTAGGTTTATCTTTAGCAGACATTAAATTGAATATCTTTTGGCTTGAATGGTTTGCCAGTGTAATATTATATCTTTTAAGTAATAAAATTGGTTATCAGCATTGTATTCAAAAATATACACTCATTATACTTTAGGCTTTTGTTTATTGAATATATCTCAAAAAAATCTGTCACCATTGTAGATGTTTCACTGGTTATTCATGAAGTGTTACAGATGTGCACCAGAGTTTTTGAAATTCACCGATCTTACCAGAAAAACCGGTAAATTTTGCAAAAGTCTGGTGAAATCTATCTGATAACTGGTCCAAATAACCAGCAATTTTCCATTTCTTTTCAATTGTGTATATATACAGGCCGGTAAAAAAAGTTTTTTTGACCAATGAAATTCCTTTATTCACTGGTCTGGTTAACCACTAATTTTTTTTTTTATTTCAAAATGTCTGGTACACACATTATACTTTAGGCTTTACTTTATTGAACACCTCACCAAAAATCTACCACCGTTGTAGATGTTTCACTGGTTGTTCATGAAGTGTCACAGATGTACACTTATGCTATGGACTATGGGCAATGATCTGAGGGCTCTTCATTATATGTAACAGTAAAGGCATCGCCGTAAAAACCACAGTCCAGAATCGCTATGCTCTTTCCTACTCTTGGTCTCATGTAACCAAAATCTCTTACAGCTAATGAATATTTATTAGGAGTAGGTGCTGTCTAATTTATCCAATCACAGAAGTTGTGATCCACAAAGGAAGTTACAGCATAGTCTGTTGATCCAGTACAGTTCTGAAATTGTTTAAAAGCCTTGATCTGATTGGTTGACGAATGTTAGCACTATTTTTCACATTGACCCCGGCTTCATGAATAATAAAATTATGTACGAGAGATTTAGGTCACATCATCACATGAGACCACGAGTAGAAAAAAGAGCATAACGATTATGGACCATGGTTTTACAATTATGCAGGAAAGGCTAAGGATGAGTGCTTGACAAAAACTACAACCTAATAACAAACAGACCAAATAAAAACAAAAAGAAAAAAATTATAATAAAAAACGAAATGCAAAATCTTGTGATATCTTGATATATTACCATCACAGCCTTCAAACCATTACAACCCTATATACTAAAATCATTATACATTTTCAAATAATATTAAGCTGTCTTATATTTCAAATTGTTCTCACTGATATGAATCAGGTAGGTGGTCTGAATTTTATGTTTCTGTAGACTTATGATACATTCTATTTTACAGGGTATCGGTGATATGACATTAGCCTATCAATGCTTTCGATTAACGCTGGCCAATTGTAATGACCATGCAGAAGCTTATAATAATTTGGGAGTTTTGGAATTACGCAAAGGCCATGTGGATATGGTAAGTTGTCTATCATTTACCGGTAATTACCTGGTTGTACCAGATATGTTAATGTCACATGGTAATCATTTTACCTGGATAAGGTAATCAGTCCTGATGTGTATAGAATGGTAAAATTGAGGACAGTTTGCAATACAAGGGTGAATCTGATGTAACTTTGTTTGAATCTGGACAAGGTTTTTACTTAGAGCAACATTTTTCAGTCAAGTGTTTGAGGATAGAAGTGAAAACTCTAAAGTCTTTCAGATAAGACTTAAAACTCATGTCTCTTGTCCTAAACTAAATGTTTTTAAATCCATATCAGTCGTTCTTTTCTGACTCACACTCATTTCTCGCAGTGTTTTGATGGTATACAGACATGTGCCATAGTTTAAAGTTATTTCTTAGTTTGCCATCTGTATGATTTAAAGGCGAATAAAGTTACAACTTAAATGACTACATACATGTAGGGTGACAGCCTCGTTTATCAGTCTATAAGCCTGGACCGCTGGGGAAGCTGATAAGTTTGGAGTGTTTGTCAACTGTAAGTGCAAGAGTATGAAAAGGTCAGCACAAATATGTGAGAGTCAAGTGTTGCATTATTTATCACAAGGGTGTATATATAAATTTGTACACAAACGTACATGTATATACACATGTACTTGATGAGGCCAAAGTAATTCTCAAGATGGCTAGGTTAAAGGAAAATAAACTTATAGACACGCATACTAAATAAGACCAAAGAAATTCTTAACATTACTAGTGTAAAGAAAAATGAACTTATATATACATGTACATGTACTTAATGAGACCAAAGTAATTCTTAACATTGATAGTTTAAAAGAATATGCATGTACTTTATAAGACCAAAATAATTTTTAAAGTTGCTAGTGTAAAGGAAAATGATTTAGTGCATCTACTTTTATAACAAGAAGATATGTTGCTCCTCATCTGTCCATTTGACTGTATCAGCTGTACAAGACACATGTTTCCTATACAAGATACTGGTGTGTGATACACAAATCTCACATGGGCCAATTTCATAGGTACTTTTATAGATGGGAAATTTACCTTTTTAGCAATATGGTTTGACCATATGATATTTGATGTGGACTGTTACATTTTTACAGGAGATTTCAGGATCTTGAGTAAAGTATTTAGACTTAAATATTTCTTAAGTTTTATGGTGCCAGGCACAGATGCTGGTTATTTCTAAGTGAACAGATTTTCAAATATGTTATATCTGATAATACAGAGTTTATCTGAAGAATTTTCATGCAGACGGGATGATAAAAGAACGGTTTATGTCATTGTACATGATATATATATATATAAATCTAATAAAATTCAATGTCCTCCAAAGGGAAGTATAGTTATATGGAAAAACAGAAAAACACTCAATATTCACAACTTTTCGGCCTCTTGGCCTTTATCAAGTGAAAGATGACTTTGTTTGTTTGTTTTTTGTTGTTTAACTTCCCACTCAAGAATATTTCACTCATATGGAGACGTCACCAAATGCCGGTGAAGAGCTTCAAATTTTGACCTATGCTCGGCACTTACGGCCATTGAGCAGTGAGGGTTCTTTAACGTGCCGACACCTACTGTGACACGGGACCTCCAGTTTTTTACTGTCTCATCCGAAAGACAGGAAACCAACCTGTCGCTGGCGGGACTCGAACTCACGACCTCACGATCCAGAGTCGAGCATGCTACCGACTGAGCCAGGCCAGCTCTGAAAGATGACAATATGTATATTAGTTACATAGTATTAAGTCTGCATAATACACAGTTTCATGGCAAATCTTTCTAAACAATGGTAGAAACATTTGTCATGAAGCTGTGTATTGTGCTGAAAATTTGTGAATATTGAGTGTTTTACTGTTTTTTCGTTTAAGTCTAAGAATATTCATGAGTTATGAGTTTTTATATTGAGTAGTTTTGTTTTTTGTCTTGTTCTATATGGTAGAAATTAATGTTATATGACATCTTCAAAACCTAGAACTGTCAGAAGACAAAGAACCTATTATACATACTTGCCATGATAGATACAAACACTAGAAAAATTCTCAAGATACCAGCCCTTCCTTTAAGATTCTGAATTTGAAGATGTGTATAGTCATGATTCATCACCCATTGACATCCTCTTACGTGACAAGCGTAAACAGAGAATGTTTGTTGTTTGGTTTTATACAACCCAAAAGTTGAATTACTTATGTAGATATACACATTGTTAGCTACTGACGTATGATTCATTTACTTGTATAACACCTACAGTAGATATACAAAGCTATAACAAGGACACACAAAAATGAAGGGGACTTCTGTGATGTCTAACCAAACAACGCAGACAAAAAAAAAATGAGGGGACTTCTGTGATGTCTAACCAAACAACACATAGAAACAAAAAGGGGGGGGGGACTTCTGTGATGTCTAACCAAACAACACATAGAAACAAAAAAGGGACTTCTGTGATTGGTGTCTATCAAAACATCTGTGTAAATTACATGTTACTAAGGAACTGATTCACAATGTGTTGAGACAGATAATAAAGAGAGACAGAAAAATTAATATTAAATAAGAGGCAAACAGCATTAAACTCCCTGGAGAAATGCACACTCTGTTTATCTCTCTGTCTGTCCTTCTGTCTCTCTATCTGTCCTTTTGTCTCTCTATCTGTCCTTCTGTCTGTCCTTCTGTCTCTCTATCTGTCCTTCTGTCTCTCTGTCCTTCTGTCTGGCTGTCTGTCTCTCTGTCTGTCCATCTGTTTCTGTCTGTCTGTCTGTCCATCTGTTTCTGTCTGTCTGTCTGTCCATCTGTCTCTCTCTCTCTCTCTCTCTCTCTCTCTCTCTCTCTCTCTCTCTCTCTCTCTCTCTCTCTCTCTCTCTCTCTCTAACATAATCTATCTAATCATCTGTCTAACTATCTATCTATCTATCTACGTATCTATCTCTGTCTCTCCTTTATTCTTTTTATCTACTTAAATTAGTATATACATTTGTTTTGGTTGATAGTTATTTCTCTTATCTGAAAAATTGAAAAAATCTCACTTTGATAGGTACGCTGTCTGTATCATACCAAAATTTATCAATAAGGATATTATAAAAGTAAAAACTAAACATTTTACAAGCAGAAAATGTGAATAATACAAATGTAATGTCTTAAAAATAATAAATATTTAGTGTTTAATGGAATTATTTTGCAGGAGATTAAAATCTTCACATAATAAATCATTTTAAGTCTTGTATAGGGATCGGATAGCATCTTTATTGTCATTCTGCCTAATGTCAGTTTCTTAAATGGATTTCTCAGAACATTGAGAAATAGATTTGCACAGACAAATTTGCATAAACAATCAGTTTCTTTTAAACAGGACTACTTAAGGTCAACACTTAAATTTGAATAGAACTTACCATTGTAGAAGTGAAAAATTTTATACAAATTTATTTGAGGAAAATTCACATTTGCATGTCATTTGAATGATTTTGTAGTTCTATTGATGATTAATAAAGAAATATTTCGAAGTCAAGAGAGAGACAGAGATTTTTTGGCAATTTCAAATAGCATTCCTGTTTACCAAATCATTTTACGGATAATGTTACTTCATCCTGGTGTTGGAGAGAGAGAGGGAGAGAGACAGAGAGAGAGAGAGACAGACAGACTGACTGACTGACTGACTGACTGACTGACAGACAGACAGACAGAGATAACACATCATTTAAAGAATGTTTTATTTACTCCTTGACTCAGATAGAAAGAATGAGCATTGTCACACATATTATATACATATGTATACCCTTAACACACAGATTGGTTGGAAGAGTGGATAGAAAGGGGAGTTGTACATTGAAATACATATTTGATTTTCATATCCTGTATAGAATTTCTAATGAATGTATGAAAGACTATATTATAAGATATAGTTCTTGTGCTCTTTCAATCACTTTTTTTAGAATTTTCCATATGTAAGCTATGATATGGTGATGATGAAGCCCCTCTGTGTTACAGAGAATCACAATTTGTATGTACATTATATGTCTTGAGATTAGAAGATAAATCCACTTTATAACAGGTTCTTTATTTTGGAATCATGTTTTATACAAAGTGCACAATGTACAAAATGTATTTATAAATATTAGGAACATCCGCATCTTGGTAAACCTAGAGGAAGGGATAGGACATCTCCTCAAAACCTCTTATCAGATCAAACTTCTATAAACATGGAGTCATTGATAAATAATAGCTGCAAATCCTTATATTGACATTTACACCATGCATGTTTAACTGTATCAAATGAGAGAGAAGAAGATGTGTATTGTTATGGTTACAGTAAAATTTTAATACAGATGGAGTACAAATGTCTGAAATGTTGTAACTTGAGAATTTCTAGTTCTAAACAATTTCTTAGAAGAAATAAATCATTGCTGATTATGATAAAAATGATATTTTTGTTTGAGAAAACCAATTCCCTGAGTAAGCTTACAATAGACTGAAGATTCTTTTTTGTATCTTTTGTTTGTAGTTACACATGTAATCTCAGACCTGTAGAATAAAAAATTAACTTCAAAGTCAATTTTAGTACAGTAAATATTTGCTTTAAATTTTTGTATTTAAACTGTACCATCTTTTTATTTATTTATGTTTTTTTCATTTGTATATTTATAGACTTTGACCTTCAAAAAAATTGAAGTTATTGAAACTACAAGGCCAGTGAAGTGATTTGCAAATTTACAAACAGTGTTATTTACATAGGAACATATTTCTCTATGATTTTAGGCAACCAATGGTTTACAAATTTACAAACTCTGGTGGTCTTATTTATATTGGAGTGTACTTCTCAGATGAAGGCAATGTGAGATATTTTAGTTAACCCCTATGTCGTGCTTTTGATTGTACAAACCAAAGGAAACTTTTCAAGGTTCTGTAATGCTGCTGGCCAGTAGATGAAACATGCATTTAACTTTTTAAAGATTGTCCTCTGCGAGATAATTCTCTTCTGAATTTACCTTCCTCAACAGTTGAAAAGACAAGAGGATTCTTAGCATCATAAAACCATTGAGACAAATCTGCTGGGAAGATTTGATATTCTTTATGGTACCAAAATATGGCGAAACTTGTATATAACGACCTCCTAAGGGACACAACAAAACTAGTCTTTGTAGGGAGGTGGTCTTTATATAGAGGTTGATTTGTACACTAATGTTACTATTGGCAACAGAAAAAAAAACTATCTTTATGACCAGGTGGTCTTTATACACAGGTGGTCGCTACAGCAGGTTTTACTGTAAATGAGACAATAAAGTATTAACTTAAAAGAGATTTGTGTACCTGTTCCATACATGTAGCTTGCTTGAAGTCTTTGTAATTTATATTTAATTATTCTGAATATCCAAGTTGGCCTATGTATGTGTATTTGGAATCCTTTGTAACAATATTAGATGTGTTAATTGAACAATTATATATTTGTTTCATTTACATACAGTCCAACCTGCCTTTGCGACTCACTGATTTAAAAGACTACCTGCCTGATATGACCTAACTGTATGACTCCCAAAGTGTATTTTTCCTATTCTAATAACCTGAATTAACAGACCACCTGTCATATGCGACCATCTTTGCCTCTTCCCTTGGACAGTCACTTAAAACAGGTCTGACCTCATATCATAATCTATGACATTATTCATAAAATTCTACAAACTTGATATTTCAGTTAACTGACAAAATCTACAAGTATCGCATGTTATCAAAAACCCCAAAATGTAAATGTTGATCATACATCACTGTTAGTACTATTCTGCCAGCTTTCCCTTTGCCATATCAAATAGATAACAGATAAGACATATATGTATCATTTCATCCCTAAAGCTCAATTCAGCACTCTTTTTACTTCAGGCAAAGATTTAGATACCTCACCTTTTGAGAACATTCAACCTAGCTTTTGCTTTTGTGACTTAGTCATTTTTATTACTTGTGACACTGTCATATGATTTTAGGCTGGTAAATTAGATTATTTGATGTCATATTTGGTCTTCTGGAAAATTCTGTCTTTCTTTTTCCCCCTCTCTGTCTGTTGGTACTTTCTGTCTGTTTGTTAGTTAGTGCACTCTCTCTCTCTCTCTCTCTTTCTCTTTCTCTCTCTTTCTTTCTCTCTCTCTCTCTTTCTCTCTGTCTGTCTGTCTGTCTGTCTCTCTCTCTCTCTCTCTCTCCTACAAGAAGGTTACATTAGGACAAGCTGTATCATTAAAACCTTTTTTATCTCTGTAGATATACAAATTACACTGAACAGATGTTTATCATGGGATAGAATGGTGCTTGCCCTCTGCAATTATATTTGATATAAGTGTGTCTCTCTTTATAGATCCAGGCTTAAATGTGGTGTATCTAAATGGCTAATTTGTGGCTTTTTCTGGTGATCTCTGTAATACTGTGTGCGTACACACTAACATGGCTGGCCAGTAGTAAACCACAAAATGCTGCCAAATTACCTGAGATTTCTCACAGTTAATGAAAGGTCAACTCAGTACTCTTTTCTCACGAAATTCCTTACAGGTCTGGTTTTGTAGTATTATACAGAAACATATGTTGTATTGTCTGTAAAGTTAGCCTCTGGATAATATTTCAACTTTGACCTTACAACTAGAAAAATCTGCATCACCCTAGGTCAAGCTCATTTTTAATTATGTCAGGCAAAATGCTTCACCTTACATGTACCTATGGAAACTTGTCTAAAAGGATCAGGGCTGAGATTTTACATAGAATTAATTTTTATGTAAAACAGGAAGATATGTAATTAGACATTTTCTATATTTAGTAATACATATCAGGCATAGTACACTTTATCATTAAGTACATGATTGTTAACGAGACCTACATCATTAATGTCGCATACCTTTTAGATAATATAGGGAATATTTTTAGCTTGTAAGTTAGTTCTGCGAAAAGGTACAGGTTTGAAATATTAAAATAGCTGTTAACTATTACTTTGTAAAGTGCATTTTATTACAGGGGAAAATTAAGGTTGCATCTTGAAACTTTAGATAACCTTGACACTATATGTTTGTAAATATGACATTACATATGGAGGGGGTGGGAGCAGTGGGTGTCAGGTCTTTATGTAATTGAAAAATTCCTCAAGAACAAAAAAAAAAACAACCCAAAACCACTAGTTTGAATACATGGCCTGTAAAGAATTAATGTATGCAATGTACATTTATAATGTCTCAAGCTGGGTAAGGTTAGAACCATTTATGAGAGAATTCACCTTCATACATATAAAATCGGTCACCAGTCTTAAAAAGACAGGTCTCATTGCAGTATAGTGGATACTACAGATAAATTGACACACATTTACAAACATGTGTCTGAATTTAATCATAACACTAACAGGGATGACAGGTTATTTTTGGCCCAAAATTTTGGAGCTTAACAGTATAACACCAGGAGTTGTGTTTTACCTGTACACCCCTTTTTGGGGCAAATTGTATTGTTTTTGTTTTTGACAGAACCTGGATGTTCCACTTTATCTCGGTAGATTTATAAATGCACTGCACTGTAGCATAACATACCACATTTACACATTCTGTATGTGATCTCTGAAATGAATGTTCAGTTTAAAGATAACAATGTCTGCATCTATTCTATCTTCTCTTTGTCCGGTCTTTGGAAATTCATCATAATATGTAATATAGAACATATGTTTTATGCTTCAAAGCAAGATAAAATGAACGAAGAAAATGGAAAATAAGTACTTATATTGAATTATTGTAGCATGTCCTAGATTGAGAACCTAAAAGATATGTATCCTACTATGATCTGTGGGGTATTTTACTATCAGATAGTGTCACTATGCAAATTAATTGAGGGTGGAATTGTTTCAGAAGAACAGGATGTTTAACAAATGTAATGGTAGTCACAAAATTTCAGCCTTTTTATTTACAATGTCTACAACAATTAGAAAATTTGTCACATTACATTTGAATTGGAACCTTTATAAATCACTTTCACTGTATCCCGTAGCCTCTCTCACCACTTATCCCCCTCAACCTTTGGCCCCCACCGCTAGGCCTGGCACCAAAAACTTACTTGTCATGGAGTGAGATTGATGTCATTAGTTGTTCCAAATCTTGACTCCCAGAGCTGATACCAGAACCAACATATCTGATTTCAACACTGGCCCAGGACTCAAAACTTAGAACAACTCATGACATCATCTTCACCTTATGACATCATCCCTTGCCTCATGATATCATCTTCACTTCATGACATCATCCTCATCTCATGATATCATCCTTGCTCCATGACATTATCCTCACCTCATGGCATCAACCTCACCTCATGACATCTTCTTTACCTCATGACATCTACCTCACCCCATGATATCATCATCACCTCATGGAATCATCACCTATGACATCACCATCACCTCATGACAAACAACCAATTAGGTGTTAAATCTCCTTGTTATCTATGTCATCACCTTCATTTCAACCAGTACAGATCACAGTCAGGTCACCAGTCAACTGAACCATATCAAATTGACATAGTTTATTTTAATCAAAATCCATTGCAGTCTATACTAGATGCTATGAAGCATGTGCTTTTTAGCTAGCTGTTCTGTTAATTACTTCCCACTTTTCAATATCTGTAAAACTCAGCATCTTCCAGGTCTCGGAGGTTCAGTGCACTTCAGTAGCTCAGGTAATATGTATAATCAACACGTACTGTGTTAGAAAAATCTGAAAGGTACGAAACACGATAAGAAAATTAATCACTCATTTTTAACCTCTGGAAAATATTTTTGTTTGAGGCAAGAATTGATAAAAATTGTTCATTTAACATCAAAATGGTTGTTTTCTTTTTTGCACGGTTTTGTTCTATCTTATTTCTTTTTGTTTTCTGGGAGAGAATCTGCTGGCCAAGTGTTATTTAGTTATTGAACTAAACAGAAAATTATGAACAGAGAGTACTGCTGCAAAGTTCGACATTTATTTTTCAACTCAGCGAAACAAAAAACACATGTTAATCTGGAACGTTAGGAAGATGATTGTTTTATATCATTTTCTGGTAGTTTAATTTCATAGAATTTGAAAACATTATTTCACACATTTCCATGCCTCACTGCCCATGAAAATGAAATTGAATTAAAGGTCAGAAAACTGCCTTCTCACTGAGTACTTATATATAATGTCGACTTAATGTTTCTTTTTTATGTGTGGTAATTTTCACTAATGCTAAGCTCTTCCAGTAATGGCTGATGTTAATTTATCTTGGTCATCCTCTATTTACCCCCTGTGCACTTTATGAGGGCACTTGCCTTGTGGTTGGTGTGATAAACTTGAGGCCAAAAGGTTGTGGGTTCAATTCACAGCTGTAGATTTGGCTTATGACCTTGAGCCTTGACCTAGAAATATAGTTTTACCTTTTTCCGTATTTTCCTATAAATTGTAACTAATTGCTATGAAATAGTATCCAGTCCAGTATTGCATTCTCATTCTCTTGTGTGCTGCTAACCTGCAGGTGTTGTCCATATGCACCTGTACCGAAATCTACGCCCTCAGATGTTTTGTACTTGATAGGTTTGTTAAAAAATCTAACCTCCTCTTTTTATACTGCGCTATGAAATTCTCAAGATTTTTCATTTGATACCTTTATCAGTGAACAATCTGTGAGATTCACATATTTGATAGGAATTCTCTCAACTTTAAATGTACATCAGCTGAAAGCATTTAAAAAATATAGCTGACAATTGTGTTATTTCTCTATTGTATTCATGTACATCAGTGCCCTGGCTATGTTTGTATTCTGAGAGACACAAAATTTCTTTTTATAGAACTATGATAAATGTCCACTAACATTATGTTAAAACTGTTGATTTTGGACAGCGATAAAGTTCAATATTAGAGAGTTGCGGTTTGTCAATATGGATGCTGTATTGATCAATTTCCTTTGTATATTTCATACTAAGCTACTTTTCTGCAGATTATTAGAATCGTTGTAAAAAGGAAAAAGTTGATTGTACTGAGTGGTGTTAAAGTTGATGTCATGTTTTAAACTTATCATTCTCTTCACATCTATGACAGAATTTTTAAGTAAGATCAGTGATAATGTGTAGAATAATTTGTCTCAAGCAGATTCTGGTTAAACAGCTGTGAAGTTTAAGATATAGAATACCAGGGCTTTTTTTTACATTTTTTTCTTGTGTTGTAGATAAGATACAAAAAAGATTATTCTTCTACAATGTAGAAAAAGTGTATTATTTGTATGCATATGTGTTTCAAAATATTTTATCTTTCTATTTTTGGTACCACTGGCTCCAACATCTTGTACAATGTCCATGTTCCTGTCTTGTATATACATTGTCAATATCAAAAGTGCACAAACCACATGATCTGTTAGGTACAACAATGTATAAAAAGAACAATGGGTGTGATAAAGAAACATGTTTATCTACATCTACTGTAAAATGTACTTTAGTATAAGACCTCTATACTGGGGCTACCTGTGTATAGATATAGGGATAGATTCAATCACTGAATTGATGTGAGTTGATTTTTTAGCATGCTCACTGAAAGGGTCATGAATTTGAATACACCAGTATTGACTATTTTCCTCTTTAACTGATGAAAGAGAATAGTTTTTAAAGGCCCACTGCTTAGGTGGGTGTATATTGGCATCAGTCTGCCTGTTAGGGCGCTCATCTGTCCATTCCTACATCACCCTGCCAGTCTGCCTGTTAGGGCGCTCATCTGTCCATTTCTACATCAACATTTAGCTTGTCTGGAGATTTTTAAGCAAAGTACTGAACAAATTTTATTGAAACTAAACAGTTTTTCCTTGCAACAAGTTCTCCAGACGAGTCAGATTTCAAGGTCATTGTATGCAAATGTAGATTTTATTGAACCTTTTTATACAGTTGTTCCTCACAACAAATTCTGCAGACAAGTCAAATTTCAAGGTGGTGGTATGCAGATGAAGTATTTCTTTTCCTAAGCATGAAGTAGTTTGATAATTCAAGTGTGAGGTTTTTCTATTGCTCTAAGTGTTTGAGCCAGTTTTTCTACTGCGTTAAGTATTTCTGTGAGGTGAACAATTCCCTGT
Source organism: Atrina japonica (assembly GCA_030159075.1). Taxonomy (NCBI): domain Eukaryota; kingdom Metazoa; phylum Mollusca; class Bivalvia; order Pterioida; family Pinnidae; genus Atrina; species Atrina japonica. Next base: position 1,260,227 of record BROG01000032.1, read on the forward strand.
TGACATATAACACTTTCATCCTCTGATATTTCTTGCATCTACATATCTCTCTGATTACTTCTGGATAACTTACTTAATTAAGATAAGATCTGAAGTGGTCATATATTTACATATCTGCATGGATGGTGTACCATTTATTCTACAGAAGAATTGGTTGTATTACGGCAGCGATGGGGTCAGCTTTGTGTTATACATTACTGATTTTTTATCTCTCAAGATTAAACATTTTGGGTAAAGGTCATTGATCTAAGATCAAAGACATTATCCTTTAGCTTTATTACAATGCCAAGCTACTGTGTCCATATCTTTAGAAATGATTTAAAAGGGCCATAACTCATGTTGAAAATTATCAGAGTATGTAATGGTTAGTTAACATTTGATAAAAGTCATAAGTAGATGTCATTGATCCCTGTAATGATAAAGTTTGACTTTACTTTTTTTTCATTGCATATCATATAAGTTTTGAAATGTACAGGTGCATGCTTAAGTTATCTGTATAGGGTTTTACAAAAGATCATACCTACTGGTACGTACTACCATTGGACCCACATATAAAATTTACCAATTTATAACTTGATATGAAACATGACTCTGATGTTGTTAATCAGTAACAGTGTCTTTTGATTTCATTTCTTATGGATGTTTTGATGTCTTCTATATTCACATAACATAGTGGGATGGAGTCACTTGAACCCATTCTTGACAAGGACAAGTTTAAAATTTAGGTAATAATGCATAACCACATTAAATTTACACTGGTAAAAGTAATTGTTCCTACATGTCTCCATACCTTTGAGTATCCAGTGAGGAATAAAACTTTTTAAAACTGCAAAGTGAGTGGAATCATCCATATGATAACAAAAGGTTACTCCACCCCAACAAGTGAGGTGAATTAGACTATGAGGAGAGAAGGAATAAAGTCAGTTTACATGTCACATGATGATTTTGGCATTGTCCGATACACGTAAGATGGCGGGGCGGAGTAACCTTTTGATTATCCATACAGATGATTCTACTCACTTTTCTGTTATGACAAGCTACATGGGAAAAACATTTTATTCCCCACTGGATGCTCTCTTATGTATGGTGACAAGTAGGAACAATTACTCTAGTCAGTGTAATTCTAATGTAATGCTTTATTACCTAAAATTTAAACTCGTCCAGGTCAAGAAAGGGTTCACAAGACTCCATCCTGCCAGGTTATATGGATTTTACTGTAGTAGTGTGAAGTTTGTATCTAGATGTGTATGGAGAGAATATCTATACCGATGGGCTATGTATTGTTTTACATAACCTAAACATTATCAGTCAATTAAAAATTTTGAAATATTTAGTAATCAAAGAATACAATTTAGAAGAAAGAAGATGGCACTTTATATATCTGATTGGTCATGGTGTTAACTATGTAATATGTGTTGTGAATCTAAGAACAGTGTATAACTTAAGCAGATTTTCAGTGAACAATTCAAACATTTCCAGCTTGACAAAGAAAGTACTTTGAATTTCTGTGAAAATGTTAAGTGTTTATTATTTTTAGTATTTCTCACTCTTGCTTTATTAACTTGTTAAATTATTACATCAGTTTTGAATTTTATATTTATATAGTAACTGAGTAATCGGAGCATCATGCTTTAAACCACAAGGTCTCTAACCTCTAGTCCGATTATGTCCCATTGGAAACAGCTGAGCTAATTTTGTTTTAAAATTTTGGAGTATTTACCCGTTTACATGCGGAAAGCCAATGGCCTTTTCCTGGATACTCTGTAACCAGGTTCTCACCTCCACCATTAAAAAGATACATTTAAACCATTTACTACAATAATTAACAAACAATACAATTTACATGCATAATGTTGAATCTGATGTTGGCGTGAGGGGCTGCACACAGACAGTGGGAGAAAACTGGAGAACCTACATGTATGTATCCTAGCATGGCAACCACTATACCTGATCTCCCATACTTTCCTGTCCAATCTAAGCATCAAAATTTGGGTCACATTGGTGAGAAGCAGGTTTGTTTAACCACTTTGTTACTCAGAAACCCATTAAAAACTGGCGGCTACCATATAAGTGAAAAATGGTTGAGTGTCTTGTAAAACTAAGAATATATACAGTGGCATCTCGTTATGTCGATGTCGGTTGAGTCGAAATTCCAAATTTGTCAAAATTGAAAATCTGGTCTTGATTTTTATAGATATAATGATGGATCAATAAAAAATTTCATTTATCTCGGAATCCAGATATCTTGAAGCAATAGGAGCGGTTCCATGAATTTCGAGATAAGGAGATTTTACTGTACTTTAAAAAAAATACAAACGGACCTTGGAAGTTAACTGATTAGTTTTCCTCCTTTTGTATATATCAGACTATTCAGCTGTGACATTTATCTCCTCATTTCAGGAAAGTTTTCAGTTTTTTACACTTCATAATGAGAAGATATGCATGATGACTGTATAATTTATTAGGTAATTAACAAAGACAGCCTTCAAGTAATAATGTGAAAACTCAGAGTTAATTGTTAGACATGAAGTATTATATAAACCATCTGTTTCATCATGGATACAGGCAACATTTTAACTCATCAACCCCTGAAAAACAATGGACTCTTCTATAAATCAATGGCTTAGACCAGTCCAAAAGTGTCTTTAGGGGTGAATGAGTTATGTACTGGGTGATTTTATTTGTTTGTTTTGTGAAAGTTGCACATTTTCAAAGTGTACTCACAAACTACTTATGAACTTGCAAAATCTCATTCCATAACCATACTGAAGAAAGATAAATAGAAATAAGTACCAAGTTCTGAGTGCAGATTACGACTCCCTTGTTAGCACATATGCTCTATGCACTGGAGAAATGTTTGAAATAAGTACCAAGTTATGAGCGCAGATCACCACTCTTGGTGGTGCATATTTTCTATAGACTGTAGAAGTATTTGAAATAAGTACCAAATTATGAGTGCATATCATGGCTTTGTTGGTAGTACACATGTTCTTTAGACTGGAAATATAAAGGCATCAGTACCTGCTGAACCCAAAGCCATAAAACTTCAAAATATTCTTGAGTCTTGAGTCTGAGAATATTCTGGGCCTGGCACCATAAAACTTAAGAATTACTTAAGTCTAAAAATTTTACTCAACTTTGGTTAATCCTGAAATCTGATTGGCTGAGCAGGCCAAGTTGAGAAAATTCTCAGACTTGAGTAAATTCTCAATTTTTATGGTGCCAGGCCCTGGAGTCTGAGAATTTTCTGGAGTCTGAGAATACTAGTTTATTAACCCTTTCATCCCTACAGACCATAGTAGACTGGTCTAAACAGTAGAAAAGAACATACCATTTAGATATTTAGGGACCAAAGGGTTAGACTGGACCTAATCTTGAATTCAGATTCAAGATAAAGTAATATGCAGACCTTTCTCAGACTTACAAACATACGGTACATGGAAAACCTTTAATAACAAAATTTATAACAATAGAATGCAAGGAATTTGTTTATAAAATAAATAATTTTCATTAGAACATAAAATATATTGCATATGTACTTAAATTTTTATAAGATTTTTTCAAAGGTTCACAAATTCTTTGATCAAATTGAAATTGTTTAACTTTATTTGAATTAAAGGCAGAAATATTATTTTGCTAAGTGATTAAAATTTTACAGCCAAGGAAAGTAGACATTTCCTGGGCCTGAAGTCACCAAATTTACTCAGTACTCAAGCTCAAGTAACTTTTCTTGATTTTAAGGAAAAAAAACAAGCAAAATTTATTCTGTAACTGGACATATATGTGTATTGATGGCACGCAATTGTAAAAATGAATTATTGCTCATTTGAAGAAAACTTTAGATATATCAAAAACTTGTTTGAGTACGTACTCAAATTTTGAGTACCATACTCAACGAATTTATTCATTTTTTACAGGAATATCATAAGTGTCACACAAAAATTTATATGCGACTGATGTAAAATTATAACATGTTCACTATTCACTCTAATTCGAAGTTTTATAAACATTTCTGTAGTCAAAATAATAAAATAAAAGTTGAGCTTGAGTATTGAGTAAATTTGGTGACTTTGGGCCCTGTTATTTCATGTTTCTTGTTTTAGTTGACCAGTCCTGGTTTATTAAAGGAAAATAATTTTCTTGTTAAAACATAAAAATGTAAACATTTAAACGAAAGCCTCTAAGTTTAAGATTTGTTGTAATTAAAATATATTTGATATAAATTCAGCCCTTTTGTTGTGGAGAAGTAATTGATCATATGAGATGTCACTTACATGTCTTTTACTAGGATGTTTAATTTGGAAGGTACCAGCCAAACATGTAGTTCTGGATTTGAATCAAAGCCATGTAACAACAAATATTTTCACACTGATTTATAATTACTAAAAATATAAGCTTTGACTTTTAAATAAATTTTCATCACATCTGACCTTGAAATGCAAAAGTCTTTACATATAAAAATCACAGATATCACAGTATAAATCTGCAGGATATCCAGAATACAAATCTGATGAATATTAAACCATGTGGATTTCTGAAAATCCATAAGTGGGATCAGGTGCCATGGAGGAGTAAGAATTATTAATGAACTCTACATAACATGAATGGCAAAAGCCAGTCCAAGTGTGTGTTTAGGGTTGAATGAGATATTAGGCATGGCACATATGAGATTCATCTCTCTGTAATGAAATATACTGGATAAGAAGTGTGTACCTTCAAACACTTAGAAGTAATGATAAGCAATCTGAAAAATAAATATAACAGATATCAGAAAAAAGTAAAAACTTTAGTGAAACTTGTGTATAACAACCTCCTTACTGGACACAAGAAAATTGGTCTTTAAAGGGAGGTGGTCTTTATATAGAGGTTGATTTGTTCACAAATGGTACTATTGGGGACAGCAAAAAACGGTCTTTGTGATCAGGTTGGTCTTTATACAGGTGATCACTAAAACAGGTTTTACTGTATATCAATAACTAATTGCCAGATAATTGAAATCAGTTTGTTAGTGGCACCTGTGGTCCACGTATAGGTGGTGTATATGTAACGGAAAATGTGGGTGGCATAAAACAGAAATAAAGTGTTTTTCACAAGTTCTTTCTGAAATGTGAAATAATATAGAGATTTGTTGATTTGATATGTATTACGTACGGTGTATACTTGATTCCATGGTACAGATATAAATAGTTCTATCTCATCCAGATCATGTGCTTTAAAATACTTGTACATTAATGATGATTTCCTGTGAAAAGATTAACAGTCATTTGTAAGTGTATTAATCAGCCTGTAAAAATAGAAATAATCTAAAATAAGTCAAAATAACATAAATGTCTTGTGATACCTCAATTGAAGTTCTCAAAACATTTTTAACATGTCCTGCTCATCATGTATTATTGTATATATTTTGAAGTGACACTTATTTGCTTGTGATTGCTTGTGATCAATTCGCCGCCAAAGGTATTTCAAAGGAAGTTTGGGAATAAAATGAATGCAAGCTTTCAGTTACTTAATATCTATTACGACAAAAAGTCCCACCAGATAACATTTTTGTGAAAATAGAGTCAACAGAACTAATTTAACCGCGATTTCCCATCAACTAACACCAAGTTCACAGACAGTAGTGAGAAATGGAGTGGTCATCATGTTCCTGGTCAAATTAATCCAGTGTAATCATTCATTTTAGTAGTGTTTATATAGCAATTGACATCAGCGATGTAGCAATATCTATATATATGTAAAAGTTTACAAATATTAAATATTAGTATAATAAATTTAGAAAAACATTTATGGAATAATTCAGAAATTATTTTTTTTAAAAACAAGATTGTTGGCCTAGCCGCTAGAGTGGTTCGATCTTGTTTTAACATGATAATTCCAAATTAAGGTCTGTTTCGGTAAATCGTCCGACCCGTTTTCACTTTGTTGTTCTCCCAATCATCAATATTTCATACGACACATTTCGTTTTCGGTGTTATATTTATTCCTACAAACGAAATCATTTTAAATGATAAAAAACAAAATTTCCGTCGTCCACTCCTTTCAGCAATACGTAATGATTGCTCCCAGACTAATGTCTCCCACTTATCGTTATTTCAAAAATACGAATCGCGGTAAACCTTAATTGACGGTTATTTATGTTTTCATATCTGAAATTTAATAGCGTTTTTGCCTCAAATAAAATTACTACGTCATTACTTCCGCGTTCAAAGAAACTAACAGCTCCTTCCATATACTACTTCCTAACTTAATTTGAAATATATTCACCGCCTCCTGGAGGCAAATAATAAGAGAAACCAGACAAATCCTACTGTTTCAAGTTCTCCTTTCAGAATCGTAAATAGACATAGTCGTTAAAAATGACCGTGTTACATCAGCTCCAGTCTGACTGGAAAAAAGTTATTTGTCTGATCCCAAAGTCATGTATATGTAGACACACTATTATAATTTAGTCCTTATTCATGTCTGTCAGTCAGTTTGTCATTATTGAAGTTAAAAGTGAAGTGAAGCCTGTGGGAACTTAAAAAATACATCCTTTCTCTTCACCAGCCTACAAAGAAAGCCTGTGTAATACAGACTGTGTATATCTCTTCTACTTCATAACTTAGAATTTGTTTCAGAAACCATGAAAAATGGCTTTCTAAATACTGATCCATCATGGTAAGCATCAACAATGTGACAAAAAAAATGAGTTATTGCCCCTGTCTTAGACAATCCTCTTAAATATTTTAACAACTGTTTAGACCATGCAACATAAGAAAAAAGAGAAAATAATTATTTATACTATTTATTTGATTGCTATGTTTGCAAACATTTAGATTTGAAGACTGTAATTTGTTTCTGTTTTTCTAGTGTTTACACCATACTCAACAATTTTTACATCCTGGCATCCTGGCAGCTATAAATTTGTTTTGTTTTTCAAAATGAACCAAAGTAAAAACCAACAGACTTCTGCAAGGAAACTGGGAAATTTCCTACATTATCATTTAGGATCCAACATGGGTTCAACGTCCACTAGAACCTAAAATGTGTTTGTGAGCAAGTTTGTCAATTTTCTTGCAAAAGGCAGGTGTTCAATTATATTGTTACCAGGTCATCCACTACCACCATAAGAAACTGACCACCGATGTATAACTGAAAAAAATAATTGTTGATTGTGGTGTACAACATGTAAACAAAACATTATGACAAAAGGTGAGAGATGGTGTAGACCCTTGTGGACCAAGGACTGCAGTTTGCCCCAATAGTGCATGAATTATGATACATGTACCAATGTGCATGTAAATAAATCTATTTCATTGATAATTAGTTTCACTTAGAACATATCGTACAGTTTCCTTTTTTATGACAAAATGATATTTTAACAAAACATACAAATTGTCAAATTGATGTAAAGAAATTATACACCACAAAATAATTGGAAGCAGTGTGTATGACGCTTGAACTTTTGTATGTTCTTAATATTTACCCTCTTGTAAACATACATCACCTAAATGTTATGTTACTGTACAATGGCTTCTGTTGGGAGACAACTGCAGCCACATGGCTATCTGTAAGTACATGTTCATTATCCTGAAAATTACGTTGATGTAATAAAATAAAGGATATTAATATCAAAGCAGAGAGAAGGTCAATGGAAGGACAGGGGACTGTTACCTGTTAAAGAGATTCTTGTCTAAGTGGCCATACAAGAGAAATGTTGATGCATAATACTGATTATAAAATAGTCATTTAGCATGTATTGAGTGATCACTTCTTATATGGATTAAAACACCAACTTGTTTGAAGATAATGTTGAATTGACTTTAATAATAATTAAAAAGACTATAGACAGTGAATAATTGACAAATTTGTACATTTGCTATATCTTAACAGACAAGTCTGTATTTTCCTAATAGAAAAATGTGGTCATTTTCCCTATCTATGTCATTTCAAATGCTAAGTTTCATAGCAACCTACAGATTTTCTGATTTTTTTATTATTTTTAACTATTCCTACCTTTGCATGATGCAGATTTTTTCTATTAGAAAACCTGACTTAAAACTATTTTCTAGTTTTTCACTACCTGTGATCACTTGTGAAAAGCAAGGGCTCACTAATCAACCTAAAAGGGTCAAGGTCATTCATTCTATGATTTTTTTAAAATTTCATTCTTAAGTAGACCAGAATGCATCTGGGTAAACATAGATGTAAAAAGAAATGCACACATGAATGCATATGGCTGTCTTTTTATGCAATATATATCTTCTAATTTTTTCATTCTTCATTATTCATGATAAACAAAATAGATCTATTGTGAGTTACATTTTTAACAAAGAATGTAGACACTAGTTATTCAGTACAAGATAAGAAATATATAGATCATGCCTTATCTCTTTAGCTTTATTCTCTCTCTCTCTCTCTCTCTCTCTCTCTCTCTCTCTCTCTCTCTCTCTCTCTCTCTCTCTCTCTCTCTCTCTCTCTCTCTCTCTCTCTCTCCTTTTTTATTTACATAAGAAACTTGCGTGCATATTGATTTGACAGATGAACAGTCAGACTTGAGAGATATAAACGTAATTTTTGTATCTAATGTTGGCAGAAAATTTTAAAGACAAGCACAAAATGTTTCCATCATGAATCATTCATGAGTTTCGCAGTTTGATTTTTTTGGAATTGCTTAGTCATCACTTTTTTTCTGTATAGTCTTTTTGTATCTTTTTCTTTCTACTATCAATAAAATGTATACAGTTACAGACTTTAATGCACAAAGCTTGTACAATTCTATCTGAGAAAGCACACATTTGATATCAATGTTCGTACCATGACTTGCATGACATTGACTAGTTTGTAAAGTTTCAGTAATGGATGTAGAAGTTTACTGCAGGTTACGAAGAACTGAGTTGGTGCCAAAATTCTAGCTTTGCAATTATTGTAATTGTGAAGATTGCTTCACAGAAGAATGAAGTGTATACATGTACGACTCGGATCTTCACAATTATATCAACTTTTGTCTGATCAATTACTCAGCTGTTTCATCTTGATAAAGTAGACATATCTTGTAAAATTGTGAGAGGAAAAACAGAATTGGCAATATGAAAACTGTGTTAGAACTTATGCTACAAGTCAACACCATAGCTTATATATAACTATAGACTCATTGTACACTGTAGCCGCCAGTATGTATAGACTATAGGTACTAACCTATGGGGCCCCAGTATGACCAAGTTGTTCAAGCATCATGCTTTAGACTACTTTCTCTACATATACACACTTTGAATTTGAGTTTTGAATAGTGTATTATGCCACACTCAACAAATGTTCAGTTTTATGGTGATAGCCAGTTATTTTTGGTGGAAGGGGAACTTGGTTACAATTATGCTTTGGAAGAGAACACCCACCTTCTGCAAGTAAACTGGCAAACTTCCTCACAAAAATCAGCTTAGGTTCCAGCGGGGCTTAAACCTGCACTGACAAGAGGTGAAAGACTTCATGGTTCAAAATGTGATGCTGTAACCACTGAGCCATGGAGAACCTGTACCCATGTACAGACAAACCTGTGGAAGTCAGAAAATGGTGTTAACCTTTTGGTATGGTCAATATTTTCAGTGACATAAATGAATCCCTCATACTTATGTAAAAATGACTATATAATTGAATGTACTCAGTTGAGTACATGTATATCTCATAATCTATTCATTAAAGTAAACACAGCCATAAACAGAAGATGGAAATTGTTAAAATTGGAAACATGTAGTTTAATGTCATGTGGTTGAATAACTTCATTATCAAGACACTATATAAATGGCTAACAGGAGATATATATATATATATATATATATATATATACATATATATATATATATATATATATATATATATTTATATATATATAACCGGTACCCATAAAACATTTTGACTTCCACCATTGAGCCAAGAACCTTCCTGTTGAATGTCCATGTAATATTGTCCTTAAGATACTGTTGACTGTGTAAAGTATGGTGAAACTTTTGTGTATGGCATACTTATTATGCATGCACTGATTTCTAAATTTGGTTGTTTTTGGCTGTTGTTGTTGTTCTTTTTAAAGAATAAGAATGAAATTGTCCAAGAATATGAAAGTGTTCAAAGTACATGTAACAGTCTCCCTCTTCATTTTATTTTCATGAAGACTCTGATTACTGATACATATATAGGCCTATATGTATATGATGATTAAAATTGGCAAATTAATCAAACCTGCTTTGATTTGAAAGACAGAATACTTCCCTGAGGTTAAGATTTGTGTATTTATTTCATCATTATAATTTATTTGGATCACTTATTGCTTTCGTTACAAGAAAACCATTTCGTAGCTTGGCAAATCATATGACTGATATTTGATGATACTATTGCTGCCAGTTATTTCTTGCTTATTCACTCTTTATATCTCTGATAAACACTACCTAAAAGTATATACTTTCTGAGTTTTTTTATTTTTATCCTTTTTCATTATTAATTTGGTTTTTTGGGGGGATATTTATATTGGCAATGTGTTTTCATTATTATTATTTTTTTCATCACCAGTCAAGTAGTTTTTTGTTGTTGTTGTTTTTTTTCTTTTAATTTCAATTCAAGTAATTGTGGTTTACTATATAATATATTGTACTCCTCTCCATTAGTTCATTAAAACAGGACTTGTTCTGGAATACAAATGTATTGATAAAATAGAAGAAACTATTATTTGTAATCAGTTGACTCAGTGGTCATTGACAATTGTTGATGATAAATATTAGTCAGTTATTGGAGATGAAATTCGTGATTCACTGAAAGAGACAAGTGATGAGGTAATGAGAGAGAGCGAGAGAGAGAGAGAGAGAGAGGGGGGGAAGGGGAGAGATAAGAGAGATGTTTTAATAATACAGCTTGTCCTAATGTAACCTTCATGTAGGAGAGAGAGTGAGAGAGAGAGAGAAGGGAGAAAGGGGAGAGATAAGAGAGATGTTTTAATAATACAGCTTGTCCTAATGTAACCTTCATGTAGGAGAGAGAGTGAGAGAGAGAGAGAGGTGATTATAAAGTATTGACACAGAGTAGAGTACATGTAGTTATAGAGAAAGATAAAAAAGAAAGAAAGAAGAGTGATGAGGTAGTGATGGTGAGAGAGCAGATAATGAGGGAGAGAGAGATAGACAGACAGAATATGATAGAGAGGAGGTGATGAGTTAATGACAGAGAGGGAGAGGTGATGAGGTAATGACTGAGAGGGAGAGGTGATGAGGTAATGATAGAGGGAGAGGTGATGAGGTAATGATAGAGGGAGAGGTGATGAGGGAGGACATAGGGAGAGGTGATGAGGTAATGACTGAGAGGGAGAGGTGATGGTGATGAGGTAATGACAGAGGGAGAGGTAATGAGGTAATGACAGAGAGGGAGAGGTAATAAGGTAATGACAGAGAGGGAGAGGTGATGAGGTAATCACAAACAGGGAGAGATGATGAGGTAATGACAGAGAGGTAGAGGTGATGAGGTAATGACAGAGAGATATGACTGATTGTCTATCTCTGCAGGATTAGAAAGAAGGATGGACAGAAATAGGAAGAGAAGTTCTAAGGCAATGATTGATAAAATCAACTACTTCATCAGGATAGAAAGTTGATAGTCATTATCTCACACATTGGAGAGGGAGAAGAAAGAGAACTGATCAGTTACTGACTGATGCAATACACTACAACAGGATTGGATATTCATGTATATATACATGTACCTTATTCTTACTACAAAAGGATTGGATATTCATGTATATATACATGTACCTTATTCTTACAATAAGGGAGAATGACACAAAAAATCATGAATAAAAAAAGGGAACAGAAAACAACATGGAGAGAATTTAGACAGATAGTCAAAGATTTCTAAAATACACAAGTTAAACAAGAACAAAATGTTGATTGTATTTTCTCCAAAAGAGGATATAGATGGTGAGAAAGGAGACACTCATACTGAATGACAGGAAAGAAGACGGAAAAGAGAGAAAGTGATATGATAGTTGAATTTTTATTTAGAAAGAAGTGAAGTGGAAAAAGTGCCAAATTGAGTTTCTCAAGCAATTTTCACAAAATATATAGAAATTGTAGAATTTTTATGTCTGTGTATATCTCTTTTTTGTTATTGTATATCAATCTAAGTAGTAAAAGAGGGAAAGAAAAGTTTTGAAAAAAAAAAATAAAATGCAACTGATGCCTCTTTGATGTCTGTTGCAGAGATGGATAGTTTTATAATGCTTGCTGTAATAGATTTATTTATAAGTAGTCACCATAGTAAACTGAATACTTGTGATGTATCTTGGCCAAGTATTGTCAGGAGAGTTTGTAGACATATTTCACCATCTTATTCCTATCCTATACTGCTCTAACCTTCACTACCATTGATCTGTAGTGTATCAATAATGGTAATCCTGGTTCTTCATCTTTCCCTTTCTATAACATTTTTCACACATTTTGATGTGTTTAACATTTTACTCAGTACATATTTATTTTCTTAACCTTTCTTTTTTTAATGATACAGTATATGTGTGCAAAAAAGAATTCTTATATCATGTTATACGGGAATACAAAATAGCATGGAAGTGATGTGTCATGTGAAAGGGAACTCGCACATCATTTGACAAGTGAAACCATCATGTGAGTGAAACAGGGATTGTTGGAATGTATAAGAGATTCACCTAAAAGTTGAATTTTCAAACAATATGAATGAAGAGAGAGAGAGAGAGAGATGAATTCAGGTCTTATTTTATAAAACTTTAATAGTACACACACTGTAATATTTACTTGGCTTGTGTGGTCACTGGTCAGGAGTTTATCATACACTTTCAGGAACAGGTCCGCATCAATGACAGAAGTGGTTCAAAGTATGTCACAATACTGTGTCCTGTTACAGTGTGTTGACCTATAACAATCCCCTCTCTGTGGTACATTATTCATCTTCTACGATGTATAACAGTGGTTCAAAGTATGTCACAATACTGTGTCCTGTTACAGTGTGTTGACCTATAACAATCCCCTCTCTGTGGTACATTATTCATCTTCTACGATGTATAACAGTGGTTCAAAGTATGTCACAATACTGTGTCCTGTTACAGTGTGTTGACCTATAACAATCCCCTCTCTGTGGTACATTATTCATCTTCTACGATGTATAACAGTGGTTCAAAGTATGTCACAATACTGTGTCCTGTTACAGTGTGTTGACCTATAACAATCCCCTCTCTGTGGTACATTATTCATCTTCTACGATGTATAACAGTGGTTCAAAGTATGTCACAATACTGTGTCCTGTTACAGTGTGTTGACCTATAACAATCCCCTCTCTGTGGTACATTATTCATCTTCTACGATGTATAACAGTATCCCATGTGTATGAAATATGCTTTGATATTTTTACTTCACAACTAACAGGATTATTAGATGTATTCATGGTGAACTATCTATTTTTTTATTCTCTTTACAGCTGGTGGAATTACATATTTCCAGATCTGTGTGGTTTTAATACCAGTACATAAGTTAATGTCTATTAAATTGCTACAAGTGGGTTTGAAATACTGAAATAAATATCAAACAGAGCTAACCCATTAAAAGATGCTTAGATGAATTTAGATATTTTTGTATGAAAGTAAAGTTCACTCCCACACATATTAACATATTTGTAAATAGAAAAAAAAATAGTATATGCTTTTGAGGATTAGGTTTTTGTAAAAAGGCTAGGTGTGTTTTCACCTGTTTTGATGCAAGATATGTACCCACACAGTTTTTAAAATGTGTGGTTTAGTTATGGTTAAGTCAGTGTCTACTTGTAATGGGATCTACACCTCTGGTCCAATTCTATAATGAAGCAAATATTTAGAATATGATATCAGGGTTCCTTCTGTTTTGTAGATCATAGGGCTTACCTGTATCTGAGCTACTGTCATCACTTAGATACAGTATCCTTTATGACCCATCAGGAAGTGGACATTTGTGTCAACTCTTAACCATTTGACCAATGTTGTACGACTGATTTTATATAAACATACCAAGAGTGAATACATGTAGGGACCTCTATGGCTGAGTATTAGAGCATGGTGCTTTAAAGCATGAAGTCTCTCACCTCTGGTCCCACTGATACCTAAGCTAATTTTTTGTGGGAACGTTTGTCGGTTTACATGCAGAAGGCCAGTGGTCTTTTCCTGGGTACAATGTAACCTGGGTCCTCTTCTCCACCATAAAAAACTGGCCGCCATCATGTACATGTAACTGAAACTTTAAAGTATGGCATAAACACCAATAAAATAGATATGTACATGTAGTGATTTGTTAAACTTCAAAGAACTTTTCCTGAAAATACAGAGTAAGACTCCTTATATAACCAGTTATGGTTAACTGAAAGCTCTATATTTGTATACAATAGTTGTAAATAATTACACACACATTTTACTGGCATTTTCCATCCTATTGTGGGGGCCGAAATAAGGCCCCATTCCCAATGCAAAATATGCATTTTCTCCCCATTTTGCAGTTGAAATTTCCAAATTGAAGTCAAATGACATTCTTGTATTTTCAAACAGGTTTTTTGTATATTGTGTTTTTAGATCTCCCAATTTTAATAAAATGTTGTTAAAATTTCCATTTCAAAAGGCCCAGGCACCATTCCCAAAAAAGTAGGGAAAATCTTTGTTTTCATTAAAAGATTGTCTTATCTTCCCAATATTCACACTTTTTTAAAAACTGACAGAAATATAAAATTAGTCATAGAATTTATGGTACAGTTTTAATATTTGTCTAATTCTTCAGATTTATAGATTCTACAAATATTTGAAATATGTTTGTTGTACACAAAAATAGAAGAAAAAAAGTTTGTTTTTGTTAAGTGCATCCATATACCATCGCAAACAGAAACAAACAACAAAAAACACAAAATAGTTTGGTTGCCAAGAACTATATTTTAATGATGGGACACATGAAGAAATCTTCAATTGATGTCCCAGCAGGATGTAAGTTATGCCACACTGCCGTATGATGTGTTTGGTATTGAACCATATGCTAATGGAAATTCTTTGCTGTTTAAAACCTCTTGACTTTCTTCTGCTGTATTTCATATTCTCGGTTTGAGATATGGTATTTCTTTCCTCAAACTGGTGGGTAGTCTTGACATGGTTTAAAAGGTTTAAAAAGTTAAAAATATTCTGTTCAGATATCATAATGACAGTTTGTTGACCTGGAGTTAGTAAGGTGATCAAGATAGATTGATTCAAGAGAGATAGTTTAACTCTAACAGTGTGTGTATTTGTAAAGTATGGGTGGCATTAGACTGGTCTCTAAAGTGTCCTCATATCACCATACTTCGCATATTTTATTTTTTCTTTGGCATTGCTGGAATGTGGTCAAATTTATGGAGTATCCTGTGTGAGATTTTAAAATATATTTGTATATCATTTAGTCGTGCTGACATCTAACACCGTGATGTCAAGATAAGATTTTGATGATCTGACCTAGCTACTTTGCTTCAGTCTTATTATTTCAATGTGAAAGAATTCCATCAACAATTTTCTTTTCATTATGAAATTCAACATGTTTTATGGATTTGTTTGTTTATTGTGAAAGATGTTTTTGTTTGTGTATCTATTTGTTTATTTATTTTGGTTTATTTTGAGATCAGGTTTTTATGTGTTTTTGTTGAGGTCTTTATCTATCTTCACATGTTTATCATTTATTCATATACAACCTTCACCCAGGAGAAACTTCTTATATTGCAGCAGTTTGTTCTGATTCTCTTCAATCAGCTGTGCCCGGGACTTTTTCAAATGTCAACATATAGACAAAGTATTTAGTCTGTTGCATACCATTGTGACCTCAATTTGACCTTCATCTATTACTTCAAGGTCAAATTTAAATCAGAAAAGAGGTATACACATTTTTGACCTCTTCTCAAGAACCTATAAATAGTATTTCCATGTATTGCCACATAAAGTTTGTGAATGAAAAGAGGCTAGGACCCATAGGGGCCCCCAAAATTACTAAAACTTGGTACATCTTTAATTTCATGTATACTGGGCATGAAGTAACTTTTTCTGTTACTTTACTTAGACATGTATTGGTGTCTAATTGGATAAAACATTGTTTTACCATCTCAAAGAAAACTTAATATTAGTTCAGTAGTAGAGAACACGCTTCTCAAACAAATGATTCTAAATTCAAATCTAGGCTAAGTTACTATTGATGCTTCTCTTTTTTTTTCTTTTCCATTTTCTTCATTTTTCTTTCATGATCTGTCTAGAATCATTGACAGATTCTCTTAGAATGAACAGAATGTGAAGATTGAAATGTGAATGAAATCATTATCAGTTTTATAGAAAAATATGAAGTCAGAAAATGTTGACCCTCTTTAACATCAAATTATATTTCGTCACATAGCGCTGTTGAGTACGTATGCATAATAGGCGAAACTTAAAATCAGCAACACCACTGGTGGTAAAGCTACAGGTAAATACATATGTATGTAGTTATGTGTTTATGAAAGTGACACCTTGATCTTACACCTTTGTGTATTCATTGTCAGTTTCTTTTTTGGTACATAAATATCTCAAAAAAGTTAACTGTGTGGAGGAATATGATGAGATGAAAGTAAAATATGTAAATTAAGTTCATGTCAGAGGTTAAAATAAAAAAAAACAGTGAAAAATGATAAATGACATATTCATGCAAAATTGGAAGGGAGTATAGTTGCTGAAATATTTGTCATTGATAGAGACAAAAACATGAACTAAATTATCATATTCATGCAAATCTAGTTTTCATTTTTTGTTTTGAATAATAAGAATCAGGATAAGTTTGTTTATTTTGGGCCATCATTAAAAATCATATTTATGATTTGCCATGAACAAGGTTGGTCAGTCAATAGGCATATTTCTTTTCTTTTTTTAATTTCAAAATTGTAAATGTGATGAAATACTAGATATTTTGAAGATTTACCAGTATTATATTTTCATTTTTTTTTATTTGGGGATTGTGGGAGGGGGAGAGGGGTTAAATTGGTTGGTGGAGTGACATCAAACAAACCAATTTTTATATTTTGTCTGGTATACATTTTTTGTTTGTTATTTATTTATCCGGCAAATATATGTTCTTTGATGATATGAAACATACTTCTGGCTATAAAACAATGATATACTCAGTGTCCAAGGTCATCTATAAGTATCTTCATTACCAGTAAATGTTCTTTGTTTAGTGAAATGATTTACTTCCTGTGATAACAGCATTGATCAGTCTGTTGTCAGTTTTTATTGGTTGTATTTTTTACCAAGAGCTGGCATTGATAAACATTAAAAATGATTGTAGTTTATAAAAACTGGTAAACAGGTTTAGAAACTTTTTAGTTTGGATTCTTTAGATGTGATAGAAATTAGATGGCAATTGCAGTTTGATGTAAGAAACAGAGAGATGTTATTACACTTATTGCATATCATAGGAAAGTCTTCAGAAAGAGTATTTCTTCAACTTGGTAATTACTGTAAAAATGAGACTGTAGAATAAGAAAATTTCACTGTGGTTTTAATTTTGTTTATTTTTTGGTTTTCATTTGTCAGTGATTAAACCATGATGAAATTTTACATGTATTATACCTAGTAATAGTTATAGATTCCTCTACAAAAATGTTTTTTTATTTCAACAAAATTTAAAGTCAAATTTTTTTTTTTTTTTTTTAAAAAGTAAAATTTTAACCCCACAAAAGTTGCTGATTCTACAATATTTATTGATAAAAGAAAAATGTTTATTATGCTATTTTACATTCCAATTCATTTTTAGTAGTTATTTACATTGGTCATACACTTGACCACCATTGCAAATGCAATAGAATGCGGCTTAAATCCTGCAGTAACCCACGTCATTATCCACATGTACCTGTAAAAAATTCTCTGCCAGCCTCATGATACCTTATTTGGATTTCTTCTTTAACTCCTTCACCCCTAAAGACACATAGGGCCTGGTCTAGGACATTGATTTACAGAATAGTCCAATGTTTTTCAGGAGTGATGAGTTAAACATACATGTAGTCACACTTAAATCACTTCATATCTTTTAATGTGTTTATACTTAATATAATTTATCATAATTTTATGTCCCTCAAAACATTCATTCATATATTAATTGCACTATGACTTACAGCTGTCATATCAAAATGTCTACAACATGATTTAAACTTCCATATCAAAACAAAGCTATGGAATATATTAAAGGCCACAGGAAAAGTAAACTTATTTTATCAACAGAATTACGATGTGGAAATATCTTCATGTATATCAAGCTTTGAACCATAAGTCTCTCATTTCTGGTCAATGCAGGTTCAAGTGCTGCTGGAACCTTGGTTGATTTTTGTGAAAAAGTTTGCCAGTTTACTTCCAGAAGGCTGGTGGTCTTATCCCTGATACAGTGTAACCAGGTTCTCTCCTCCACAATTGCAAAATGGCCATCACCATGTAACTGAAAAAATTATGAGTTTGTTATTAAACAACATTCAAAGTTCAAAAATTCAAATTCAGTTTACAAGGCATCTAAATGACAGTAGTTACAATGTACATGTATTTCCCCCAAATCAGTAATTCACAATATAGTACATCTAAATGCCAGTAGTTATTTTCCCAGAGTCAGTAATTTACAATATAAAACATTTTAATACCAGTAGTTATTTCCCCAGAGTCATTAATTTACAATATAAAACATCTCAATGCCAGTAGTTATTTCCCCAAAGTCAGTAATTTACAATATAAAACAATTTAATGCCAGTAGTTGTTTCCCCAAAGTCAGTAATTTACAATATAAAACATTTTAATGCCAGTAGTTATTTCCCCAAAGTCAGTAATTTACAATATAAAACATCACAATGCCAGTAGTTATTTCCCCAGAGTCAGTAATTTACAATATAAAACATCACAATGCCAGTAGTTATTTCCCCAGAGTCAGTAATTTACAATATAAAACATCTCAATACCAGTAGTTATTTCCCCAGAGTCAGTAATTTACAATATAAAACATCTCAATATCAGTAGTTATTTCCCCAAAGTCAGTAATTTACAATATAAAACTTCACAATGCATCTAGTTATTTCCCTAAAGTCAGTAATTTACAATATAAAACATTTTAATGCCAGTAGTTATTTCCCCAAAGTCAGTAATTTACAATATAAAACAATTTAATGCCAGTAGTTGTTTCCCCAAAGTCAGTAATTTACAATATAAAACATCTCAATGCCAGTAGTTATTTCCCCAAAGTCAGTAATTTACAATATAAAACAATTTAATGCCAGTAGTTGTTTCCCCAAAGTCAGTAATTTACAATATAAAACATTTTAATGCCAGTAGTTGTTTCCCCAAAGTCAGTAATTTACAATATAAAACATCACAATGCCAGTAGTTATTTCCCCAAAGTCAGTAATTTACAATATAAAACATCACAAATCCAACCAGAGATCAAGGATCTGTAGACATTTTGTTTTATCTCTCTTTCCAACACTTTGGTATCCCTGAAATAATTGACGGATCAACATGTTGTTCTGGTCTGTTTCAAACACTTCGGGATCCATAAAATAATCGACAGATCTAGGTAAAAAATCCCACCTGAGATTAAAGATCTGTAGACATATTGTTCTGGTCTGTTTCCAGCACTTCAGGATCCATAAAATAACTTCAATTTCTTTCCACAATTTTTAACCACATTTTAAGTGTGTTGCTTTGTATCAATAAGATTTAGGATGAGTTGGATTATGATCAGCATTTTACAACATTTGCTAGAGTTATTGGACTTGGAGACTTTTTTTTCTCTCTCTCTAAAGCATACCGGTAACTATATAACTTCAATTCATTGAAGCAAACTTAGTCTCTAAATGGCTCATAAATACAGTGGAAACTGTCTTGTGAGAACACTGTCATAGAGGACCACATTCTGTAAATCCTTCAGATAAAATTGTCTTTTGAGACACAATCCGTCTTTAAAGACCATACTTCAGTCGCGAAAAGTGTGGTCTTTCAAGAAAAGTTCTACTGTACATGTTTCTTAGTTAGACTATTGCACCTCGCGTTATCAATCATGAGTATGATGACATTTTGTGTGAGATGTTTACTTGAGTTTAGTCTTTGTCAGAGGCCTAATACATCTGTACAATACCACCATACAATGTGTCTCAATTATTTTGTAATAATGGCTTCTGATAATAATCATTATTGACTTAATCAGAGGCCTAATACATCTGTACAATACCACCATACAATGTGTCTCAATTATTTTGTAATAATGGCTTCTGATAATAATCATTATTGACTTAATCATAATGTAGGTATGTGTAAGTATCAAGGAGTATAACCGTCAGATGTATTCATTGATTATTTTGTCTTCTTCACAGGCTCGGGCATTTTTCCAAGCAGCACTTATACTAAGTCCACACATGTATGAGCCTCACTACAATTGGGCAGCACTGTCAGACCAGGTCAGTATTTACACCAATATTCTTCATTACAGACCTGCTGTATTATATGATTAATGCATTTCTGGGCTGAATGAAAACTTTTTTTACACCAATATTCTTCAATACGGACTTGCTGTATTAACATAATATGATTGATATGTTTCTGTCCAGAATGAAAACAACTTTTTTACGCCAATATTCTTTACAGCAGACTTCAGTAATCAATGTCGTATAATATGCAGTTAATAAATATTACATAATATACATTATACATCATTTTTTTCTACACACTTTCAGCTTTCTATGTTACTTGCATGGTAAATGTGTTAAAAATAACATTGAATAATAATACCAGGGCCTAAAGTCACCAAATTTACTCAGTACTCAAGCTCAACTTTTATTTCATTATTTTGACTATAAAATCATTTGTAAAATGTTTAGGTTTGAATGATAAGGAAGCATATTAATATTTTTTATCATTCACATAAAAAATTTTGCGTCCTACTGAGGATTTTCCTGTAAAAATGAATAAATATGTTGAGTAGGGTACTCAAAATTTGAGTATGTATTCAAACAATATTTTAATATTTCTGATGTTTTCTCCAAATGAGCAATGATTTTGAACATTATTTCAAATTATATGCTGTCAATATATAAATATGTCCAGTTACAGGATAAATTTTGAGTGTTTTTGCCTTAAAAATCATGAAAAGTTAGTTGAGCTTAAGTACTGAGTAAATTTGGTAACTTCGGGCCCAGATCTTAAAGAGAAATATCTCAGATACAAATTAGATAATGATATAGTCACACAACTGATCTGTGCCAGTCAACTAAGACTGTGCATGCTACATAACAACTACTATACAACTGCTATATACCATATATAGCTATACAACTGCTATATACCATATATAGCTGTACAACTGCTATATACCATATATAGCTATACAACTGCTATATGACATACAGCTGTACAACTGCTATATGACATATATAGCGATACAACTGCTATATGACATACAGCTGTACAACTGCTATATACCATATATACATGTAGCTGTACAACTGCTATATGACATACAGCTTGTACAACTGCTATATGACATATATAGCTATACAACTGCTATATGACATACAGCTGTACAACTGCTATATGACATATATAGCTATACAACTGCTATATGACATACAGCTGTACAACTGCTATATACCATATATAACTGTACAACCACTGCTATATATAATATATAACTACAATTACTAAATGATGTAACTGCATAACTGCCACATAACTATTGTACAACTGCTACATGACATATGTAACTACAACTGCTATATGACATTATACAACTGCTATATGTCATGTAACTGTACAACTGCTATATGTCATGTAACTGTACAACTGCTATATGTCATGTAACTGTACAACTGCTATATGTCATGTAACTGTACAACTGCTATATGTCATGTAACTGTACAACTGCTATATGTCATTTAACTGTACAACTGCTATATGTCATGTAACTGTTCAACTGCTATATGTCATGTAACTGTACAACTACTATAATATGACATTATACAACTGCTATATGACATTATACAACTGCTATATGGCATTATACAACTGCTATATGATATTATACAACTGCTATATGACATATATAACTGTACAACTGTTATATGTCATTATACAACTGCTATATGCCATGTAACTGTACAACTACTATAATATGACATTATACAACTGCTATATGACATTATACAACTGCTATATGGCATTATATGACTGCTATATGATATTATACAACTGCTATATGACATATATAACTGTACAACTCCTATATGACATTATACAACTGCTATTTGTCATGTAACTGTACAACTACTATAATATGACATTATACAACTGCTATATGACATTATACAACTGCTGTATGACATACAACTGCTATATGACATACATAACTATACAACTACTATGACATTATACAACTGCTGTATGATATTATACAACTGCTATATGACATACAACTATTATATGGCATTATATAATTGTTATATAACATTATACAAATGCTATATGACATTATACAACTGTTGTATGTCAAGTACAATAGCAACTTCTATGTGCCAATTATGACTTAAGTTGCTTAATTTCAGTTATAAACTATAAATGCATCATGTCAAATACATATACAAAACTTCAGAATTAAATGTATGTCAACTTTTAAAACAAATAACATTTCAAATGTGCTTGAAATATTTTGAGTTTAATTCCAGCTCACTATTTCAAATTTATTCGACAAGCATATTTTTTACTTATTTGATACAAGATCTATTGGCATGACAATCGTGTTTAGCATATAATTTACCAGACCGTATGCCCAAGTATTGGTGTGGATGAACATTTACACACTTTTTATGTACACTGTTTTCAATCCAGTAGACAGAAACATATAATTATACTGTATTTGCTTGCACTGTTCTATAAATAACCATGCATTATTATTACAATAAAAGCTTACCAAATTTTTATGTACAAATTATGACATATCATGTTATAAACAGTGGATTATGGGTTGCCTGATTCGTCAACCACACAAGAAGAAAACGTTTTAACGTTAAATCTCCGGAAAAATTAACGTAACGTTTATGGTTTTATTTTTACACCTTTCACAAAAACAGTGAATTGTTTAGTATTAAGCTGGGAAATTTGAGTTGATAGTGTTGAAATGACATTACAATCCAATTACAATAACATGCGGACATTATATTATCATTAACTGGGGCATTTTTTATGTTTTGCCACACTCAACATTTTTGTTAAACAGATCATGTTGTCTGTACGAAGGTTAGGCCTTAATATGTAAATGTGTACTGTTGTTAATCCTATCTCTGTGAATGAATCAGGTTGAAATGTGATTAGATATGAGATTGAAATATATCATGGATCAAATGAATCCTAATACAATATAATTACAGGTTTGTTTACATAGAAAATATTTAAAGAATGGTAGGTACACTAATACAACACCTGGGGTACATTTCCATTTTTTTTAGATAATGAAATTTGTTTCTATGAAATGTAGGTTCATGATTGTTAGTAGATGAATCAATCTTGTAACCATCAACAAGTCTGAACCACATGAAAATTTAGAATACAAAGTACACCATAACTCATTGACCCCCCCATAGCCACATTTGGACTCACCCATTCCAATGAATGGTAAAGCCCACTGTTATTATTCAGGAGGGTATATCAGTATGATTTAGAATCCAAATTTTACATACAATATTAATTTACTATAAATGCAGAAATTTTTGCAGGACTTTTTTTTCACAATACAGAAGTTCTAAATTTATTCACGAGATAATTTTTTCACTATTTCGAAAGTCCATTTTGTCACACTATAATTGTAATTCATTACGCGATAATTTTATTTTCGGGACTGAGAGCTCTCACAAAATTACACGTAAATACAATTCTCACAAATAAAACCGAATTTACAGTATTCACTTCTAAGTTATGACCATAGACCATGAGAACTATTGATTTGGATGAGACCATGGGGGTTGATAAGTTAATATCGCCTGCCATGTTGATGGTGGTATGGACTATTTCCTAAATATGACCTATTCACAAGAACTTTGTTTAAGACTTACGCTATGTGTTTGTATCTTAATACATGCCATTCATGATAGTTTGATGAAGACTTATCCCACTCCATGTTGACCAGTTTGTGATGTTCACTTGAAATTTGGATTGATCTATCATTGTGAAAGCTTGATGAAAAGAGAGTAATTCATAGAATTTGAGAAACCTCTATTGATCAGGTGAATTGGCAAATACTGGAAGAATTTAGGTTGTTATAGCTTAATCAAATATCCATTGATCAAATAAATTGTGACAAGCTAATTGCTTTTCAGAAGTGCCTTCTGATATCAACATTGATTGAGGAAAATGACATGTTATTTCAGTAGTTAGTAACAGTATCAAAAGTTATTTTGTTGATAATATGGGAATTTTGTTTTTTGTACATTAAATGAGTGAGGAAAACATTTCCTGGCCAAATTGCATGAAGTGATGGTGTGTCTTTTCTTCCATCCGTCTGTCTGTCTGTCTGTCTGTGTTAACAGTTTGTTTTAGTTGTTGCTTTTAGCTCTGTTAGAAAACCCATTTAGAGTATCACCTAACCTCTTATGATGATAGAACAAGATGACATAATACATGTAGTTGACTTTGTCCTTCATATTATACCTTGACCTTGAAATTCACATTTCAGATGTATTCAGCCATACCACCAGCTACTAGTTTCTTGTTAGTTATTAATGGAATTCCAGAGTTACCAAAATGTTTTATCAATCCCTAAAGACTCATTTGAACTGGTCAAAGTCATTGATTTACAGAAGAGTCCATTGTTTTTTAGGGGATGATTAGTTAAGGGTAAATATGCACATCTTTAGCTTATGTAGGGGTATTTTGTTGTAATATGTATGGGGAAATGGCTAATTAGTTGTTTACAGTTATGGATTATAGAGTCACCAAATATGAAGACTTACAGGGAAAAGATCATATTTGACTCTAAGTTTAATAATCAATTATGATATAGCAAAACTGCAGGGTAAGCATAAATCATTCATAGCCTAATCAAATATGCTAGTAATAATAAACGAAGAATGCTGTTTAATAATGATGCGTTTTGTGTTAACAGATAAGAGTTAATTGGGTTTAATTAATAAATGATAAATTATCATATACCCATCATCATTTACCTACATAGGATAATAATCTGTCACCTAGCTGTAAAACCGAGTTATATATACAGTAAAACTTGCTTTAGCAACCACCTGTGTATAAAGACCATGTGACCACTTCCCTACAAAGACTGGTTTTGTTGTATCCCTATGGGGGTCTTTATATACAAGTTTCACTGTATATAGGGGTAAAGATGCTCATCTCGAGGCCGTCTAGGGGTATTTTGTTGCACAATATGAATGTGAAAATTACTAATAAACAGTTTACAGTTCTGGATATAAAACCATCAACACTTTTTATCCTAGGTTGTCGGATCTAAGCAATAGATACAAGTCAAGAAAAGAATATATAAAGCACCAAAATGACTAAAGACACAGACAAAATGAAAGTCAAATTTTCAGGACAAGCTGTCTCTTCATCAGGATAAAACGATTCAAATAACATGAAAAAACATACACATACACACTCTCACATAAACACCCAATCACACGGATAATGGAAAGAAATGCTACATCATTCAGTTGTGTGTGTGAGTGGGTGTTTGCGTGTGAGTGTGTATGTGTACATTTTTTCATGTTATTTTAATCATTTTGTCCTGAAGGGATAGGTCATCCTGAAAATGTCTGTGTCTTTAGTGTATATATATATATATAACTTCCTTTCTCAACAATGAAGTAGAATAGAAAAATGTACTCTTCAATAATGTACAGGAAATTTGTTTTATTGGAAGAGCCTCTCTCTTTCTCTCTCTCCCTTTTAAAATTTTAGATATGTTTTTTTAGATTAGATTGATATGCCATATTTGTTATTTATATTCAAGCTATTTACTTCTTGTGGGGGTTTAGATCTGCTCTTTTTCATTATCTAGGTTCACATATCCTAGATATAAAATACTTTTTCAATTATTAATGGTAATACAAAACCTTATCAGATGACAAATCAACATCTAGTCAGTAGGGTGCAGTAAGTTTCTATAGTGTTTAGGATTTAATTTGGATGATTCAATGAAAGTTTTAGTGCAGTGATATTATAAGTAGCCAAATTATACTATAAATGATGCTAGTTGTTTTAACATTGGAATTTATTAGTGGATAAAGGTGATAAATTTGTGACTAAAATCTGGTTATAATACTGTAAGCCAAAACAAGGATAGTCTCAGCTTGGCTTTAGTACTTGAAATAAATTTACAAGGTGCATTACATCTCTCTCTCTCTCTCTCTCTCTCTCTCTCTCTCTCTCTCTCTCTCGCTCGCTCGCTCGCTCTCGCTCGCTCTCTCTCGCTCTCTCTCTCTCTCTCTCTCTCTCTCTCTCTCTCTCTCTCTCTCTCTCTCTCTCTCTCTCTCTCTCTCTCTCTCTCTCTCACTCTCTCACTCTCTCACACACACACACACACATATGTCGGGTGTAGGATCCACTGTAAAATTACATTTTCCCAGATTGCTACATTACTTTTTCATTCCTAATATTAAGGTCAGCTAAACTGAAGCCTCGTGGTGACCCAAAAACAAGTTCTTCATTCTAAATTGCCTGTCCTCCATTGTTGGTCACCATTTCTCATTAATGACTTATCAAAAAGCACTCAGCAGATGTCAATCAAATTTGGTATAATGTGCCAAGGTATGATAAAACATACAAAACATACAATGTATTGCCTTGCATGGATTCCATGCATTATTGCAGCTGTAGTCTAATATTTTTGTGTGGATAACGACCCTGTCACCCCTGATAATGAGCCTATCCCCCCTGATAATGAGCCTGTCACCCCTGATAATGAGCCTGTCACCCCTGATAATGAGCCTGTCACCCCTGATAATGAGCCTGTCATCCCTGATAACGAGCCTGTCACCCCTGATAATGAGCCTGTCACCCCTGATAATGAGCCTATCACCCCTGATAATGAGCCTGTCACCCCTGATAATGAGCTTGTCACCCCTGATAATGAGCCTGTCACCCCTGATAATGAGCCTGTCACCCCTGATAATGAGCCTGTCACCCCTGATAATGAGCCTGTCACCCCTGATAATGAGCCTATCACCCCTGATAATGAGCCTGTCACCCCTGATAATGAGCCTGTCACCCCTGATAATGAGCCTGTCACCCCTGATAATGAGCTGATAACGAGCCTGTCACCCCTGATAATGAGCCTGTCACCCCTGATAATGAGCCTGTCACCCCTGATAATGAGCTGATAACGAGCCTGTCACCCCTGATAATGAGCCTGTCACCCCTGTTCTGATTGAATTGAGAATCGTTGTGTTTGTAAACATGTGTCAATTTATCTTGGTAGACCTATATCCTCATATCCTCAGCATTGTTAATATAAAGGCACTGGCCTTTATAGGGTTTAAGACTGTGTGCATTGGTCCCCCACGACTGTTAAGGCCTTTTAGGAGTCTTGTTTAATTTTTAAACCTCTTCAGCATCTCTATCAATAGCTCTCAACTTTGTCCTTTGGGCCAAATGATTATAAATCATTTTATTACAGTAAAACCTGCTTTAGCAACCACCTGTGTATAAAGACCACCTGGTCACAAAGACTGTTTTTTGCTATCCCCAATAGTACCATTTGTGTACAAATCAACCTCTATATAAAGACCACCTCCCCATAATGACCAGTTTTCTTGTGTCCCTAGGGAGGTTGTCATATACAAGTTTCACTGTATTATATTTCTTGATGGAAATTAAATAAATAGACAATGTCCTGACCTGGTTAATATCAAAATGAAGTGTACTAAAGTTTGATCACCAATTTCACACATATTTTAATTTGCTGTGGCATGCTCAATACAATGACCTGAGTAAGGTCAATTGCCCAATTTATCTGAGGACATGTACAGTCAATCAAACTTAGATGAAATTAACATTTATTTATCAATCTGTCATAGTAACCAAGCGCATTAACGTTAATTGCAGTCAGAAAGTGCAGTGTTGGTAACCGTGGATTCCCAGTATGTTTTAGACTAACATAGATTTCATCATCAGGGTCATTTCGCCACTAACACGTTGATGGATGCTGGTTATTATAAATGTCAAAACTGATCACCAAACTCATTGATATTGAGCAATGTATGCATGAAATCAACATCATATTTTCTCTTTGTTTCAAGAGTCTTACACACTGTAAGTCTATGTGAAGCTGTAAGTCTGTGTGAAGCTGTAAGTCTGTGTGTAACTGTAAGTCTATGTGAAGTTGTAAGTCTGTGTGAAGTGTAAGTCTGCGAGAAGCTGTAAGTCTGTGTGAAACCCACTGGTATAGTATCATGTCAGCTGTCTTGTAAACAACTAATTATTTCCTGTTTTGACAAATGGCCAGTCGATGACAAGTTGCAAATGTAATTAATCTATGACTGATATCAGTTTTATAGTGGCTATGGTATTGAATTAACTCCAGCCATTTAGCAGTGTATTGACATGTCTGTCTGAGGTGACTGGAAAGTTTTCAACACTAAATTATATCATTTAACATTGTTATGCCAAACTCTAATGTTGGTTCACGAATTAGTCACAAATGGTTAACTTTAGAAGACTTTAATCGATAGGTATTAAGGCTGTGTATCACAATACAAAAGTGTATCACCATGTATCATGATACTGGTATACATGTATCATATTGTTAGGAATATTCAGTATAACATTGGAAATAGTAGTGTGAAACACAGAAACATTGAATGTAGAACTACAAATTATATGTTACATCTTGTACATTGGTAACTTATTTCAGGCAAAATAGACATTTTATTGATATAGCACTTAAATGAGACTGACACACACTGATGTACTAAAGAAAGAATGGACATAATTCCAGAATTGTTTTCCTTGGAAAATTTTCATATCGATATAATGCATTGTCAGAAATAAAATACAATTGTATCGTCGTATCGATGTATTGTGATACCACTATCAGAAATAAAATACCATTGTATCGTCGCATCGATGTATTGTGATACCACTATTAGGTATACATGTATAATTCTGCTTGAACAGTAAAGAGAGGGGACACATTCCTTTTTAAGTGGTTTTGAACACTTCTGAGCAATCTTGACAGAGGTTCTGAAGTGTTAACCTCATTTTATCACTGTTTAGGCGTGAAAGTGAGGTGGATGAAAAAAAACCACCTTTGAAATAGTTTTACAAGACCCTGCACTTTTCTGTTCATTACTGGATATTTGCCAGTTTGTATAAGATACCACAACATCAGTACATGGAAAAATCAAGATAGACAAAGCTTTATACTAACTTAGTACAAGTGTTAAAGTTCCGTGTAGAGGGGTAGGGATATTTTATGACAAAATGGTGTAAAGATATTTCAAAACTAGAATCAATTGGTTGTGAAATATTTCATGCCAAAATGTGCTGAATCAATGTAAAAGATAAGAGTCTGTAATCTCGACAGGAAGAGAGCAAAAACTAAAATGTTACCAAATCAAAAAGTGCGAGTAAAATTAGCATGATCTGGCAACTTAATGCCAAGTTCCATCTATATTTACAAGTAGCTGATTTTGATGGATTTGTGGTGATATCAGCTGCAAATATCTGAAAATGTTCATCACATATAATTTTTTTTATACTTTCATACAAAAAAAGGAATATACAGTCAACTCTTGTTGTTATAACGGCCAGGTTGGGAACCAGTAAAATTGCTGTTATATCAAATATGCTGTTATATCAAATATCCAGACTTGAAGCCAAATTAAGAATGCATGAATATGATTTGTTGTTATACCCCCATTAAATTTTAAATATCAATTCAATATGATTGCGTGAATGAGATAGAATGACTACAACAAATAAAATTGCTTTTATTGTTTTTTTCATTCTATCAATTTAATAAAATATGGCAACAATTTTTCATTTTTTATGTTTTGCCATTATAACAAGTTAATTCTAGAGGTAAAATGCATGTTTGTTGCCAAAAATCACTGCCAATGCCGGAAAGCAAATATGCCGTTATATCAAACAAATTAACATGGATGTAAGTTCGTTTCCATGAAATTTCTGCCGTTAACCAAAAATGCTGTTATATCAGGTGCTGTTATAACAAGAGTTGACTGTACATTTATAATTGAGTGAACAGGGCACATATTACGGTAGTAACATCCTACAGCTTAGCACCAAGTTTCACTTGTATTTACCATATTGTAATGAATTGACAATAATACCAGGTGTAAATTTCATGGTCTGTCAATCATACAATTTGTTTTTTATTTGATACATTTCTGTATCAATAACCATAAACCATTCTGGGGCAACAAAGGCACTACATCTCTATGGCAAATGTCTTCTTTTTTTTTTAATCCAAAAACTAATCTATATCATAGATCACTATATCTAAATGTTTTAAATGGATAGTATATTAGATATTTATTGCCCTGGTTGTAGGGAGACATGAGGATTTATTTACCCAAGGCAAGTCATATTTCCCGAGGGTTTATTATACGGAAAAACAGAATTATTAAAGACTGTGGAATAAGCTGCAAGGGTTTTCTCATGAAAGAGACATGATACATTCAAGGGAGAAATGACGCACGCAAGGGAGACATGAAGTGTAGTCTCCCTGACACGTGACAGCTCTCAACCAATCTCTGACTCTGTTTTATTAATGAGGTATAATAATATATGATGTACGGAACATGTATATTGTTGGTCAATGACTGTAATTAATTAGTCTTAACAAAATATGATCAGGAACCTATGAGTCAAATACTCAAGGCAAGTCATATTTCCTGAGGCGAAGGCCATGGGGGAATATGACTTGCCGCGGGTAAACAAATCCTCATGTCTCCCTACAACCAAGGCAATAAATTGTTTATTCTATCAAAATACAGAATCAGTAAAGATTGTCGAATAAGCTGCAAGCTTTTTCGCATGAGGGAAGCATGACGCATGCGAGGGAG
This sequence comes from Atrina japonica, assembly GCA_030159075.1. NCBI lineage: Eukaryota > Metazoa > Mollusca > Bivalvia > Pterioida > Pinnidae > Atrina > Atrina japonica. The sequence continues at coordinate 1,291,322 of BROG01000032.1, forward strand.
ATATGACGCACTCGAAGGAGACGTGAAGTGTAGTCTCCCTAACACGTGATGGCTCTCCACCAATCCCTGACTGTTATAATAATATATTTCACAGCATTTTTTTCCCTTGAAATCAATGTTGATGACTTAAAATGCTTTTACCTCTACCATAACAACACCTCTTCCATATAATCTATATCATGTTTTTCTTGATCTCACTCAGACATCATATACTAAAGCATGCTATTTTTTAAGGAGTGTGATTATTTCAAAAATGTACTTCCACTGTATGTTATGACAACTGTCAAATCACTTGCTGATTACTGTAATAAATGTTCGCAGGTTTAATTTGTTCTTTTCACATACCAACACTAAGGTTCATACATGTAATTGTGTAATATGTTTAGCTGTTGTTAGTGTCATGTAGCTAACTAAATGTTTTAGGTGCTTTATAAATGTTAATTCAAAGTGTAGATAATATAAACAGGTATGTCTCAAGGAGACATAACTTAAAAATAGCTAGTGATCTTGATTATCAATTACTTAGATTAAAAGTGAAAATTGCTGGCTTTTAGGGGGGGTGACACCCTGCTCCAGGATACAAGTTGTATACAGAATAATTTGTAGCGTAGGTCTTTATTTGTGGCAGTTTTATTTAGTTATCTATATTATGATTGTAGGTTTTTTATACTGTATCTTTAAAACGTAAAAAAAGCAGAAGAAAGACTACAGTTGTAACTCACAAACAAACTTTAGAATCCAAACAAACAATATGTTTTGCTGAAAGCCCTGAATTTGAAAAGGAAGTCAGGCATTGACATCAAATAAACACTTTGTACATAACACTTTGTACTGGTACATGTTTGCTGTTTCATATTTTAAAATACATGTACATGTAAATATAAAGTAGGTCAACAATTCCGATACATCTCCATATAACAATACATAGTTAAGACATGGGCAAAAGAGATTTCTACCTTGCCACAAACAGCATCCTGTAAAAATTTGGTTAACCATGTTATACTTTATAGTTATTGTCATTCCATATCTAACCATAACTTTGCAATGAATGTGTTCTACATGCACTTTGGAAAGTGAAGAATATAAGTGTAATGATGAACTGCTTTAAAATCATTTTGATAAAGATTTTCAGTCCGGACAAGTTGACAACAAGGGTTTTCTGTGAGTTCTCAGGTTGTCTCCCTTTATACCAACACCAAAACAAACAAACATATTATTTTTACATGTAAAATGTGTTTGCTCACTAGATTCAGTTGTAAAAATGATATTCAGGGACGTCTTATAAAACAAGATGTTACCTGTGTCATAAGCTCATAGTCATCGTGTTACTCCAAAAAGATGATTAATTCAGATCAAATGTTCAATGTTAAAAAGATGTTCATTTTGTGATATAACACATTTCAATCTACCATTTATGAACAAAGAAAACACCTGTCCTTAGGTAAAAAGAAATCAGCTGGTTTTCCAAATTGTATCTCCTTGAATTTTATATGGTTGATTGCCATTTCATCAACTCTCAATGTGACAGAAACTTGAAATATGTAGAACATTTTGTGTGTTGTCATCTATCTGTCAACAGATTATATAAGACTTGGTCATTATATATATATATATATATATTGATAAATAGATTGATAGATAGATTGATAGATAAAATACACATTAAACATTTGAGGTTACCGTACTTAATGTTATTTATTAAAATTACTTAACTCATATTATTATGTAAGCATATATAAACATCTTTAATCAACAAGCAAGCAAATTCCTAATTCATGTGTAAACACGTTTGATGGTAACCCCCAATATTGCCAAGTAAAATCAGCAGACTTGTCAGTATCTTGTATGCCCCCTCTTACCTGTCACAGCCCTGATTGTCCAATGAATGGAGTTCATTAGTGCATTTATCCTTCTCATGGGTATATTATTCCACCCTTCAAACAAAGCAGCCTCTAGTTTGCCAAGATTAGCAGGGGCATTACAATGCCACTATACCATCCAGGTTCTATCAAAATCATCCCAAAGATGTTTGTTTGGGGACAAGTCTACACTGTACAGAGGTAAGTTGAGTGGGTAAATGTTATGGTTTGTGAGAAAGTCTTAATGAAGTCTGGCTGCAGAGCAAAGACTAGGCATTTAAAATCTTGATGGAGAATATGGTGTTGCTCTGTCTCTGTCCAGATATGTAATTACTTGGTATGTTTAAACTAGTGTTATGTATCTCTGTCCAGATATGTAATTACTTGGTACATTTAAACTAGTGTTATGTAACTCTGTCCAGATATGTAATTACTTGGTACCATTAAACTAGTGTTATGTATCTCTGTCCAGATATGTAATTACTTGGTATGTTTAAACTAGTGTTATGTAACTCTGTCCAGATATGTAATTACTTGGTATGTTTAAACTAGTGTTATGTATCTCTGTCCAGATATGTAATTACTTGGTATCATTAAACTAATGTTATGTAACTCTGTCCAGATATGTAATTACTTGGTATTTTTGAACTAGTGAGATGTTGCATTGTCCAGAAATGTAAAGACTTGATATGTTTGAACCAGTGAGATGTTGCATTGTGTAGATATATAAAGACTTGGTATGTATGAAATAGTGAGATTTTGAATTGCCCAGATATGTAAAGACTTGGTATGTTTGGAATTTGTAGTGAGATGTTGTATTGTCCAGATATGTAAAGACTTGGTATGTTTGGAATACATGTAGTGAGATGTTGTATTGTCCAGATATGTAAAGACTTGGTATGTTTGGAATACATGTAGTGAGATGTTGTATTGTCCAGATATGTAAAGATTTGGTATGTTTGGAATACATGTAGTGAGATGTTGTATTGTCCAGATATGTAAAGGAATACATGTAGTGAGATGTTGCATTGTCCAGATATGTAAAGATTTGGTATGTTTGGAATACATGTAGTGAGATGTTGTATTATCCAGATATGTAAAGACTTAATATGTTTGGAATATGTAGTGAGATGTTGTATTGTCCAGATATGTAAAGATTTGGTATGTTTGGAATACATGCAGTGAGATGTTGCATTGTGTAGATATGTAAAAACTAGATTTGTTTAGACTGGTGAACGATTGTATTGTCTAGATATATAAAGACTTGGTGGTATATATGAAGTAGTGAGATGTTATGTTGTTTAGATATGTAAAGACTTGGTGGTATATATGAAGTAGTGAGATGTTATGTTGTCTAGATATGTAAAGACTTGGTGGTATATATGAAGTAGTGAGATGTTATGTTGTCTAGATATGTAAAGACTTGGTGGTATATATGAAGTAGTGAGATGTTATGTTGTCTAGATATGTAAAGACTTGGTGGTATATATGAAGTAGTGAGATGTTATGTTGTCTAGATATGTTAAGACTTGGTGGTATATATGAAGTAGTGAGATGTTATGTTGTCTAGATATGTTAAGACTTGGTGGTATATATGAAGTAGTGAGATGTTATGTTGTCTAGATATGTTAAGACTTGGTGGTATATATGAAGTAGTGAGATGTTATGTTGTCTAGATATGTTAAGACTTGGTGGTATATATGAAGTAGTGAGATGTTATGTTGTCTAGATATGTTAAGACTTGGTGGTATATATGAAGTAGTGAGATGTTATGTTGTCTAGATATGTTAAGACTTGGTGGTATATATGAAGTAGTGAGATGTTATGTTGTCTAGATATGTTAAGACTTGGTGGTATATATGAAGTAGTGAGATGTTATGTTGTCTAGATATGTAAAGATTAGGTATGTTTGAACTATACAGAAATAACACTGTCTGTTTTTGTTGTTTTATTGGCTAATAAAAAAGATCTGTGAAAGTTTTAACTGGTAATATTACTGGTAGGTAGTTTTAAAAGTCCATTTTAATATGCAACACATTTCGTTTGCCTTTTACTCTGTAGTAATTGTAAGAATGACCGTAAGCATTAAGAGTAAACCAACTTGTATGCTCCAATCTGAACACATTCATAGCATGGTCTCCAATACAGTCAATTTAAAGTTTGAAACTCAATTTTAGCATAATACTCTTCTTAATAACAAAAACTCAAGATTTTAATAGAAGTGAAACTCATCAAGAATCATCTATTTCTCCTTTATTTTGTGGATGCATTTTAAATCAACTATATCTTTTTCCTCTTTTTGATCAGGTGCCAACTGATTAAAATTTTGAGAGGAAAAAATGATTCACTATAGTTTGCTCATTATAATGGTTGAAAATAAAGTCAGAAAACAGGATGTAGTCTAACATGGTCACCACCCTTTAAAAGTAATATATATATATATGTATATAATGTCTATCTTTAGACTTTCTCAATTATTATTTGAAACAATGTTTAATGTATTGATTTTCAATATATTGAATGTCAAATAACTTTTATGTTTTAAGATATTGTCAACACTTGGATTATCATGTTACTCTGATTACCCAGCTCATTCTAACACAAAAGACCTCTCGGATGAGACAGTTAAAACCAAGGGCCCGTGTCACAGTAGGTGTCGGCACGTTAAAGAACCCTCACTACTCAATGGCCATAAGTGTCGAGCATAGGCCAAAGTTTGAAGCCCTTCACCAGCAGTTGGTGACGTCTCCATATGAGTGAAATATTCTTGAGTGGGACGTTAAACAACAGTACAATACAATACACCTACAAACCTTACATACTCCATGGTCCACTACTGTCAAAGGTTAGATTAGTTTAGGTTCTCCCAGTCAAAAGTTGACATTGTTTACTAACCTCAGTGAAGTTGAGGAGAGCTAATGCTTTCACCTGGCATTGAATTTCTTAAGATGATCGGTTGAGTTCAAGTTTACCAATGCTTCTATGGCTTACAGATCAAATTGTACTTGTTATGTCTTAAGATTCTAAGCATATCCAATACTTCAGATGCTGCTTATTGTATTTTTTTTAAATGGCCCTATTTTGGATTTGTCTGTTTGTAATACTGTGGTTAAGAAGGTTGGTTGTGGTCAGTTTAAGGTTGGTTGTGGTCAGTTTGATGGGGGCATGTTTGTTTGTTTATTGTTATTTAACGTCCCACTCAAGAATATTTCACTCATATGGAGACGTCACCAAATGTCGGTGAAGGACTTCAAATTTTGGCCAATGTTTGGCACTTACAGACATTGAGCAGTGAGGGTTCTTTATCATGCTGACACCTAATGTGACACGGGACCTCCAGTTTTTACTGTCTCATCCGAAAGACAGGAAACCAACTTGCCGGCGGCGGGACTTGAACTCACGACCTTACGATCCAGAGCCAGGCCGGCTCAATGGGGGCATGTAAAAATGCTGCTAAGAATTGAGCTTTGTGATTACTCTTTGCTTACATCCTAGCAGTTTAATATGATTACAAATAACATCACACTGTAAAGATGAAATAGTCACATGTGACCTGCACTTTATAAGGAACTAAAACAATGCCCATGGTGACCTGCTTAGATCATTGTTCATATACTTAAAACTATGACCTATCTTAACACCGGTACCCCCTTGTAGTAAATGTAGAAGTCTTTCATTTTGTTACAAAAAATTAAGGGAAAACACTGGAAAACTCTTTTTTGTGGTTAATGTTTGACTATATTATTTCTTCTTATGCAGTAGAAACTTGTTCCTAGAAAAATGTTGCCACAATTGCAGGGGTCATGAAATGATGAAATAATGAAAATTTCCACTTGTCCTTCAGGACAAGTAGTATTGAAATCTACTTGTCCGTATGCAAAAATGACTTGTCTGAAAATCAGGTGTAACATTTAAAGATGGTTTTTTTTGTGTTTAAACAAGTATAATCTTTATTGAATAAATTTTTGTCTTCAACAATTTCACTTGTCTTTTGGACAAGTGAGAAGTAACATCTACTTGTCCGAATGCAAAGTGGACTTGTCCCGGACAACAGGACAAACCTTAATGTTGAACCCTGAAATGGTATTTGCTTGGAAGATATTCAAACTTTGTGATTGGTCATGACCTAAAGATGTCATATCATCAAGAACAAGGTCAAAGTGTACCAATGGACAGAAGGGGAGACATATGTTTTTGTTATAAAAGAAACACCTAGCTACATGTGGTATTAAGGAGAACAAGAATTCATGATATGAACATTTATAAAAATTTGAACCTGATTACTAATTGACCTATCACCAAATGCCTGACATTTGGCTCTCCATGTGCTTTTTTATGTCTGGATTGTGACGTCATAATTACACAAATTTTTGATGGGCCATTTAATTGTGATGTCATAATGCAAAAGTTTGCCAGAAGATGGCGTGTCGCATATTCTGCAATAGGTAATTTCTTCTTTAATGATTAATATGACAGCTTTATCACAATATGACCTCAGCATGTGTTATTTGTGTTGTTTTGAGATTATATAGTCATGGAGCTGACCTGGCTCAGTTGGAAGCGCGCTCGACTTTTGATCATGTGGTAGTGAATTCGAGTCCAGCCGGCAGCAGGTTGGTTTCCTGTCCTTCGGATGAGACAGTAAAAACTGAGGTCCAGTGTCACAGTAGGTGTCAGCACGTTAAAGAACCCTCACTGCTCAATGGCCATAAGTGCCAAGCATAGGCCAAAATTTGAAGCCTTTCACCGGCATTTGTTGACATCTCCATATGAGTGAAATATTCTTGAGTGGGACATTAAACAACAATAAACAAACAAACAATGATATCAAACTGCACATCCTAGACCATTTACACTCCATCTACATTTAGGCATAAAGCGGTTTAGACAACAACAATAAACAAACAATATAGTTGTGTAGGGAAATGTTGGACAGTCAAAGGTCAGTAACTATCATGCATCTCTGTTGTCACCAAAGCATGTGCATGTAGCTTTGACATTCATATGTCAATTACATGTATTGCGTAATATATATTGTGTGCCAGAAAGGTTTGACAGAATGAGTAGCTCTTTCCTTTCACTTGTATAATTCTAACATGTTATACAAGAGCAACATCTTCTGTAGAAGAAATGTATGAATAAACATTAGTTTGCTAGAAGACTTAATAGACTGTCATGGAACAATGTTGATCTAAAGCAGAATTCACAAAAAAAAGTCTGCAAGAATTAGGTGAAAGCAGACATTGTTTTTAAAAGCAAGATTTTTTTATCAGAATCAGCTAATAACATATACACATGAAATCCTACTTGTAAATATTCTTCTTACTCTAATTTATTTGACTGTAGATGGGTGCTTTATTTGACTGTAGATGGGTGCTTTATTTGACTATAGATGGGTGCTTTATTTGACTATAGATGGGTGCTTTATTTGACTGTAGATGGGTGCTTTATTTGACTGTAGATGAGTGCTTTATTTGACTATAGAACGGTGCTTTATTTGGCTATAGATGGGTGCTTTATTTGACTATATATGGGTGATTTATTTGACTATAGAACGGTGCTTTATTTGGCTATAGATGGGTGCTTTATTTGATTGTAGATGGGTGCTTTATTTGACTGTAGATGGGTGCTTTATTTGACTATATATGGGTGATTTATTTGACTATAGAACGGTGCTTTATTTGGCTATAGATGGGTGCTTTATTTGATTGTAGATGGGTGCTTTATTTGACTGTAGATGGGTGCTTTATTTGGCTATAGATAGGTGCTTTATTTGGCTATAGATAGGTGCTTTATTTGGCTATAGATGGGTGCTTTATTTGACAGTAGATGGGCACTTTATTTGACTTTAGATGGGTGCTTTATCTGACTGTAGATGGTTGCTTTATTTGACTGTAAATATGTGCTTTATTTGACTGCAGACAGGTGCTACATGTTTACTGACCCCCATTTACCTATCTCCACATCTACCAATGACAATGTTTTAAATATTCTAACTTATACATCTTATTTTTATTTGTTTGTAGCTTGGAGATCTACAGAGCAGTTACAATTCGGCTAAAAGAGCAGTGGAAGCATTCCCGGATCATGTTGATTCTAAAGAACTCTTGAAGCAGCTGAAACATCATTTCTCCTTGTTGTGAGGTCTTCAATAATTCAACAGTTCTGAAAGGCAATTTACAGAAAAAAACACTTTCACAGAACAAATCAAATATATAAATGTACTGAAATTGATGACAGTGATGGAACTTTTAAGTTGATCTATTTATGACATTAGGATATCCCTTCCAAAATCCCTGAAAGACAACTATTGGCTCTCAAGAGTATCATAATATGTGACATTCAATGTCCATGGTCGCCTTAAAAGCAGATTTGTTATATCCATATTTCATTACACCCAAACTTGATATTTAAGTATGCAGGACTCTTATGTACATTTGATGTCATGTATGGTATCAATGTCACATATATTTCACATTAATCAGAACTGATTGTATTGTCTTTTTTACTACCGTATATGGCAAACATGTATCCAGAATAAAATGTGTCAGAATAAAATATGTCAATATGTTGGATGAAAAGTATGTTGATGTCATTGAATGACACTATCGGTGTACTTTTGTGCCACATTATGACACTATCGGTGTACTTTTGTACCACATAATGACACTATCGGTGTACTTTTGTACCTCATAAAGAAGAACCATGTCCTAGATACTTTGTTTATATAAAGAGTCCAACATACCTTACAAAAAATGAAACTGATGATGTCATATTTTAAATATATTGCCATAATTTATAATTGTTGTTGTTGTAATGATAATGAACATGATGATATGTTTGTTTTTGTTTATGTCCGGTGTAGCTATGACTAACAGATGAAATATGATAATTTAGGCTAATCTACACTACATTGTCACAGAATGATTAATTCACTTGACCAAGTTTTAGTATACACTTTCATTATCCTTACACAGCAGTGGTGAGACAATTGCTATACAATGTATACATTTGCAAACTTATTTCAAAATTATTTCTGAAGAAACATTGGCAGTTTGATTAACTTATAATATTGTTGTTGTTTTGATTTCATCAAAATTTTAGTCATGATAGAGTGATTTTTAAAAAAAAAAATCATTTCTTTTCATTTGTTTTCATATAAAGTTTTGTTAGAAAATAGTGATTTCTTTTTTTATCATTATCAGTGCAAGACTCATTTAGGCACTTCCAGCCTCATGGAGGGTTAAAATTATTTTTTCAATGGATTGAGCGACAGGTGGATATTACAAGTTAATATAACAATACCACACATGTAGATTCTCTTACTTTAAACTTGAAATATTAATGATTGAGGTACAGTTTATATTTATTCTTAGTTAACTTGTTTGTTAAATCACATTTATTTTTCCAGGTCAATTCATGCGTTCTTATTTCCTTAGAGCCAGATGTCCTTTCTCTTTAATAATAAAGACACAGTGCTTTCAAATTGTTTTTCATTCATGCAGGAAGCAGCCAAAATATACAAATTATCAAGAAACATCCAATTTCTTAACTCATCTACCCCTGATAAACAATGGACTCTACTTAAAATAAATAAAACAGGTCAGTCCAAATGTGTTCTCAGTGTGAATGGGTTAAGCTACCGGTAGTTTGGACTATTTGAAGAAAAATGACTTTATTATTCGTATTTCTAATTCCTGAAACATTGACATGTAAATTTTGGAATTATCTATTTATTTTGGGACAAATTTTCTTTTTAACGTTACAGGTATTAAATCAAGTTTAAGAAATGTTTTCTATGAACATTTTAAATTCATTTGATTTCAAAGAGTTGTTCAGCATGGTATTAACATGAATACAGTTCATTAGTAATATTAAAAGGTTTAACGTAACACAACGATAAATGAGGCGTGTCATTGTGACATTTCTGAAGTGTGTCATACGTCATCAACAGCTTGTGATGAGCTTAGTTTGAAATTTCAACGGGATTTATGTATGAATACGGTAAAGATGTATTTAGGGCTTCATTGCTGTTTGGAAATGAAGACTTCTGATATGTATTAATAAAACATTAAAGAATTATCTAGAAAATTACCTTTCCAATATGCTAATAGGTTGTGCTCATTTCTTTTGAGATATCAATAATTTTAAATACATTTATATACATTGCAAGTATCAGTTAACTTGACCTATATATAGTGCCAGCACTTTTATAACCTTCACCTTACCCTCAATGTTTAAATTTGTGACCTGTTTTGGGAATTTGATTTTAAAAAATTAAATGTCAGGGATTCATATGAAAAAGAAAAAGCCTATTTGACACCGAACAGTTTTTGCGCAAGAACGGACATACAATGCTCTAGAAACATTGGACAACAACATGCAAAGTAAAGGTATTTCTGTACTTGTCGTTGATGTGGGGAAGAAAGACAAATAGACCCTTGCATTGTCTAAATATAAAATAGAAATGTAGATCTGATATGAAGTTCTCATATTATCATAGATAATATTATTATATTTCTTATGTAACCCACACGCATTTTTGTGTCATTACAAGCTTTCTATTTCAGACCTTTTCTTATTTTTTCTGCATCGCAGACTAAGTAAAATGTGAGGTTTCTATACCTGACACCCACCAGTTGTCACTGAACAAACATATTCAATTTCTTGTCTTGATTTCAGTGAGAGGTACAAACAAACTGAAAAAAAAATATTTGTAAAACTTGGAATATGTGTAGGTATAGAATGTTATTTCATCTATCGGAAGTTTTAAATGACACACTGTATTGTATCTTTCCACTGGGTAAAAAATTGTTTGTGAAAGTGCACTGACTATGTACATTATAGTAGAACTGGCTGTGCTATAAAGTTGTAATCTCCGTCCAAATAAATGTTTATGTGATAAATAAATATTTTGCTATTAAAAACCTCTATGTGTGTTTATTCTAAATACTATATTTTTCTTCTTTTAATCTCTTTGTGTTAATGATATTGGAATGGTCATGGAATTATAGGAATCTGGAATTTCCCATAAAACTGGGAATGCCATGTCTCTTACTGGAGTGCAAGTTTCTTTCAAATACCCCCACATCTTGGGGTTTTGATGATGTAAGGACTTGTAAACTCTATGTGCAGACGATAACCAGAAACTCTATGTGCAGACGATAACCAGCTATTTTCTTAACAATACCCAAATGATAATATAAGCATTTCAGTTGGAATATTTTGACATGCAAACCAAAAACCACACACACACAACGACACACAGCCCAATGTGACCTGAAAATAGTATGAGCATCAAGATCAGGTGACCATTTAATTTTCATTACGCCAGAATACATGTAACAATTGACAATGATCATTTGAACTGGATTACTTACATCTATTTACCCACAGTAGACTTGTGAAATCTACAGTGGAATCTTTCTAGAAATTCCATCTCATCTGCACTGAAAATATTGATCAACTGAGCAAGGTGGTCTCTCAAAAGATGTTTTATTTGTGGAAGCTTTCATCGAAGTGGATCTTTAAATAATGACCTTTCAAGTCAGGTGTTCTCAAGACCAAGTTCCACCATAACTGAGTTTCATCCAATTCAAAGATATAGACAATTTGTTTAAAATATCTTATTCCCAGCACCCTTTAGCATATTTTCTGGTAATTACCTAGTTTTACTTTGTTCACACCACATTTTGGCTGGGAAATCCATTGAGGTGAATTAGAGTTCTTTGTTTTTAATGGGTGGATCTTTTTAGGTTTGAACCTAGAACCTTTGGCATTATATTGAAACCGAAGAGCTACAAGTAGCAATAGTTGTTGGAAAAGAAATAGTCATAGCTAAATAACACTTGTGTCTGAACACATAACCTACAGTGGAACCTGTTTTGAAAAGACCACATTCTGGAAACCACTTAATTAAGTAATGCTTGAAATTAAACCTCTCATATGTGACCACCTGCCTAGTGAGACCAAATTTTAGTGGCAGAAGGGGTGGTTTCTCATGACAGTATCACTGCATTACATCCTAGACCTAGTGTGGGTTTGAACCCCACTGGAACATATAAAGCTGATGTTGTCAGGAAGTTTACCACATCAGGGAGACTTGTTGTCTTTTCCAGGGTACATTGTTACCATGTGTTAACCTCTATCATTATAAACTGGCCCTAAATAAAATAAAATTTAAAAAAGATTGGCCCTCACAGTAAAATGAAAAATTGTTGAATGTGGCCTAAAGAAACAGCAATAAAACATCCGTGAAAAACAATGGACTCTTCTGAAAATCAATGACCTGGGCCAGTCCAAAGTCTTTAGGGGTTAATGGGGTAACTGTTTTTTATTGGTTATTCTAGCATGGACTTGTAGGGAAAAGGTGATTTATAATAAATACAATTCTCATAATTATGTCTTTGAATGTTAATTGACATTTTTGCTAGTTTTCCATTGTCTTTCCTATTTTCATGGTAAATTGTTTGTAACTGTTTAAATATAATGCTTGATATTGTATGAACCTAAAGATTAAAGTACATAGAATCCATTACAATTCTTATCCCACAGGTCATACATGTATTAAGTTATGATAATATCCATTATCTGTTACCAAAATCTATAATTCTGTTGTGGTTTTATGTTAAATGTTGCACATTTTGTATTGATTAAGTATGACTAGACTTTTGTCAAATAAAAAAACAATCATAATTGTTAAATCAATCACAAACTTTGAGAACTTATGTGTAAAATATTATATACATATTACTTTGTTCTTGGCCACAGATGCAGTTCCCCTATCCAAGACCTGTTTTGTATATATTGCTTTCGATAGGCTATCATCTAAATCTCAGAGTTAATAATTGGACCTATCTGTATACTTCCTTCCATAAGATCATTGTCATTAATTACTGAAGTAATTATTATTCATTTACAAGTATTCGCGTTACCATATTCACAGGGAAGACAGAGTAGCTCAGTTGGTAGTATACAAGATCTTCAAAATAAAGGTTCCTGGCTGGATCCCTGATTGTGCCAGATCATCTCTGAGGTGAGTTTGTATCTCTTGTCTACACAACTCTATGCCTAAATGTAGATGGAATCTTTGTTTGTTTGTTTATTGTTGTTATACGTCCCACTCAAGAATCTTTCACTCATATGGAGACGTCAACAAATGCCGGTGAAGGGCTTCAAATTTTGGCCCATGCTCGGCACTTACAGCCATTGAGCAGTGAGGGTTCTTTAACGTGCTGACACCTACTGTGACACAGGACCCCGGTTTTTACTGTCTCATCCGAAGGACAGGAAACCAACCTGCTGCCGGCTGGACTCAAACTCATGACCTCACGATCACGAGTCGAGCACGCTACCGACTGAGCCAGGGCAGCTCCTGATATCTTTGTAGGATTGTACAAATGTAGTGGCACATCAAAAGCTGTTGATAATACTGACCACTAACTCAAAAAGGACACAAACACATTAGACATCTCTCCCTGCCTCACAGAGTGGATGGCAGGGCTTTAAGGTCATGCCACTTGTTAAATTAAGTCAAAGCAAACAAACCACATTCCTTTAGTCCAGAGTATTTGTAAACCACTCAGTCATACATCATTCATATTCCACTCAAACTGTAGGCCTACATTTTGTACATAAGCAAGTCATAATTTTACAGTGAAACCTGTTTTGAGAGACCACTCCATTGCCAGTCAAATGTGGTCTGTCCAGAAAGGTGGTCCTTTCAAAAGAGATTATATTTAAAGGGTTATTTAGCTTAGTTGTTCTCAGAATGTGGTCTTTCAAAACAGGTGATCCCTTAAGGGGAAGAAGGACACCTGGTCAAGTGACCAGAATGTCAGTATAGTAATATAAACTGGAACTGATGTTGGTAATCTAAACAAAGATGACAGAGGACACAAATTTGTCCACAAAAGACATAAATTGAGTGGTAAATTCACATCAAGAAGTAAATTAAGTTGTTCTTTGTGAAAAGAATAAATTAACAGTCATGTGTTTTTGTGTCAGCTATGAAACACAGCTTCACATTGTCTGGCATATTTTGCCCCTCTGTCTGTTTCTCTGGGTACAGTCATATTTTTACATAAATTATCTTTACTTTCTTATTGTATATGATACTTTTGTGAAACTTACAGGAAAGGTTTACTGTGATGAGGTGCATAGCCCAGTCAAGGTCAAGGTCATGTTCAAGGTCAAATAGTGGTACAGTCTTCTCTTAAAGAATTTTTTGTTAAAAAATACTCAGTTTTGGCATACTTCAAAACGTTATTTCTTCGCTATATATACCCACAACTTGTTTTATTGACTCTAAATAATTGTTAAGTATTCATCATTTACAGAAAAAAAAAATAATGACTAAATTGTTTAGTTACCGAATTAAAGATGCAAGTGTTATAAAAATTTGCTATTTTGGGGGGTCACAGTTTTCAATCTTTTGTTCTCTTTATCCACCAGCTCTAATAAAAGCATAAAAACACATATTGATACCATGGCATTTGATCAAATTTACCAGTTTAGCTACATAGAAAAATATGAGTTTTGTAAATAGATGACCATTTTTTAATAATGAATAGGACAGTTGATGAAAAGAATCAAAATTCTGGAAAGGGGCATAAGTCTTGCTTATGTAAATATCCCTTATATACCCACAAATGTGCCAGATTATTCATTCTATTAATTCACACATTCGTTATGAATAAGTATGCAAAAAATAAGATAAATTGGATAACTTTTTTGTATACCCCAGGGTACCCTTAAAAGGTTTTATTTAAAGGGTTATTTAGCTTAGAAGTTCTTAGAATGTGGTCTTTCAAGACAGGTGATCCCTTAAAAGGGGTTTTATTTAAAGGTTTTTGTAACGGAGTTGTTCTCAGAATTGGTCTCTCAATACAGATTTCACTGTACCAACTCAATTGTCCTTTGCCTGTTTCAACTACAGTTGTATGCCCATGTAATAAGTATCTGTATCACACCTTAAATTTGATATTCTTTTTCTTGCTGCATCAAGTTCCAGGATAAAACATCAACTTATTATCTGTTTGAAATCTGATTACTGCTGTAATACTGAATGTCTTAGTATGTTATCATAAAACAGATGTCATATAGATTTAACAACAAGGGCATATGTTTAGTTGCATAGTTTTATTTACAAAATACATAATCTTAACAAATAAAAACATTTAATAAATCCATGTGTATTTTCACTCAGTTTGATTAATGAACACAGAAAACATATGCATCTCTTTATGTATATATACAATGGAAACTTGTTATGTTGAAATCGGATGAGTTGAAATTTCGGATATGTCAAAGTGGAAAGTCTGGTCCCAGTTTTTATAGATATAATAATATATGAATTGAAATTAATTCCAGATATCTCGAAGTAATAGACGTGGTCCTTTGAGTTTCAAGATACCGAGATTCCAGTGTGTATATATATATACAGTAAAACCTGTATATAGGGGCCACCCAAGGGACCAAGAAAATATTGGCCTTTATGTGCAGGTGACCCTTATACACAGGTTCAATTTAGTTGAAGTATGCAGTCAAGGGACTTTTCAAAACTGGCCTTTATAGACAGGTGATCCTTATATAGAGGTGGCCGCTATAGCAGGTTTTACTGTATATGCCAACTGTATACAGGGTTATTTTTTGCCACATATTATTTTGCCCAGACTCCATTCAGGAATTGTGTAGGCCTATGTAGCAATTAATTTGATTTTTCTTTAACAATTACTACTTGTACATATCTACATTTTGCATGCCTAAATTAACAGGTTTTTTTAAAACAATTTTGTGTTTTTTAAAATGAAATATAATGATAATAGATGCTGTCTGCAAATAATAAAATAGATGAATTTACCCCAGTTTTAAATTTACCCACTGACGATGAGGATGAAAGGGGCAATGATAAAACGAGGGCAAAAATTATCCTGTATACAATATATATTTTCCTATGTAGGCCAAGTGATATCATAACACCCAGCTGAAACATATAAATATGGTAAACACTATTAGATAAAAGGGGTCAAAACACATTTTTTTCACTAAGACACATTTTTATTATTAGGTTCAATACAAAACTTAAATAGTACATCGTCTTTTTTATTATTTTTTATATAAATTTTTTCATTTTCACTTATTTATTATTTTTATTATTAGGTTCCAATATATTACATAAACTTATATTACAATGGAAATGCGTGTAGCTTGTACATGTCTTTTACTTATCTATTCATAATTTACCGGAAAATAATTTTACATGTTAAGTTTTATTTTATCTCTTGTTTCTGTCAATACATTCAATATTTCAGAAAATCAATTATTTTTAAAGTTTAAACAAATATTCCAAGTATTAAAATAAATACATAATTTTTTGATTGACTTTAAGCATCAATATATTGCCTCATCGTTAGGCTTTATCAGAGCACAAGAGTTGGAAACGCCCAATCGTCGTACAAATATATGCGTTTCCAGCTCCTGTGATCTGAGTCATACAGGACCGTACCTTGGACCCGAAAACAGATGAGTCAGGGGTTTGAAGGCTGCTGATTTTTACTAAATTAAATTGAAATTTTAAATTGACAGTTCACTCATCCTCCTGCATAGGCGTCGGAACCGGGGGGGCTTAGCCCCCCCCCCCCCTTTTTTTTTTGCAAAGATAGGCAAAGGTGTTGAAAATTGGGGCTTAGCCCCCATACGTTTCTGGCGTGTGTTTTTTAACTTGGTTTAGCCTCCCCACTTTTAATTTGCTTCCGACGCCTATGTCCTGAATATGTAGTAACGGCCATGTAATATGTAAAACGTCTCTGGCTTTATATATCGCTGCTTTGATGAACAAAATGAATTTAACTAAAATTTTAAATCGACTGTTCGATTAACCAACGAAACAATAAATAAATAAGAATATATAGGCCCTATCTATCTTTCCGTAACGTTCATAAATAACTACTTGAATTGGCATGATTTGGAGATGAAAACGCCAAGTGCTATTTGAAACATTAGCCTACTGCATGTTTTAATGTAGCTAATAAAAGTAGAACAATTGAAGCCGTCAACTTTGGAGAGCCACAGTTATAACACCTCCTCACTCTACTATAATGCATAACTGAGGATTTCCCCTGTTTGCAGTTTGACGTCATTTCGAGGAAATCAAATGCTATTCTAGATGAGAGAAATGTTTTGATTGGTCACAGAACTTGAATCGTTGCAAAGTGATATTTCGACTTTGTTTCTTTAATATATGAATTACATCCCTGTAATAAACTGCATTTGTTTTCCCTGTGTATTGATTTGGCACGTAAAATAAAAAACGGCGACTATATAACAAACTTTAAATATTATCAAAAAACACCATGCGGTGCAAGTGCGAGAAAATATTAACCAATCAACGAGCTCGTAGTAAATGAAGGCGTGTATATTTGCCAAGTCTATTACCGTTTTCCTAATAGGGTCAGGAGCAGTTGACTCACCGTGGATTGTACTAGAGTTTTCAACATTTTATTTCAGTTTTGAGAATTTTGTCAAAGTTGTCTATATTTCTAACAACTTATAGGTAATATATTCAGGGGAGTTTTTTATCATGAATACAGGATAGATATAAACACGGAGGTAAGTCTAACATTTGTTTCACTTTCTATATCCGGATTTCATGGGCCGGCCATGAAATAACTGACCTATTTTCGTGTAGGCCTGTGTACGTTAACTCGTACATTGCATAATATGAGATCATTACAAATACCACCAGGCGTTTTGTGTTGCCAATAAATGTATGTGTATCTATATTTTATTTACAGATGATGTCGGTTTTCGGAATATAAATACGAGACAGTGTCGCAATGGATTAAGAAATAGTTGTTCCCATTCATCTGACAAACAGAATTTGTTATCGTTTCAACACACATTCTTGTGGTTTAAATTATTCGGGATTTTAATTAACGACAATTGTGTTTTGTGTTTGTTTTGCTAGACTAATTTTAATATATTATCTGCATCATGGCGGAAACCCCATTTGTGGCTGATACTGGGAAAATAGACGGGTCATGGAATTTGACCATTACTGTGACAGATTTACAGGTAGAGAAAACCCTCCGTGTCCAGGGGGACCTGCACGTGGGAGGTGTTATGGTCAAGCTTGTAGAAGCTATAGGTAAGAATTGATATTTTTTAAAACTTTTATTAATTGCTTAGGCACATGCATTTTGTTTATGATAAGGTGCATGGCATTTAAATTTAACAGAAAAAATCCAAGCTTTCACATTACCTGCATTTATAGAATTATGCAAGTCATGGTCTCACCAGGAAAACCTAATGACTCTTATCATGGTGTCTTGGTTATTCCTAGAGAATTTTGAATATCAATTCTAAACATCATTTAATGGTTTGATAACTAATATACAAAAAATTGTGTGATAAAATGTCACAACAAGCCTTATAGTTAACTGAGTACCTATTTGACAGAGCAAAGGGGTCATCTACATTGGTCAAAAAGTATATTTACTAGAGATACATTGTATTCATACTTCATGGTCTCTGTGAAAACATACAGGATTGGAATAGCAAAGGCTCAGTCAGGATTGTTTAAGTTTGAAATTGTCATGGTTCTATCATAAATGTGAAACAGAGACCAAATCAGGCATACATGTAGGTGTATTTGTAATTTGTATATAAATGTATATAGGCACACACTTACACAATTTAATGCAGTCATTATTTTCCATCGTAAAGTATAGGACCTTTAGTTGTAGGGTTATGTCACTGAGTGCACTTTTTCTTTTCCATATATTTACTCATACATTGTACATTTGGTTCCCCTATCTCTCATTCATTATAGTTATACAATACTCACCAGAACTACATGTACACATTGATGGATAAGATTGACCTCTGTTTCTCTTTTGTTGCACATAAATATTATTTACATATGAAAAGGCATTATGAAAAAAAAAACTGTTTTAAGTTATGATAACCCATCCCCAGCTGAGTTTGGAGCTTAGTTTCAGGATTCTTATCATTCATAAAGACTCATCTTTCATGTTGCTGCAAATTTACGTTATCTCTGACTATCACTCATGCCTAGAAAACCCAAAATATCAATGAAGTTCATATTTGATTTTCTGCATGAAGGATACTGTAAGATTTGTATGTGTCATGTGAGTTGTAGCTACATGTAATTCCTGCATTTATGAACTAGAGGCTGAGTCATTTGTCTAAATATTGATACATAGTGAAGTATCGTGAAAAGGCATCATGAATATCATACATGTAGTAGTTCTTTGGAATGCACATCACAGCCATGGTATTGGTACTGGTACATGTACATCACAGCCATGGTATTGGTACATGTACATCACAGCCATGGTACTGATACATGTATATCACAGCCATGGTACTGGTATATGTACATCACAGCCATGGTATTGGTACTGGTACATGTACATCACAGCCATGGTATTGGTACTGGTACATGTACATCACAGCCATGGTATTGGTACTGGTACATGTACATCACAGCCATGGTATTGGTACTGGTACATGTACATCACAGCCATGGTATTGGTACTGGTACATCACAGCCATGGTATTGATACTGGTATATGTACATCACAGCCATGATATTGATACTGGTATATGTACATCACAGCCATGGTATTGATACTGGTACATGTACATCACAGCCATGGTATTGGTACTGGTACATCACAGCCATGGTATTGATACTGGTATATGTACATCACAGCCATGATATTGATACTGGTATATGTACATCATAGCCATGATATTGATACTGGTACATGTACATCACAGACATGGTACTGGTATATGTACATCACAGCCATGATATTGATACTGGTACATCACAGCAATGATATTGACTAAAATCATTTTAAATCAACATCTGTATACATTTGTATGTTGTATATACCACAAAATGTGTATTCCCTTCTGGGGTTATAATGTGCATATGTATAATACTACTATATCAGGTCTAAGTTAGAGACTACAGATGTATGTGTATCAGGTGACCACCCTTAAGTGGTACTTGTTCACCTGCATCAAGTGTGAAACTGATTTGTGTACAACAGGAAATTCCTGTAGCACTTAACACAATTTTCATATTTATGGAGGGCATGAACTTCACAGATAGATGGTGTGGCTGTGAAACTTGGTATTGATAAATTCACAGGTTGGATCACTTTACTTGTGCAATTATATCTAATTTATGACTAAAAATCAATAATCATTTTTCCTGTATAAAGTGATATGAAAGTTCAAGAGAAAAGTGATATCATTTTGTGTGCATAATTTATTTTCAAACACTTAAGTTAGTCTAGTCTATATTCACCAGTCTATACTATGCATGTATATGTACAACATTCTACATGTACATGTGTTTTAGGACACATGACACATACATGTTCCTGTAAGAACACACCTTGATTCAAGGTCTTTAAGCTTCAGGTTGTGGACACACTGGGCAGCGTCCATCTACACAATGTATATGTGTGAACACTGAGAGTACATGTACATAGGTACATTGCATATTCATATATAGAAGTTTACAAAGTACAATCTTATATATTTATTTATATTTACATATGTATATATCCTGATGTGTATGTACAATGTACATGTATATTAGACATACATTGTAAATGTAGCAGCACTCTCAAATATACATTGTATATATTGTACATTACTGTACTTATGGTATACATGTACAATGTACATGTAATGATGTATATACATTGTATATATTGTACATTACTGTACTTATGGTATACATGTACAATGTACATGTAATGGTGTATATACATTGTATATATTGTACATTACTGTACTTATGGTATACAATGTACATGTAATGATGTATATACATGTACATGTAAATATATAAAATGTTCTCCAATACTGTACATGAGTGTATAACACTGTACATATATATGTATATTATACACAATGTTTATGTATACAAAGAGTACACTATTCAGATAGCCTGAATGAGGACATAACATAGGCCAGTGATTTCTATTAAGAAATGCTGAGATTTAAATCTAAGGGAAGCTTGAACAGAAGGGCATTCTAGGACAGTTTATTATGCATGGTTTAACCTATTTGGCAATGGATCTTTATATAAAAGACACAGATATTTTTCGAAACTTCAATAATGATATTTTTGACTACTTGTTCACACCTTTAGACTCTTGTAATGTTTTTATACCTCTTTGTTGTTTGTTTGTAATCTTTTAAAATCCATCCCAATGCCCACCCACTCCACTACTGTTACATTAATACATAATACTTTTCAGTTTTATACAGAATGAAATTAGCACAGCAGCCAAATTGTTACACAGTATGGGTACTATCCTATGGTTACAAAAATGTATATTGTGGTGTCAGAGGTGGTGTCACTATTCTTGTGTAATGGGTTAACAATGTAGGTAGTGTGTTAATAGCCGATATTGATAAAGTGAGCTATTATTAATGATTTGTTCACTTTAAATGTTTTGTTACACTAGTAGAAATTACCTTACTATTTACTAGTAATCCAAGCATGAAGTTTGTCAATATGATGTTTTGTGAATGGGAAAATATGGACATCTATATGTAACATGTTCACTTGGCCATGTTCCAAGTATGACCACATAGTTCATGATCAGATTTTATACTGTATATATTATATAGATTTGTGTGTAAAGGCATTTCTGGTCATGAAAATCAATGTTGTCCAGATTTGAAACTTTTTATGTACACCAAGGTTAAATACATCCCAGGAAGTACGACAATTATGGCCATTCAAACACTTCCTGCATTTTCTCTACACATTAAAGTGGTGCTAATATTAAATGGATTTGTTCTAATCTCTCATTGGACTTATTGTCACTAATTGATAATCCATATTTAATTATCAAGGTATACGTGTTTGCCATTATGTACAAAGTCATACCAAACAATTAAACCTCCAACAGGTTCTTGACCTTATATATTATAAATAGAACGTGAAACTACAGTGGAACCTCACAATCAAGACCACCTGACTGACTTACATGTACTAAAAGTGGACTGATCAACAAGGTGGTCTCTGCAGTGAGGCTCTGTTATTCTTTATTGTTTACATTAAACAAGTAACAGGAAATTTTCAAGAGACTGAATATTTTCAATCTTAAATGTGAAGTGGTCTTTTAAACTACATGTAGGTGGTCTTTAGGTGAACTTCCATGTGTGTGTGTATATATAAATATATATATATATATATGTAAATGTACATTTTATATGTACTTGTGCATAAGTCATTGTAGGTTTTCATCAATCATTCAATGTATGTGTGTCATGTATAACTTAATTGTTACATTTATAAGTATTATAAACACAACTTTTACCATATTGGAGTATAAATACTGTAATTTCTGGTACATGTTCATGATAATTTGGACTTGGGATCTTACATGAACATGTGTGTTCTAAAATCTGTTTGTACTGATATGTCCATATATATATATATATATATATATATATATATATATATATATATATATATATATATATATATATATATATATATATATATATATATATATATATATATATATATATATATATGTTAATCTTTCTGTAGTGATACATGTATGTACATGTATGTTAATCTTTCTGTACTGATATGTACATGTATGTTAATCTTTCTGTACTGATATGTACATGTATGTTAATCTGTCTGTACTGATATGTACATGTATGTTAATCTGTCTGTACTGATATGTACATGTATGTTAATCTTTCTGTACTGATATGTACATGTATGTTAATCTGTCTGTACTGATATGTTTATGTATGTTAATCTTTCTGTAGTGATATGTACATGTACATGTATGTTAATCTGTCTGTACTGACGTGTACATGTATGTTAATCTGTACTGATATGTACGTGTATGTTAATCTGTCTGTACATGTAAAACTTATAATGCATTTTCTGTTATCAGCTATTTTTAGATACATATGCTATTGCCATGCATAAGGTTGATTCAGATAAAAATATATATCTGACTGCATTTTTATACAAGCATGTACAATCTGTGTCACTCTTGTTTGTGATAATTTAAATATTGACTATTGATATGTAAACACTACACACATGTTTTTACAGAATACTGTCCCCTAGAGGTAAAAAAAAGAGATTAGTTGTAAAGTTGAAGGCAAATACATGTATATACATTTTATGCATAGGTCGAAGAATGTACATGTAACTTGTACAATGTAGGTCAGTGTTGTAGAAATTGTATACCAAGTATTTTTTGTAAGTTAATATTTGCTGTTTGGATGAGGACCAAATATTTCATACCTGACTACAAAAATGTATAGATCTGTCAGCTGTAAAGTATCTGTACTACATGTACAATATTTCAGTTGTAACAATTTTTTCATAAGTCAAGCCTGTTTACCATGATGGATCGTTCCATGCTACATGTATATACATTGTAGTACATGTGCAATTACAGGAGTGGTATCCATGTACATACATATTTATTTTTGTTCAGATGTTCTTGAAACTGAAAGAATGTCATATTGAAATTTGACAAACCACTGATTCTAAACCATTGTTACATTTACTGGTCTTGGGGAATTTGACCCAAGATTATTTTATTCTGAATAAATAAAATCATTTTTGCATTTTACATTTGTAATACATGTAACTTTTTTTTGGTCGATAAGTAAATCTTTTAAGATATATCAAATATTTCACCAGAGGTCCATTTTGCTATTTTGCTTCTGCTGTAAATATGCATGTACATGTACAGTGTACATTTTTATGTACATGTAAAGTTGTAAACATTATATATTTCAGTATTTAAGAACATTTAAATTTAGTTGCTGGTGTTATCAAAGTTTGTAATATTTTAGCTTTTGTAAGATAATTCTGAAATGGATACCTTTTAAAATGTACATTGATAAGATACATATTATATTCATACACTACGTACATACATTGTACATACATTGTACATGTATGTAACGTATGTCATACATAAAATCTTCAAATTCTTATCATAGTTTGTTCCTATAATTACTGTTAGTGTGTATCATATATCAAAATGAATTAGAGGTAAACATCTTATCACCATTGTAAATTCAATAAACACCTTATTGTTGTAGATAATTGACATGTATCCATAATCTTTAATTTTAATGTTTCAGTGATTAGTGATAATCATTCCATTAACACCTAGGATACACAACAGTCATGTAAGCGTGTCATTGACCTTTAGTACAGCAGTAGCTATACTACAAGTAAATGTGAATATATATATATATCTAATGTGATATTGATTTACGTATAACTGTTATAATGACTTGGCTGTGATACTTAGACATGTTGTATAGGTCACTACATGTACACACAGTGTATACCAATATCCTGGTACTGGACATGTACCACACACAAAATGAACACACAAAACAGTGGAACCTCACCTAAGGACCACCTCGCTTAGGAAACCACTTCACATTTCAGACCATATATTTCCAGTCTCTTAATAAAGAGTTACAAAATGTAAATAAGTACATGTACAGAACCTTACCGAAGAAACCACCTCACTAATACAAATGCCACTTTGATTTAGTCAGAAAGGTACATTAGTACAGTCAACTCTTGTTATAATGGCCAAGCTGGGATCCAGTAAAGTTGCCGTTATATCAGATATGCCGTTATATCAAATTTCCAGGCTTGGCGCCAAAATACATGTAAGAATGCATGAACATAATTTGTTGTTATATCCCCATTAAATGTTAAACCTCAATTCAATATAATTACATGAATGAAATACAATGACTACAACAAATCAAGTTGTTTTTATTGTTATTTTCATTCTCTCATCAGGGCAACAATTTTTCATTTTTGATGCTTTGTCATTATAACAAGTTAATTCTAGAGATAAAATGCATGTTTGTTGCCAAAAATCACTGCTGGTACCGGAAAGCAAATATGCCATTATATCAAACAAATTAACATGGATATAAATTCGTTCCCATCACATTTCTGTCGTTAACCAAAAACGCTGTTATATCAAGTGCCGTTATCACAAGAGTTGACTGTATTAATATATAAAATGTGTACATGATGGAACTCAATGTACATGTGAGTTTCGATTTTGTGACAAATACAAATGTAATATACAATGTAGTTTATACTGTACATCTATGTTGTACATGTATATGAAGCTGCTTTGTACACAAGTTTCAGATAGTCTGGTAGATAATATATATGTACATTGTACTAGGCCATCTTTAAAGAAATATATTAAAACTTCCTTAAGTGCCCACCTGTGTATAAAGACCACCTGATCATAACAACTGTTTTTGTTGTTTTTTCTGTCCCCAATAGTACCATTTGTGTACAAATCAACCTCAATATAAAGACCAACTCCCTATTATAAAGACTGGTTTTGTTATGTCCCTAAGGGGGTCTTTATATACAAGTTACTGTATTTATTTGATGTGCCCTGACCAGTAGTTCTAGATGAGTACAAATTTTATGAGCTCTATAGAGATACTTGTATATATGACGTATACATGTTACATGTTAGGTCTACCAAGGTACAGAGGCATATCCAGGTTCTGTTACAAACCAAACTAATACTCTCTGTTTTCCAAAATTAGGGTTGTACAGGAAACCATTTTTCCCTTGCACTGATTCCTTGCATTACTGTAGTTCTAATGTTTTGTGTCGACCTGTATAGTAAAATCCATATAACCTGACAGGGCGGAGTCGTCTGAAGCCTTTTTTTGATCTGGACGAGTTTGAATTTTAGGTAATAAGGTATAACATTAAAATTACAATGACTAGAGTAATCTTCCTACTTCTTATTATACATGTACATTAGAGAATATCCAGTGAGGATTAAAACTTTATTCCCGTGCAACTCGTCATAACCGAAAATTGAGTAGAATCATCCGTATGATAATCAAAAGGTTACTCTGCCCCACCATCTTATGTGAATCGGACATTAGATGTACATTTGTACATAGTCATGTAGCCCGTTACCCTGTACGATCTAATTTAGACTTGTTTGTGTTTGTAAACATGTGCCAGTTATCTTGGCTGGCCTATATACATTTACATGTACTTTTTATGTAGTTTTAGTAGCTTTTGTAGGGCAAATTAAAATTTTTAAAATATTCTAATAATATGCAGGCATGTGCCAATCTATGCCTACTGATGAACATCCCGCAGGGGCTTGTTAGATAATTAGATAAAAGTGCATGTACATGTATACATTAGGTAAATATTTTATGTATAAGTATGCATTTATGTAAAGATTGTGCTGAATTGACCCACTGTATTTCACATTTTGTATGCATATAAAGGCATATAGTTTATTGATAGGCATGCAGTTGATGATACATGTAAGAGTCTGTCTTTCATGAAAGAAAAAAATGTTAGAAGTGAAATTCTACAATCTCAAAAGGATAACATTAAGTTTATATGTTAAAGAATAACAGAACATATATATGTAGATAATGGTGATTTATATTTTTCTGTTGAGAGCTAGTGACATCTCCATAAGTGAAACCTTCTTGACAGGAAATTAAACAAGAAAATAAGGAAATTGATCAACATGTGATCCAGTAGGTAATTCCAATCATGTGTAAGTGAATCTGTAAACAAGATACACAATGCCTTCAGAAACATTTAAGGATCATATTCTCTATCTACATGTGTATTTAGTTATTTGATTAAATCGCAAAAATGAAAAGAAAACTCTTAGAGAGACAGAAATAACAGGAAATACAAGTTACTGAAAATTGATGAAGAATACAACAGAACATGTATCTTTGTTGTGTTTAGCCACTTGGCAATATTATTGTATGATGCATGGGTATGTAGCATGTAATATATAACCTTCAGGGTACAATTACAGCTCACTTGTACAAAACATGTATCTTTCATGCCAATTTCTTGTCTTTCAAGATCACACAGATGTCTACAAGATATATCATGAGATGTAATAATCAACTTTAAGTTTTACATTTTGTATACTCCAGAGAGCAAAGATTGGGATAGGGAAACATGTTCTTTTTTTTATTACAATATGTCCAATAAGTTGACTGTCTTTCGTCAAATTTCACCCTTATTTGGTATGATGTTTTATATTAATAAATTTCAACCATATTTGGTAAGATGTTTTATATTGATAAATTTCAACCATATTTGGTACAATGTTTTATATTGATAAAAACTGGGATGAGTTCAGTTATGACCTACATGTATATTTGGCAATTTTTGACAGAGTTATGGGACTTCATAAATGACTGAAATCTGAAGGTCAATTAGATTTGGATGCCAGTGTACATTTAATGTGAATATACACCTGTAATAGTATACAAATGCATGTACATGTGCTCGAGACATTAAAAGACATACATTACATGTTCATGTACCATGCACATGTGAAGGCTACAGGACAAATATTCTGTATGCTATAAATATACATTCATTCATACAGGAAGTGAGGTACAATCTACTGCACAAATACTCTGTATGCTATAAATATCTTTAATTATAATATTTATGAAACATTCAACTTACTGGTTTGCATTATGTATATTCACATTTTCTATGTACAGTGTATGGTAGATGGACATTTAAATCATTAGCATTAAAGCTACTTTTATCTAACTGTTATAGAAAATAAAAATATAATCCACATACAAATTTAAAATTCAAGTATTTATAAGTTTTTAGGTCACGTTACATGACTCTGAATTTAAATTCACAATTTATTAATTGCCAGATAAACACATATTAATTACAATATTCATAATATGACTTTGATGGGTCTCAAGATCTTTCATAAACTCTAGGCCTACTTGTTTTTAAACTGCATTACATTGTACATGTACTTGAATAACTTTAAAAGAATTGCTGTATTCTGTGTAAGCATTGAATTACCAGAGGTGACCTTCCGGCTCCCATCTGACTCCAATTGTGTGTGTTGGATATATCATGTTCAAATGACAGAATTATTGTGCATGCCCTCGATGTATGTTCATGTATGTTTTAAATTCAAGTTTTAAGCATACTCTTAAGTGTCATTTGAGTTGTTAGATACTGGTATATGTTTATTATCATAATGCAATCAAGATATGGTGAAAGTTACTTTTTATCAAGCTTAAGAAACCAACAGACAAATCTACAATTGTACAAATGAAACTGATGATGTACAGTATGTGGTTTGAGGTTAGCAACATTTTGTCCCTCTTACATGTTGTTGTTGTATAGTTGTTTAAATCCCACTCAAGAATCTTTCACCCATATGGAGATGTCACCAAATGCTGGTGAAGGGCTTCAAATTTTGGCCTATGCTCAGCACTTAAGGCCATTGAATGATTGATCAGCGAGGGTTCTTTAAAGTGCCAACACCTACTGTGACACAGGACCTCGGTTTTTACCGTCTCATCACAACAACAGGAAAAGCCAGTCGCCTCAGTCGAGGCTTGAACTTGTTACCCTCTGGTTGCAAATCGAGCATTCTACCAATCTTACATTTTATACATGTACATAAAAATGTACATGTTTAAGTTTTATTGCTGTGGCATTCTACAGAAGTGAAAAACTATTTGTGTGAAAACTACCTAAAACAATCTGTAATACAATTTTACATGTACCAAGATAAAAACAGGGCTTCCCATTTTAATTTGGCAGTAAATCATTCTAAAAATCATTGGATATACTTGTATGGATTGGTATACCCCTCATGAATGAACCTAACCCCTTTCTCCCAGGATTTTCCTACCTGCAACAATGCATACAATTGTATAATTAGATATCTTCAAATTTTACTCATAAAAACCAGGGTGTATATTTTTTGTTTTGATATTTCCATGTTAAACTGTTGTCTCCTTGTTTATGTACATTTTATATAAGTCTTGTTTTTGTTCTTTTGAAATTGTACTTTGCATTATGTATATAAAAATTGCACCTGGGTGTTAACACTGGGATCCAGAATATAAAACGGTACTATAAAGTAAATAAAAATGACATCACAATTTTGTTAATGTGTAAAACCATTTACTGGGTACACATGCAATAAAATTTACGATATATTAATCTGTCAAAGAACCCATCAGAGTGTTCAAAATACATTGTATACAATATACCTGTAAACACCTGAATGTTTTTTGGTCAAAATACATTGTATACAATATACCTGTAAACACCTGAATGTTTTTTGGTCAAAATACATTGTATACAATATACCTGTAAAACACCTGAATGTTTTTGTTTTGAAAAAAAATGCACATATATGTGTACCGATATGTTGTGTACATGTATGTATTCCAATAACTAGATACAATGTACATATAGATAGGAAGATAGATAGATGTAGATAGAGATAGATGGATAGATAGATAGATGTAGGTGGATGGATGGATAGATAGACCTTTCTGTACAGCATGGATTTTCCACACTCTTTTGAGAATGGGGCCTGGGCCATTTGAATTGGGGATTTTAGCAACATTATATTGAAATTGGCCTGGGAAATCTAGAAATACTCAAAATTATGTTAAAATACAATCTCTTCAAATTAAATGTCATTTGACATCAGTTGGGAAGTTTTGACGACAAATTGAGGAAAATTGCATTGTTTTTGCATTGGGTTGTAAGGTGGAAAATCTCTGATATTGTAGTTGGTATGACGTTGGCATGAGGTCACATGATTTAGTTACATGTTAGAGTCAAATGATTCTGATACAATGTACATTTTTAGG
The DNA here is from genome assembly GCA_030159075.1 of Atrina japonica. Classification (NCBI taxonomy): domain Eukaryota; kingdom Metazoa; phylum Mollusca; class Bivalvia; order Pterioida; family Pinnidae; genus Atrina; species Atrina japonica. Next base: position 1,320,943 of record BROG01000032.1, read on the forward strand.
AACTTTTTAATATCTTTCTCACCTCCCACCTGCCGTAAGTGAGAAATTTTCAATTTCAATTGATACATTGGTCAAAATGACCCAATAATCCATCTAGGGTCATTTTGTAAACATGCATCAGAATTATTCTGACTTTTGCTTGAAGCTCCCTGCAGTTGTGCTTTCTGGATGATTTTTAGCATTTTCCACTAAAAGCATATTCACAGTGTTTATATAGCCTTTATGTAAATAGAGTAAAACTCCAGTATTTCCAAGTTCTGTTCTGTTGTTTTACAACCATTTAACTTGGAATTCAGTCTGTGTACATTCCCTAGATTCCTAGAGTAAATATTTGCTCAGCACTGGCCTGTGTACACAAGCAGCCTAGTGGCAATGCTAGGGTTCTATGTCTGGTAACTGTAGTAAACATATTGAACATATTTGGTCTTAAATCATTTGATGTGGTCTTGAGTAATAGATTACATGTACCCATAAAGATCTGAGATAATCTGTCCTCAGGATGAGTAATTGTACATGTGTAGTCATACACTAGAGTAGTCTAACCCTCTTATGTCTATTAGAATCTACATGTAGATGTGTGATAGTGCTATGTAAGAAACAGTGCTAAATAAGTAATAGCATAATTATGATAATGGTTAGTCCTATAGTTATGACAGATGTCTTCACAAGACCCTATTAAGAGTCTGTTTAATTCTGACTTCTAATACATATACATGTATACCGGTATTTATATTTTGTACATGTAAATTTACCTGGAAATTTTCACTGCAGTTTAATTTTCACCTTTTTTGTCCTGAGATGAGAAGGCAAATGAGATGAGTGAATATGTTTTCTGTATTAAAAAGGGAACAGGCAAAGTACCTGTTATAGACAGGTTGCCTTTATAAAGAGGATTATTCATTCTAATAAAGTTAACAAAATTTATGTTGGAATGGCAACTATAGGCAGACATGTGACCTTTATACAGAGGTGGTCTTTAATGCAAGTTTGATTGTACATGTGTACACATACCGGTACATGTACATATACAACATTCATCCACATGTACAAATAACATACATGTATAGAATGCAGTTTATACACATTTCACATCTGTGTACATTTGTACATGTATACACCCAAGGGTAAATGTCAAGTGTGGCCTAACATATATTTATGTATAGGCCTACATGTACATGTATGTGAGAAAATATTCATAAACTACTTTAAAATGAAAAATGGATGTGATACATGTATTTTGTCAACAAAGAAATCTACTGTTTATTCTTCAAAGTCAAGACTATTAAGTTCATTCACCTGTGACTCAACATGTAAATAATTGAAGTACTTAATTGAGATCAAATGAGCTTTATCTTAGAGTGCTGGGTTACAGAGTGCAAGATCAAAACCTTTGTACAGATATGCATTGTAGATTTACTATGTATTATGTTCTTGACTATATATGTGTATGATACCTGTATGTGTGTGTTATTGTTTAATGTATGTTTGTAAGTGTGTGAACTTACAAGTTACAGGAAAAACAAAGAGTGCAAGTTACTGATTGTACAGTTACATGTATGCATTGTAGGTTTACTATATATATATATATATATATATATATATATATATATATATATATATATATATATATATATATATATATATATAGATATATATATATATAGAGAGAGAGAGAGAGATAAATAGATAGTTAGTTACATGTACATTACATATTTCATGTTTCATTTGTACGTGTATCAGTATATACAATATATATGTTCCTGATTCTCTGTGTGTGTGTGTGTGTGTGTGTGTGTGTGTGTATGTGTGTGTGTGTGTGTTTACAAATGTACATGTCTGGGTACTATACAGTTGTATATATGTGTACTTACAGGGGAGAGAGTAGGGTGAGGATGGATATATGTACACTATCCTGAATGTGACAATTTGTATGTTAAATGGTGGTTATAGTCAATAGACTTACACAAGGCCGTCTGGAACCCAAGCTGATTTTTATGAGGAAGTTTGTGAGTTTACTTGCAGAAGGCCAGTGGCCTCTTCCTGTGTACATTACACATAGTTAGATTCTCTCCCCACCATTGAAAACCCTTCGCCAACATACACATGTAGCAAAAATTGAGTTGATAGTGTCATATAAAACCAATCAAACAAACAAAAATTGACTTATATATATATATATATAACAAGCTGCAGTGATGGACCCACCCCCAAAAAAATCAGAAACAGAATTACACGTAGATACGGAAATCTGTCTGTCATAAGGTTATATATCTGTCAGTTTGATATTGGGCTTTAATCTTAAGCTTTACTGCAAAACTAGCCATAGATAAAAGGCTTATAGTTATACAAAGCTCTCTATTATAAATCTTATGTTATTAAATGTATTTTAGCTTGCCCTATCTGATTGATGGTATTAAACGCTAGATTTAACTCTGCAATAAATGCTCAACCAGATAATAATGATGATATGTTTAAACTGAATTGAAATGTCAGATTGACTAAACTTGAAGTTTTACTGTGTTAGGCTAGAACCTACCAGAGTTACGACTTGCGAGTTACTCAGGGAAAAAAAAATTAAAATTGTAACTTGAGCTTCAAATTCTCCGAGGTTTTACACATCGCTGAACATTTTAAGGTATCACTTGTAGAATATAGTTACATGTAGTTTAATACTGAATTCACATGTGCAGTTAAAATAAATTTGAAAATTAAAAGCAAATTACTTTGAATACATGTATATGTATTAGATGTCCATGAAAAAAAATCCAATATTTAGAAACCTCATTCAGAAAGTGTTTAGTTAGCAAAAAGGGTGTGTTCAAGTTTATTTTCACTTTTTAGATGGCTTTTAAATCTGGGTCACTACCTTAATCTTTTTGGAATGTCAGGGTTGAATATTTTTCCTGAGGGGAAAACCAGACAAAAGGCTCCATTGATGTAATTCAGGATGAGCATCAGATAGGATCTGTCACAATACGAATTATGTCAACATGTGGTTTAATGTTGCAGCTCACAACTTAAGTATGAAACTAATGGCCTTCTTACAGGTGTATGATGATGGGCCGGCTATAGAAAAGATATAAATGTAATAAGTCAAAGTAGTACATGTAGGTAGTTAATCATGTAATATCAGGGAAACCTCTTTCATATCATGCATACCTTTCTGCTTGTCTAGTATAAATCAACAACTGATAATGAAAGAAAACACATGTATATCTACACTGCATTTGACAGTTATCACTAGTTTTACCTGGCCTTGTGTGTAATTTTATTATCAAACTGCAATCAAGGTAATAATAGAATTTAATACATGTGTATAAATCATTGACATTGCTGTAAATTGTGTGTTGGCATTTACCTTGTATACAAGCCAACACCAACAAGCTAACACTTTGTACATACCTGTGTATTCTATATACCAGTATGTGTACAATATATATACATGTATCACAGGTATGTACATTGCATACCATATATGTAACTACATGTATATCACAACATATAAATTTGAATATTGTCATCAGATTCCATATGTTAGTTGCAAAGAAATTTCTGGCAGTTGTTTATCAGGAAAGCAGATAGTAAACTCTTGTTGTTTATTCATTGAGACATACTGACTTACCTGTAATACCTGATTCCACATTACTGGGTATGTCCTGATCTTTGGACAGGTGAAAAATTGCATATGCAGACAAAAATGTAAACTTTTAATACTAGTGTGTATATATATATATACAGTGGAACCTCACCATTAAGACCACCTAAGTGACTGTCTAAAAGTGGTCTGATTATTGAGGTGGTCTCTTAAGTGAGGTTCTGTACTTATTAAAATATTTATCAAGAGATATGAAATATATGTATCTATATTTTGAGGTGGTCTCCTAAGCAAGGTGGTCGTTAGGTGAGGTTCCACTGTATATATATATATATATATTATATACTTGTACATGTAAAATCAACATACAGATGTTTAAGAGAGTTAATATCCATAAACTTACGATGCCAAGTTCTATCTTTATTACAGGTATATGTATAAAGTAGGTCAATGTACATCTGTACATGTATATGCAAAGATGAACATCAAAGTATGCATTGTACCCACATAGGTTTTTGTAATACATATGTAAAAAGGATAAATGATTGGGACACCTGTTACCATATATACTGACACAAATAAGTGTAACAGATTACTTGTTGTATACATTATACATGTTTATTTCGTCATATGTTCCAAATATTAACACATACATGTATTTATCACCATTTGATTTTTAAAATGGTTAAAACTATGTGACAGTGTGCCATCTGTTTCTTCTGATATTAAATTGATCAAATGTAAACTAGGTTGACAAAACTTATATGACAATGACCTACATGTAGCTACATTTGAATGTACAATGTACATGTAGATAAAATTAATCTAGTGAAGACACCTTGTAGATAATAAAGATAAATAAAATGTCACATTCTTTAGAGCTTAGTACTTTAATTAATGATTCATAGATATATAAATTACAAGTACAAATACATATTAATTATACAGGTATAAATCAGAATAAAGGTTACAGTATACATGTAGTATACCTAGGGGGTCAGCAATCATGCAGGACAAGTAGTTTTGAAATCTGCTCATCCGAAAGCAAATATGACTTGTCCGAAAATCAAGTTTAACATCTACAGATATTTGTGTTTAAACAAGTACAACGATTCACTTGTCCAGTCCAAAAAGTGAGAAGTAACATTTACTTATCCTGCTCCAAAATGGGCTTGTCCCGGACAAACCAGATTGTTCAGCCCTCTACCTGTAAACATGTGCACTTCACACACAGGCAGTGTTTTTTCTTTCTGTTTTCTTTTACATGTACTTACTTAGCAGGTGACATTTATACAGAGGTGACCTTTATACAGAGGTGGTCTTTATACAGAGGTGGTCTTTAATGCAAGTTTGACTGTAATACATATTTATACAGGTATATGAATTGTAATAAAGATTACAATATACATACTCGTCTAGATGTACATCACACGTGGCAGTGGTTTTCTTTCTTCCTGTTTTCTTTTACCTAGGAGGGATTCTTGGAAAGAATTTTAATGCAGACATGTACATGTACATGTATGTATGTAGGCGCTGCACTTGGATTTCAATAAGTGTACATGAGGTACATGTGTTTGTAGTTCTCAGTTGGTTCAATGCACAGACAATGTAGAGCTAACATAGAAATGTGCACCATATGACAAAAACACATAAGTATTATACCTGGTACATTATAGATTTCCATTGTGAGATAATCTGAAGTGTAAATAAATTCAAATCAAGATAATTGGTGTATAAACCATTGCTAAGTGAGGGTTGATTGATTTTATAACTAATTAAATACCCATTATATACTGATTTGTGTTAATTTCCTAGGTGCCATCAGCGCTGGAGTGTAGTTTATATGATTTGTTGCTTTACATAACAAATACCCAAGAGTAAACCACATTGTATATATTTACATGTGTGTACTAACAGGGTTTGACTACAGTATAAATTGATTGTAGCCATGTATTCTTTGTACATGCATATGTAATTGTAAGTGCATATGCACCTACAACATGAGTTACATGTAGATGTACATTATAATTGTATAGGAATTAATATCTTCATTGTACAATGTGAGTAACATGTACATGTATATTGTATAGGGATTGATATCTACAATGTGAGTTACATGTATATTGTATACTATTGAGATTGATATCTACAATGTGAGTAACATGTACATGTATATTGTATAGGGATTGATATCTACAATGTGAGTTACATGTATATTGTATACTATAGGGATTGATATCTACAATGTGAGTTACATGTACATAGTATAGGGATTGATATCTACAATGTGAGTTACATGTACATAGTATAGGGATTGATATCTACAATGTGAGTTACATGTACATAGTATAGGGATTGATATCTACAATGTGAGTTAAATGTATATTATATATGGATTGATATCTACAATGTGAGTTACATGTATATTTTATACTATAGGGATTGATATCTACCATGTGAGTTACATGTATATTGTATACTATAGGGATTGATATCTACCATGTGAGTTACATGTATATTGTATACTATAGGGATTGATATCTACCATGTGAGTTACATGTATATTGTATACTATAGGGATTGATATCTACCATGTGAGTTACATGTATATTGTATACTATAGGGATTGATATCTACCATGTGAGTTACATGTATATTGTATACTATAGGGATTGATATCTGCAATGTGAGTTACATGTACATAATATAGGGATTGATATCTACAATGTGAGCTACAAATGAACATTTCTAGTGTGTAAACATTGTATGTACAGTGCACATGTACTTAGATCCAGTCATTACTATCTACAGTATACAATGTACATGTACAACTGTAAGTTTGGTCTTACTCTACATGTACACGTGTACATCATCTGGAGACCACTGCTGTGCATGCACCTACCGGTGTATACAATGTGCATTATACATATGTTACAAGTACCTAAAATAAGTACTGATCAAAGAAGCTTTGAAATATAACCAGTCATTATCTATAGAAAGAGCAACAGTACAAATGTATTTGCTGCACTTGGTAACCTCAATTCTGCTGTAAACATAGAATAAGGAAATATGATGTATGGTACTATATCTAACATTTGATATATTCATAATTTCATGTATACACATGTATATACTGAAGCTGACTTTACAGTATTACACATACACATACTGACATGTACATGAATGTGCCTGAAGCTGATCTCACAGTACTGCACATACCGCTACATGTATTTTTTGGTTCACATATTTAGATGGCGGAGTAGAGTAACCGTTTGATTATCATATGTTTGATTCTACTCACTTTTCGGTCATGACAAGCTGCATGGGGAAAACGTTTTATTCTTCACTGGATACTCTCTTATGTATGGTGACAAGTAGGAACGGTTACTCTAGTCAGTGTAATTTTAATGTTATGCTTTATATGGATACTCTCTTATGTATGGTGACAAGTGGGAACGGTTACTCTAGTCTGTGTAATTTTGATGTTATGCTTTACTTTGTTACCTAAAATTTAAACTCGCCCATGTCAAAAAAGGGTTCACATGATTCCACCCGGCTAGATTATATGGATTTAACTGTGTCTACACATTTGTGTCTGAAGCTGATTTTACAGTATGTAATTGCATGTAAATTTGTACCAGAGTTTCATCTGGGAAAAACAAAAAGTTGCAGATAGCATAAAAATTTACTGCAAAACTATATATGTCCTTTCCACAAAAGCCTAATTGCATTAAAGTAATTACAAAAATTATAATTGGAACTTTGTGATTGAGCCAAAGAGGCAATTTGTTTTTTATCAGTAGATGTGACAGTGTTGAAACATCCATCATATATATGTAAAGGCTTTGAATTTTTGCATACCAGTTACATTTAAAATTCAACTACATTGTACATATACCTTTGTACATGCATGTATTTAAATAGTATAGAGAATTGGTTCCAAATTGTATTTACTCTGGCTACAATTTTAGCTGATTAATTCTTGAGATAATTTCAGTAGTACAGATATACATTGTGCATATCTGCACTTAGACATGAAATTATATCACTATCTGCCTCATTCATGGGGTGGATCCAAGTTCGGTCTGATCGCCAAATCGGTGGTTACTGCAGGACAAGACATGAAAAAGCTGTTTTGTGCATTTAAGATATAATGAATTTGCCTGTCTTGTTAATTAAATTCTTAAGTATTGAGAAAAATAGAGATTTAATTAATAAATTAACTTAATAATAATAGATCTTTAGGAATAAGTTTTTTCTTTTAATTGAAATTGATATGTTATAAACAAGTGCACCACCCACATTTTATATATTTGTTAATTGGTGCTTACTTGAAGTGGTTTCTTTAAAAACTAATTTTCTTGTAACAGACAAAATATAGATTTGAATTAATCATTCTGCATTCTCACAGCCAACTCTCATTTGTTTTCTCTGTTTTGTTTATAGTCTGAAGTGCTCAGTTAATATTTATTCTATTTATATAAAAGAATTTTCACTATATGAGATGGCTGCTCAGGAGTATGTTTAAATACGCTATGTAGAGGTTCAACAGTGCCTCTGGTATCCTTTTTCATGGGACACACTACATGTAGATGTCGTTAGGAAACACAATTTAGTTGATGCTGGTGACAATTATGTAGGTGTCGTTAGGAAACACAATTTAGTTGATGCTGGTGACAATTATGTAGGTGTCGTTAGGAAACACAATTTAGTTTGTGCTGGTGACAATTATGTAGGTGTCGTTAGGAAACACAATTTAGTTTGTGCTGGTGACTATTATGTAGGTGTCGTTAGGAAACACAATTTTGTTGATGCTGGTGACAATTATGTAGGATTTAATATCTGGACAAAAAACACACATCAAGAACATCCTTGCAATTCATTATTACATCATCTCAGTTACTTATTTGACATTTTGCAGTCCTATGTTTACCATTATGGTGTGGTTTTGTGATGTGCGGAAACTTCTCAAAACCTGCATACATGTATACATGTAATGTATCATATTGGGTGTGCTGTATCTCTAAGGTATGGGTAACAATGATCTGGAATTTATTGATCCCTGAGTTACAATGTACAATGTACTGTTAAACCTTAAAAACTGTGTAACTCTGTAAAAAGGTGGTTTAGTGTAAAACAAAATGTGACAGAATGTTGCAAGTTCCACTCATGTTCAATATAAGGATTTTTTTTATCCAAACTTTAAGTTTGACATGATTTTGTGAGTATAATGTTATAATTTTCTTTATTTTTCTCTTTCACAGATATTGCCACAGACTGGTCAGATCACCAGTTGTGGTGGCCAGACAAAAATATTTGGCTTGCAAGGCCAAAGTCAACTCTTGATCAGTATGGAGTTCAGGCAGACGCAAAGTTACTTTTTACACCAATGCACAAAATTGTGCGCATCCAGCTTCCAGATCTTCAAATCATGGATATGAGAATCAATTTCTCTACAAAGTTATTCTCGACAGTTACAACATTATGTAAAGAATTAGGTATGTGTCATTTTGTAGTATATCAATAATTTGTCAGATTATCATCTGAAGGGCTGCAATGGACATAGAATTTAAAGCTGAATGTTGATGAACTGATGGAAAATATGTACAGTAAAACCTGCTTTTAGTGAGCACCTGTGTATAAAGACCTCCTGGTCACAAAGACCATTTTGTGCTGTCCCCATGAGTACCATTTGTGTTCTAATCATCCTCTATGTAAAGACCACCTCCCTATAAAGACCGGTTTTCTTGTGTCCCTAAGGGGGTTGTTATATACAAGTTTCACTGCACATGTATACATGGTTTCTCCTAAAATAAGACACAGGTTTTCAGCTATTAATGTGTAAGGTTTTTACTTTTCATTCATCATGTACATTTATACATAAAAATATCAAAAACTGGAATCTGAAATCTTCAAATTCTTGATACATGTACTTGCAGTTTTAATTCACATGCACAATGCACACACACACATGCTCAGTGACACACACAGTGACACACGTTTGCACGCAAGAAAATGGCAAGTGGAAATGCGTGTAAAATAGTATTTTACTCTTTTTATCAAATGATTTGCTGAGTAAAAAAGATCTTGAACAAAAATGTTACCTAGTTACACGTGAAATATTTGTGGTTAAGATCAATAATATGACCTTCACCTTCAAATAGTATTACTCACTTTCAGACAACGGGGAAAGTTGAACTAGTGTAGATAGAACCTTTGTTTGATAGGTAAATGCAAACAGGGCTGGCCAGTACACGTAAACATAGATACATGTACCTCTATATTAATATTACGCAAAAGATAAAAACCAATATACAGTAAATTGTCAAAAAAATAAAACTTTGTTCCGTTTTAGAGTATGGTAAAAATGAGTGGGAAGGGGTGAGAGAGAGAATAAAAACACTGTTAAGGGTTGTAGAACATGATAATTTGACTTTGTATCATAAACACAAGAGTCATGCTACACTGTATGTGATCTTATCAAGTATCCTGTTATATTAACATATCTGATGATTTATATATACATTATTAAAAATAGTCCAGTTTATTACTGCTATTTTATATCAGTCCGAGCTGGATCCAGAAATATTTACATATATATGCCAGATCAGATGATATCAGTGTGCTAGGATCTGCAATTCAGAATTTATTAGGTGAAAATTTGACAATGAGAAAAAAAAAATCTTGCCGCTGTTTCTGAATAAATATGTCATCAGTGATTACACAAACTGCGGACGGATAAAACTGTATTTTTATATTTCCACCCACAAAAAAATCTCAAAGTGACCTTGAAATAGCTTTGATGAGGCATAACATGTACATGTTAATGAAGGATTAAGTAAGATTTAGGATAAGTTAATCCATGTACATACATGTATACATCAATGTAGGAAGTGTTAAGCAAGGTCAAATCTTTGTTTTGATTTCAAAGTGCATTTACAATTTGTGAATGTTCCATTTAAAAAAAAAAAAAAAAGATTGTACTGCTATTACATATGTACATGTATTTACATTGCATATATTTCAATTCATCGAATTATTAAATACACTTAAATAAGATTTTTCACTTCCTTAGAATCAAATTTAGAGGGAAAAACTTTCAAATGGTGAATAACAACAGCGACAGATATAAGATTATGTGTAGTCATGACTGTTTCCAGCAGGAAGTGTTGAGAATACTGACTTGAGTATATTTGATAACAGCCCAACTACTGTTACCTCAACACCAACAACATCTAAATCCTAGGCCATTGTAAAATAACGTAGAGTCCTACTGTTTGAGCGATTATTTGTTTCCGTTGATCAATAATATTTTATAATGTTTTGATTCAAGTTGCCATATTTGTCGCGTTTCGTGTAATCATTCGATAGGATAACGTGTTTTGTTGGTACAGAAAATTTTATATGGAGTTTTTTTGTTATCATTATCGAGTGGGTTGATTCACAGGTATTGAGTAATATTATTGTAATACTCTGAGTCATACATCTAAATTGCAAAGTAATGTGCAAGATGTTTATTTCTAGATCGTTAAAAGAATATAAAACGGAATTACATAACATGTTTTTTAAGAAATTGAAAAACGTACAACACAATATATGTATACATTCAAACTGGTTAAAGAGAATTAGATTTAAAAGTTCATTTGACTTACGTTAAATAACAGATGAGAGAATTTTCTATGGCATACATACATGTACATGTACATACCCGGTCACCATTGTATCAGGAAGGAGTCACATCATACTCTGTTTTACACAAACTGGGAAGAAGTTATGGAATCATAGGCAGACCTTGATATTGCATTTATGTGGTTTTTGCAGAATATGCTTCTGAAACTCTTGATCCACATACAATGTACACATAACATTTCTTTCAACCATAAAACTCAGAGATTCATGCAAATAAAAGGACAGCCACCCCACTTCTCTCGTTATGATGATCTCTTTAGTACATGTACAGGTAATACAGATCACACACCGGAGTATTTCCCCCATTAAACTGTATACACTTATACAGTGCTTTATAGATTATGTACACGTATACAAATTTTGTTATCACAGCACTTTTCACACTGCGATACCCCCACCCCCTTCTCAGTTTTTTTACTCGTACGTGTACATGTACACTTTAGCTACAAAAAGATTCATGGTTAACTACGGTGGTTTTGTCATCATTTTCGCGGTGTAGAGTGTTTGACAGAATAAATGCCTCATTTGTACTAAAGATGTAGTTATCAGAGACAAAATTACATACCTGGTAGGTATACAGTATATTGAAACCCTGTACCAAGTTTGGATTAATTCATTATAAACTTAATTGTATTCCAAACTGTGTATGTTTATTATTATTATACAACAGTAAATTTACATGTAAGTAGTGTTCTGAGACATTATTGTATGTCTGTGTCCACAGTTTGTTTTGCATTGAAAAAGAAAATCAACCCTACCATCTTGTATTTATACTGTATCATACATGGTACCGTGAAACTTGTACATTGTATATAATGATCTTCATAGTGACACCAGAAAACCAGTATAGGGAGTTGGTGTTTATATTATATAGAGATTGATTTGTACACAAATGGTACTGTTGAGAACAGCAAAAAAATGGTCTTTGTGACCAGGTGGTCTTTATATGTATACACAGGATTTACTGTTTTTATATCTATCGGTAATCATAATTTGAGAATCAGTTTTGTGGCTGATACAAAATTTAATCCCTTAAGAAACTACGTTTGTATGTATCCAAGTCATAACTGCATGTATTTTTTACATGAATTTGACATTCATTTAAATTATTCAATACCAAGTATCCTAATTTTCTTTATTAATACACACAAAACATTTAAAAAACAAAAAAAGTATAGACATAAAACACTGACTGCTCCCTGAATTCTCACTACATACTGTGAACTATAAATAATTGATATAGTAGAAGTGTGAAGCATTGTGGTTCTCATGTAACACCGAGCTGTAAAAATGTCATATATAATTTATCAATGATTACCCAGTATGATAGTTTTAGGATTTGATTTCTGCCTGTAACATTAATTACATCCCTGTTTATTATATCATCTGTGACCAGACGGTCTCTTTGATCATAATTTGCATAGCTTTGATAGAAATGCAGTTAATTGGATGTGTGTCCAGCACTTGATGACATTAACTGTCATTTCTTCATTGTTGTCATCCGAGTTTTAATTAAATGGAATTATTGAGGCTTTCGCAGAAGCTCTGGCTTGTGATTTCATCATCAAATGAACATTTTATTCATTTCAAAGAACTTAGATTGGTATCAGAGAAAGAAAGGGGGTCATCACTAGAAATATGATAAACAGAATTTATTGTTAGACAACACAGTCGTTAAATCCTGTTTACATTGATTAAAATGTTATTTACACTAATTACTTGTATTTCATTGGTTGTTAGCCATTATTAAATCTTTTGTCGGCAACAAGTACATGACTTGAATTATAACGACTTACGAGTAAAAAACCAAAACGGTGATATAACTGATGCTGTGAAATAACATTTGCTTTATTGGCATGTAGGACAGCAACATACATGTCCGTGAACATTATCCTTAAAAAAAAAGAAAAAATAAAAGATAAAAATAACAACAACAAATTTATACATATATGTAAAGTTTTGCTTGTACATTCTCAACAGATTTTATTTCTATTTTCTTTACAGGAATGAGGCATCCAGAAGAATTATCCATAATGAAATTTATGGATAAAGATGATTTAAAAAAGAACATTAAAGAAAATTTAAACAAGAAAAAACGAAATTCTCTACATGATCAGATGCCAAGTAGTAACGGAATGCATCACTCATCGACAGGAAGTCTTGATAGACTTAGCCCTTATCCTAGTCGGAGCCCAGCGGGTCCTTCACCAACAGTAAGTGTGTTTGTCCCACAGGACCTGATTGATATTGTAGTGCTGTTAATAATTGAAAGACTAAAATATTATCACATTTCCGCAGATGTTTAGTTAGTCCTGATCCTAATCATTATTCATATGTCATTGATATCTAATTTACATGTACAGAGCCCAATAAACCTATCCAACAGCTGAAATTGACAAAGTAGGTCTAAAATAGGAAGTAAGAGTTTTGTATCCTAGCAAGGCCTATATTACATAAAATATCGGACTGTGTATTAGTTATGTTCTAACTGAATACATTGAGGTTTGTGTCACTGTCAGGTGTAAGATTATAACATATTTCGATAGTGCCTCTTAGGCATTCGCAAATGCTTGGCATAAAGACTGAAAGTCAGGGTCTTTTGTATTTGAAACTTAGATTGAATGTCACTGTGGGTGTGGCATCTTTAACTCATTTACCCCTAAAGATACATTTGGACCTGTCTAAGTCATTGATTTACATAAGAGTCCATTGTTTTTCAGGGGTTGAGTTAAGTACCCTTACTTCGTTGGCATCAGTCCTTAGCACAGGTCAACATTTGTAACACTTCACCTAAAGCCATTGCCATCTCCATGTAGTTGAGCAATACTTAACTGGATGCAAACCAAGAATATAACAAACAAACATTTATAAATCAAACCATACGAAAAACTAGAAAGAGGCAAGCTTGCAGATGTGTGCGAATACAGCTGACTGGTTCATGAAAAAAGCATATTATGTAACAGCTTGATCTAACAAATACACAAAGAACTTGTTTATGTTTGAAATTTCATTCAAGTGATACAAATTAATAGAAATTTCATTATTTTTTAAATGTAAGTGTTGACATGTTTTTAATCACATGACAAGTATGCAATCTTGTCGGCTGCATTTTAGTTTCTGATTTTATCTACCTTTATAAAGGTGTTAATTCTGCAATCATGTCTGCTGCATTTTAGTTTCTGATTTTATGTACCTTTAGGTGTTAATTCTGTGTACATGTTGTCTTGTGTAACAGACCGTTTGTGTCGGATTTATGTGTGCATTTTAACATTTCATTTGATAAAGTAATAGTTCTGTGATGCAAATAAATACGCTGTGTGCATCGGGATCGTTTATTGTTATATGTAAACATCATTTTGTACAGACTAAGTGCTTACATGTACTAACAACTGACTCTTAAATAAATCTTCAACAATGGGTAACTTTAGCCAGTACTATCTGATAATCACATTGAAATATACATGTAGGTTATACATGTAGGTATTCAGTGAAATATTTCTCTTTGTTAAAATATTTCAAATGTGTATTCAGTTAGAGCCCTACATGTATGTCATTAGGAAGTGGTGTGTGTGTAGTAAGTTCCGCTAGTATAGGGAAACTCCCATCACACAAAGTTGTTTATGTTAATTAAATCTGCTTTAAAAACGTGCTTCATTCATAATGTCTAATTCTTTTACATGAAATACTCCCAAGATGAGATTTAATTTAAATACTCCCAGGATGAGTCTTAAATAAAATACTCCCAGGATTAGTCTTAAATAAAATACTCCCAGGATAAGTCTTAAAATAGAATACTCCCAGGATGAGACTTAAATAGAATACTCCCAGGATGAGACTTAAATAGAATATTCCCAGGATGCGATTTAATTTAAATACTCCAAGGATGAGACTTAAATAGAATATTCCCAGGATGCGATTTAATTTAAATACTCCAAGGATGAGACTTAAATAGAATATTCCCAGGATGCGATTTAATTTAAATACTCCAAGGATGAGACTTAAATAGAATACTCCCAGGATGAGATTTAAATAGAATACTCTGAGGATGTGACTTAGATAGAATACTCTGAGGATGAGATTTAAATAGAATACTCCCAGGATGAGATTTAAATAGAATACTCCCAGGATGTGACTAACAATGTAAATATAAATCTCCCAGGAAGTAAATGAACAGAGACGTACAGTTACATGTATAAACATGCAAATAACAGAATAAACAATATGACTGCTATTTTATTGTTATCTTACTTTTCACTGATATAAGGACATCACCTGCAATAGATGAATTGCCACAAATGTTACCTGTTTTTTGACTTGCACGTACAATGTTCATACATATGCCAAAGCAATAAGGGTTCTTAAACATAGCAAACCTAACACTACAAAGGATCTATGTTTTACATCTCATCCAGAAACTTAAGATTCTATAACTTCTTGTGTCAATCAGTTAGTGAAGGGACAGTCTGAGTGCTGGTGAGGAGTGTCTTAGATTTGAAGTAGACCAGAAATCCAACCCCAGGGCCTTCCACTTGCAAAACAAACGGTCTTACCAGTGAGACATCTCAAACAGCTGGCAATAATTCATATGTATAATTATAACGTTACAAGTATACATTTTTACAATACCACTGTAACTACTGGTAACACACTACATACATAGTAAATGTATGAGTAAATTACAAAAAGCACATTTGAAATTATGTACACGTAAGTTCAAGTCATTCTTCTAACTGAAATCTCTCTTCATTAAGGGTTACTCATTGACTGTCAGAAATCAGTTTCAGTATGCGGCGTCAGCCACCATTGCAATGAAACATCATTTCTGACTGGAGAATATGTTTAACAAATCCTTTACTTCCATCATGTAAATAAGAATTATATCAGTACTCCTCTGCTTTTATCATATAAAAGAATTCATCTAGGTAGAGATTTTGTGGATAAGTTGCAGTATGATTATTATGGCAATATGGACTTTGAAAAGGGAATTTCAATTTGAAAAGTCAAGTAAAATGGAGGCAATGAAATGGTAATAAATATTTCGTAAAATGTTGTATCATTGTTTTCTCCCTCAGAGTACGCTAAACCGAACACCTGGTATGAATTCGGCATCACCATATAACACCATGAATGGAACTTTGTCACCAGGGTCTATGTACAGTTTGTCATTTGAGGGCTTCATGGAGTCAGGACTTGCAAACAGTCCCCAAATAAGTATGAAGGATGCCGTTCAATACTTGTACAGACCCAAAAATTTGTTGGAAAAAGCACGTATAAATTTTGCGTAAGTTACAATTTTAGCCTTCTCCAGTCATTATTTACATATATTGTATAGCTGGGAATTTTTGCTCCTGTTTAATTTTTTGCCCTTACATGAGAGGGCAAAAAATTTCAAGGTTAATAACTGAAGCACAAACATACATGCCACCCATGTGAACCATAGTGATTCAGAGTGAAATTTAAGACGGGTAAATATGTTTTCTGTCATAAAAGGGCGAAAATAATCAGGGCAAAAATTTACAGTTATACGGTATTGAATATGTAAATTTTGAAACATTTAATGTAAAAGAAAGTATAGAATTATTTCTGCTCATCTTTGATGTTATACCTATGATTTTTTTAATCTGCAGGGCCCAATATTATATACCCTCCCTGTATGAAAGTGTAGCCAAACATGTAGAACTCCCTGTTTGGCTTTATTTACAAAATCTTTCGTATCTGTAATTCTAGATACACTATCTCCCAGTGAAAAACAGAATTTAGAAATGAAATACACTATGCGACCATCTGTCATACTCATATAAAACCATTTTACGGTCATTCACTGATTGACTGGAAACCAATCATCCAGATGCAGATCGACCATATTTTTGTTTCTATGGACTAACGTGATGTCCTTATATCCATTTTTACATTAATATTAGACATTTATCAACTGATTTACTGGACTTACAATTTATTGTATGTCCCTTATGTGTCTGGTGATCGATATTTGTCAGTGTAGAGATGGTCTAGCCCACCTCATAGTGTTGTTCAAGTATTTTTTCTTCAGAATTTGAAAGTTTTCAATCTTTTAGTGTTTCAAAAAGTAATATAGTGATTTTTGTTTATTGTTGAAGTAAAAATACTTTGTTGTAAATCTTAATTATTATATCATAGAATATGGGTGATCAGTGATTTCCAAAGCTTGCCACAGGGTCACTGACCCTAGGTCAGATAAGAAACCTTTGGAACAACACTTGTAATACTTGAAGTCTCACAATAAATGTAGATTTAATTTAGGTTCACAAATTTGCCCAGTTGTTGGAGTGATCTACGTGATAAAAAAAAGATAAAAAATAGGAAGCAAGAAAGATAAAAATGGTGGCTAAGTTAATAGATGTCTCCGGAAGGAACAAACAGATGAAAATAACTGCAAAGTTCAGAGAATTGCACATGAGTAGGAAGTGATGTTCTGATAACAATTGGGACAGAATTTGATGCTAAGAATAGCACCTGTAGCTAAATATAGATGATTCCTCAACTTCCTCCTGCCTGTACACATGTACACCACCTGATGTTCAGATGACATACAGTGTTTTACTGTGTGGAGGATTGTTTTAGAGGATAAATTATGTGATGCTCAAAACATTATTTGTACTTTAATATCATGTATCAGTGCATCATGATGATCATTTTTTGAAGTGATTTTTAAGTACCGTACATTACAAATCAGTAGGTTAAAAGGATCTGGCAACAAGAGATATACATTAAAGGCTCATGTTCTCCTCCCACACGGGATGTACTGTCAAGAATTCTTTACTCATTACTGGTTTAACAAAAATGTTGGTAAACAGAAATGATTACTGGAACACAAAACATTCTGTTTCCTTCTAAGTAAATATCATTAATTTCTTTATAAATTGTAACAGTATAAGTATAGCAAAAATAAAAGTCCATTTGAAAAGCCTGTGATAGTTGCACCCAGAGTGTGTGTAATGTGGGTGTGTGTGCTTGTGTGTGTGTGTGTGTGCGTGCATGCATGCACATGCACATACCGTATTCGGCCGTGTATAATCCGCACTCTTTTCACTCTAAAATTTGTCTCAGGCAGGGGGTGCGGATAATACAGTACTACAGAATCTTAGGACATTTTTTCCGCAGGAACTACTGCATGAGATTCGATGTGGGTGGTAAGCCTGACAAAGTTTTTTCGTAATAACGATGTACGAGTCAATGTATATCATCATTTATGTCTACAGTGACGGTGAATAAATCAATAAATGAATCTTGTTGTCTTTTATTTTTGTGTGTTTCAGTTTACAAATAGGCTAGACTACACAGGCAATTGTGTAATGCAATCCCTTGATTGAGGGTGTTGTGATCGGTGGATTGCATAACGCAAGTGCCTGTGCAAGGCTAGCCTAGTTGCGATGTTTGGCGAGGAAACAGAATAGTACAGTACCTGTTGCTTATCTTCATCATGAAATTTTGTTATTATTGAAAAATAAAACAATATCAACAAGAATTCTAATAATTATTTCACGCTGGTGAACGACGAAGCGAACAGCCATGTTGTAACTGTAAATGAGGGGGCTAAATGGAAGAGCAAATATGTAGTATCTTGTAGTTTCGTATTTTCCCATTTATATCATATTATGTAGTTTTGCGTTGTTTGTTTTGAGACTAAATAAAACAATGTTTTCTGGGTGTTTTGTTCTGTGGAGGAATGTTATTTTACACATTTCGTACAAAAGGTATATACCAGTAACTCTCTTACTACAGTACATCTACAGTGTAGTACTAAGTTATGGAACATGCCAATTATACAGGTAAGTACAATGAGTTAATTTTAAATTGAAAATATGATAAAAGGTGTAAAATAACACAATGCCACACCAAGGTAATTAATGTTTGTAGTATATATCTCCATTCATAATCAATGATGCGTGTAACAGACAACAGTATACTTGGATCTGTATATATATCCCTTTGTTTCAATAATTACGCTATACACGCGTATTCTGGATATATAGATCGCTTGTGTACAAGTGCTCTCCGCTAATTAAAATTGTTACAAACTTTTATGTCGCCGATTTCCGCAAATATAATAATCTATTTCAAATGTTGTTCTAATACATACTATTAATTAAATATATAGGCTACCACGTCTGCAAAAGCAAATGATTGCGCTGTAATTAACGGAATGTAATTTTACAAAGACTTCGACTGATGTTTTGATATTTCTTTTGTTATTTATTTCAAATCATTAATTTTCTTATCATATCCCTTATCTAATATCTCGAATATATATATCTATAATAAATATTTATCTATTTCTTCCAAATACCGATCTGCGAATTTTGAAAATATTTCCGATCGTCATACTGCACTTATACACAATAATAATCAATCTCGCCGCACGATTTTCGGCCATACGGCCGTGGAAAAAAGTCACGCGGATTATATCCTTTTTTCTCCGAGATCTGATGCTGAAATGGGGGGTGCGGATAATACGTAAATGCGGATTATACACGGCCGAATACGGTAATATGCAAAAATGTAGTACCGGTATATAAATAAACTTTTGTAATGCTCCGCTGTTTGATGCAAAAAGATAGATTGTCTCATGATCAGCTTTTCTTTCTTATCTTTGAGATATAAAATGAGATATACTAGAGACATTCCATGTGATAAAAGTAGAGAATAATAAATCACTCACTTCTGATATAAATAATGTCACATATCACTGAAATAAACGAGTAATTATTTTTATCTCTGTAATCAATTACCAGTTTGTTGTGCTTCATTTAGTCCACTGATAAGTAGATCAACACCCTTTACCCAAGAGACTTGACCACTACACTATTAATAATGAAAATTGATCCACAAGGATAGACTCACTCATATTGTACAGACAGATAGAGCTGAAATTAGATAATAATAAAAATACATAAATACATAGATAAAATACATGTACAAAGGTGTATCAAAGGTATTTCATCACATTTTTGCATTAACATAAACATCCTTATTATATACATGTAAGAATGTGGACTCAAGTTATCAAGCCTTTTTAATGAAATATCAACCTATTCAGTGAGATTTATATGCAACAAATACTGTGTTGTATCAGAGCATACTGGTAGTCTAGTAGAGGCAATGATAACAGATATACCGGTAGGTATATAATATGGTTACTTTATAATGCACTGATTATTTACAAAAATCATGGGTCAGGTGTAATATTTGACTGGTGTCTATAATCACTGGTCAAGTGTTAATATTTCACTGGTGTCTACAATAATTGGTCAAGTGTTAATATTTCACTGGTGTCTACAATAATTGGTCAAATGTTATATTTATGGTTCTACACAAATGTTAATATTTCACTGGTGTCTACAATACAATGTTAATTCACTGGTCTCAATAATTGGTCAAATGTTAATATTTCAATTGGTCAAGTGGTAATATTTCACTGGTGTCTACAATAATTGGTCAAGTGGTAATATTTCACTGGTGACTACAATAATTGGTCAAATGTTAATATTTCACTGGTGACTACAATAATTGGTCAAGTGTTAATATTTCACTGGTGTCTACAATAATTGGTCAAGTGTTAATATTTCACTGGTGACAATAATTGGTCAAGTGTTAATATTTCACTGGTGTCTACAATAATTGGTCAAGTGTTAATATTTCACTGGTGTCTACAATAATTGGTCAAGTGGTAATATTTCACTGGTGACTACAATAATTGGTCAAGTGTTAATATTTCACTGGTGACTACAATAATTGGTCAAATGTTAATATTTCACTGGTGTCTACAATAATTGGTCAAATGTTAATATTTCACTGGTGTCTACAATAATTGGTCAAATGTTAATATTTCACTGGTGTCTACAATAATTGGTCAAATGTTAATATTTCACTGGTGACTACAATCACTGGTCAAGTGCTAATATTTCACTGGTCTCTACAATCATTGGTCAGAGTGTTAATACTTCACTGGTGTCTGGTCATTGTGTCAAGTGTTAATATTTCGCTGGTGTCCATTTTTAACTTTCTTGTTTATTTCCAGATGGCTGGACTCATCACGGTCACTTATGGAACAAGGAGTTCGAGACAATGACTTTCTACTGCTGAAGTTTAAATTCTACAATTTCTATGATTTGAATCCAAAAGTAAGTTAGCTATTCTTCTTTGTTTTGGCCATCAACAGTCTGTGTAAAGTTTATTGCTTTGTATCAGGTCCCTCCTGCCTTACTGATATTTTGTGATTGGCACAGCACATGGCTAAGCTTACATTCAGACAGTGAATATCTGTTTTCACAATTATTTTTTATGATGCACATTTCTGCACATACACAGCATTCTAGTTGTGTGAGCGAGACGATAATATCACAGCCAAGATTAGGTGCAGTTTTAAGAACGTGTTGTAAGGAAAATATAGGGTTATATTCCCTATGAAAAAGTTCTCAAGTAAATGCAGATTTTTTTAATTGACATGGTTTAACACCCTCTTGTAAACTTGTTTCCAAAAATGTATTTTTACTGGAAATATTTTGGGATGAATCAACTGGTCTTGATTAAATTCCCAAACTAAGAAGTTGTTGGTTGATATTTATATCATCTCATTTTGTTTTCGTTTTATTGTCTTACATCCCACCAAGATTCTTTTTGTACTTTAAGTAATACTAAATTTTACGAAGTAAGTTATCTCCCTTTGGATGACATCATTGTATGTAAATAACAATAATCTTGTGTTGATTGACAAGAAGATACAGTGAGATAAATTACTGATGACTAACAAAAAATACCGACAATGTCAGCTGTTGTTTATTTTTCTTTATGGGAAAACAAAGATAATTAGTGTCTACCAATGCCTTGATCCAGTAAGATTAACTGTCTATTGAGATAGACTTAACTGCACATTTATATTTACTTGCTTCATTTATTTTTTGTATTTCTGTTTTGTTGATATATAGTACTTATCTTTAAGTTTTAATACCACCTTTTGTCAATTTCTAGAACAAGGAAGAATATCAGGTAGCAGGAGTTTTTGTTTTGTTTTATATCATGGAAGAGAATTGCTTTTAACTATATGTATACCATTTGCCTTTCTTTTTTTTTTCTTTTTTTTTAATTCTAACAACAGTGGGTGCCAAATGTCTGTTGGGGGAGTATGGCAGAACAATCAATTTCTGTAAAACTATTTATCCAAGAACTAGACAGTGCCAAAATCAACAAACCATTGATTTGAAAGTAATTGTAAACAAAATAGATGAGTATTCAGTAAGGTAGATTTAAAACAGCAGAAAGTATGAAAACCACACACATTATTTCGAAAGATTATGAAAGTTCTGTGGCAAATGAAAGATTCGCGGGGTGTTTTTAGTGAAATTATTAGATTACTAACAAATGGATTTGATTGGATTGATGTGACACTAGAATGTGATGATTTAGCTCACCTGGCAAATGGGCCAAAATTGCTATTGACAATGTTTGATATATGTTATAGTGTAAAGAGACTTCTCCATGTCGTAGAAAAATATTAAGGAACATCCATGGTCGAGTTGTTAGAGCATCAAGCCATTAAACCGTGAAGTCTCTCACTTCTAGTAAGTGGTAAGATCAAACTCAAAAATCGCATCTTAAATTTTTTTGTCAAATACTGGTTATATCGGATACAAATCTCCTGGAATTTCCGATCGTTAAATTTTCATGTGTATAATCTGGAAAACATGTCAGAAATATATATAAAGTACAGATATATCTGCATACATGCAACTGGAAGATATCCATGAGCATGTAAACACTGGAATATATAAAAGAATACCTATCTGTTTTACTTGTTCAGTTTTTTACGCGAGGTCAGGTGGTATAGCTGTTCTATTGTTTAAGTGGACTGGAAAGTCAGTGCTTGTTGTTGATAAGCAAGTACTCTGTGTTTGAACTTCTTCATATCCCATGACTTACAAGTATTCCCAACTGTAACAGGATCTATATCATGTAGATAACTGAAATACAATAGTAGTATTTACATTGTATACTTGCATCAAGTCAGATTAGCTGATGTAAAAACTGGTTACTTGTTTTCCCACTTTCTAGAATTACATGTTGATTTTATGTATCTACTTCAGTATTTTTTTATTTACTTCTTGTATAGAATTTTTTGTTTTTGTAGTTTTATTTTACTTACAGAAGTATCAGTACTAAATCCCACAATGTTATAGGAGACAAATAAATAGATCACTTGTATTTGAAATGTACGAGGTTGAAACCTGATCAATATCTGTTGCAATTTGATTAGATAGAGTCATAGAGAAGAAGGATACAAACAGGTGTTTTAATTGATTAGAGCATTGTCCCAGTGTTATCATCAAGTCCTTGAATTAGAGCATTTTCACATTGACATTGCAAAGTCCCTATAAGTAACCTAGTTCCATGATTTTAGAAATATATGAAATGAATGATGCTGTAAAGCAGAGCTGTAGGCTCTTGAACAAGTTTGGAAGGTCTTTACATGTATACACAGGTGGTCACTAAAGCAGGTTTTACTGTATTCAGTCTCAATTTTAATTTCTGGACAAGCATTGCAATATTTCAGCATCTGGTAAAATAGGTAATGTCAAGTGCTTGCTTTTCAACGTTTGCTGTGCAAACGATTATACTGGAGTTCATCTGTTTCAGAGTTTTGATTAGCCAAGGATCTGGTTCCAATATGATATTAATTAAGTATAATGAAGGTCATTATAAGCAGATAAGACCATGAAAAAATAACCAGATTTGCCCATGATTTATTCTCTACATTTAAGTGTTGCTTGTTAACTACATCACAGGATTTTTAGATTACCAGAGCCATGAAGCAGGAGATGCTATTCACAGATTTGATAAACTGTTCCAAATGCCTACAGCATTTTTTGTTATATGTTCTGGAAGCTCGCACTCTATCTCTCCCACATGTAAAACATCAAACACACATATTAGTTCAGAGGACAGTGTGTGTAAATAGTCTGAAATAAAAAAGTAAGATGAAAAACAGATACATTTTTGTACATTCCATAGCTGTCATTAACCTGACTTTAATTGTGAACTTTATTGATTCGTGTTTAGTCATAGTTAGGTAACATGCTGTATTTGATATATACATTAATTGCAGTTTTTATTACATCTTACCTCATTGTCAGATATGAAATATCAACTTGTATAATTTTCTCATTTTTTTTTTTGTACATGGCAAAATGCCACAACAGAATGTTGTCAATACTTTGTTTATTTTATCAAGGTTACATGACATATTGCAATCCATAGCTGTCCGTTATGGTGTAACTTTTGTCACGTATATACTTTGAATTTTTCAACTCTCTTTCAAAATCCTCTGAGCCAATTCTCTTAAAATTTGGCATACATGTAGATTCTTGCAATGCAAGTGTATAAGAATTTTATTTCAATTGGAAACTGTTGCAGCCCTCTGTTATTAGTGATGACAACTATTTCTAGATGAGTTACCTTGTAGCAGTAAGTGATCATACTGCTCTCCATGTTCATAAGTATGGAATTTCAAGTTTTCAACATTTAAATTTGAACTTTGATTCTTCTGTCCAGAAATAAAGCATGTATACCAAATATAACTCTTTTAACTGGATTTTATATGACTTAAACTACAGTTTACTTCCTCATTACCTACACATAAATTGTAATCAGAAATACAATTTTACACAAAAATTACACTACTTAAATTACTATAAAATCATTTATTTTTGTGGGTTTAATTTTCTGTGGTTTTTCCTTCAAAACAAATTTGTTGACATTAATGTTTGTTGATTTTGAAATATTTTATTGTCCATCATTCAATTAAATGTTTTAATAATCTATTTTAGCTGTTTTACGTCACCTTTGAAAATAACAAAATTAAATCCTCAACAAATATTTGTGATTTGACAGTATATCATATACAATAAAAAACTGTTACAGAACTTGTGTACATGTATCTATCATATACATACGTGTCCAACAGATGCCAGATATCTTATATATGCTCTGACATACCCTGTATTTACATGTATATCAAAATAATGAGTCATGCACATTATGTTTTAACGATTATTTATTGTTTTCTGTTTATTTGAAATATTAAATATCATTTTAATCAGAGGATGGAATTTATACAATTCTTTTAAAAAAAAAGACTCTTGTACAGAAGGTGAAATGAACTACAAGGATTTGTTGATATAAATATTTGTGTCCCTATCATATTTCATTGGCTTTCTAGTTTGTGTTTTAATTAGAAAAATACCTTCACCAGGTTGTACAACTTATGTAATGTATATTTCCCATAATGACGAAAGTTTCTTCCGCAGGGTTTTTCACTACATGCCGTTCAATGTACATGTAGATTCCAGATGATGGTTAAATATCGTTAACATGCTGTAGATGACTCTCAAGGTTAAGATGCTCGCTTTGTCTATCTGTAGGGGGAATCAACATCTTGTGAAGCCAAGTTATGTTGCATTAAGGAATGTAAACACTTTATTAAACAGACATCCAAATACATCTGTTTCCATGGCAACTGATCACATGATACTGAAAAATACAACAGATGAATTTATATAAAGAATGTGATATAATGAAATTGTAATGTTGATCATTTTAATTCATTTGTTTTATCCTTTGTGTGTCTATATGCGTGTGTAAACTATGCAAGTATGTAGTATATAAAGAAATTTTATAGCTATAATATGGTTCAGTTTCCTATGGCAGATCATATAAACTCTAAATATCAATGGGGCAATTTGTGTTAGGCTGTTGTTGTTCTTAAATAATACTTAGATTTCAATTTTGTAGGGTGAAAAAATAAATACACATGTAGGAATGATGAAACATGTGGAGTTATTAGGAAATTTCAGTCAAGAAAGTATCATTTGCTTTTAAAATGATATACATGTAGTTATTACATTTACCTTGTAACTTGAAGTTTTGTAGTACATTGAATTTTGTTTACACACACACACACACACACACACACATGCGTGCACGCACGCACACACACACACATATATAGATAGATAAATAGATAGACTAAACTAGAATCTATATACTATATCAAAATTTATCTTCTGTTTAGTATCAAAGAAATCATACATATATTGCATGATATTCATTTCATATCAGTATTATTGTTTGGCTATTGATTATTTTTGTTTACTCAATTATTACCATGAACCTAAAGAAGGAGGTCAGTTTTATAGTACCTCTTTCCAACTTTTGCTTTCTATACAAAAGCATCTTTAATCACCAATCATCATTTATTTTTACTATTAATAACCATTGTCAATATTACATTATTTCATATTGACATCTCTGTAACCATCGGGTCCAGTATATTCTGTATGTTTATGCATGCTGTATAATGTACATGTACTTGTACATTAGAAAGGTTTTGTTTTAGATAAACAGTATTTATTCATTTCTGGGTATTTAAGCATACTAACTTGAATCAGCAATTCATTGTTACCATGGACGAAATTTGTTTACAATATACATGTAATATGTCTGTACATTGTATGTCAGTATTAAAAATCCAGGGTCTTATTTGCCTACTCTTGGGTTGAAACTTATCAAGGTTTTGCCTTTATACCAACAACAACAATAATTGATGTTGCAGTATGGTTCAGAAAATGTAAGGTGTTTGTGACAAAAACAAAAAAGGTCAGGGTGGATGTCACCCGGAATCTGTGATTAAATGTTTGTCAATGAGAATGCAAAGGAATCTTGTATGGACTCCCACTATTTAATTCCCTGTGTATATGTCTGGTCACTTCTGTTTTTACATGAAACACACAGATAGCTTTCTGCCATTTCAAATTTGTTTCATTGTTGTTGCAGTATGATGCTGTCAGGATCAATCAGATTTTCGAGCAGGCCAAATGGTCTCTGATGTCCGAAGAAGTTGATTGTACAGAAGAAGAAATGATGATGTTTGCAGCTTTACAGGTGAGAGTACTTACCTGTCTTACCTATATACTATCATGAACTAGCCCAGGGGAGTTGAGTCTAATTTGAAATATACGGTTGCATGGCAGATATGGATGGTATCTCAAGACTAGTGCATCTGTACCATTAATTAGTAGATACAAATGAGTAATAATGACAAGTTGTCAAGAAATATATTTATGTGCATGCAGGTTGATATATGATACCTTTAAGTACTTTAACTCATTGACCCCTGAAAAACAGTGGACTCTTCTGTAAATCAATAACTTAGACCAGTCCAAATGTGTCCTTAGCGGTGAATGAGTTAAATCAAAGTGGCTAATGATGCCACCAAGTATCTATATCTAAAGTGGCTAATGATGCCACCAAGTATCTATATTTAAAGTGGCTAATGATGCCATTGAGTTTCTGTAATTAAAGTAACTAAGGATGCCACCAAGTACCTATAATTAAAGTGGCCAAAAATACCAACAAAAACTTATAAATAAAGTGGCTAAGGATACCACCAAGTATCTTATTAAAGTGGTTAAGGATGCCACCAAGTACCTCTAGTAAAACTGGCCAGAAATACCACCAACAACTTTAAGATAAAGTTCCTAAGGATGTCAACAAGTATCTTTGATCAAAGTGGCTAAGGATACATGGACTACCAAGTTTTTGAATTAAAGTAGCCAAGGATACCACCCAATACCTATAAGTATGGCCTAAAGTGGCTAAGGATCATACATATATAATATGGTAGATAAATGAAGTACATAGAAGATACGTGTCACATCTGGGTATACAGCTGATACATCTTTCTAATATACAGTGGAACCTCATCTAAAGACCACCTCACTTAGGAGACCACCTCAGTTTTAAGACCAAAAGTTTTCAGTCTCTTGATAAATATGTAATAAGTACAGAACCTCACTTAGGAGACCACCCCACAAATTAGATCACTTTGAGTCAGTAAGTTAGGTGGTCTTAATAGCAAGGTTCCACTATAGTTTTTCCTCTTGTTATTGAAGTATACAGTGAATTTTGTACCACTTACTATCTGGATAGAGTTCACATAAGTTTGGATCCACCTCAAATGTTGCAAGGATCAGCTTCTGGCCATGGTGGGATATTAATTCCTTTCTTTCATCAGTGTAAATCAGTGATTTTGCTGATTTTGTTTGCCTCAGTGTATTTATTTGCCAGCCATGAAGATATATATGGATTTACTGTGTCGTAAAATTACTAGATAATTAAGGTTTGCCACTTCCCTCATCAGCTGACAGGATGAAAACAAACTAGTTGGCTTTGGCTGCGTTAAGTAGTTTTTTTATAACTCTGTGGTGTAGACAATGTTTGAGTTTGCACATTGGTATAAATGCTGATGTTGAGTTTTGGGAATTTGCTGAAGTTATGGAAGACGAAAGTTTGCTAAAGTTACAGAAGATATAAGTTAATAATGCTGACTAGAGTAAATGGCAGTCTGTATGCATATTTACTCATCAAAATCAAGAGCAGATACAGCATCATTTGTAAATTGTAGTTGCCATAGCTACCAACTGTTGAAGAACAGGTGGAACATTTTGAAGTGCCCCATTTTTAATATGAGTGCATTTTTCAGCTAATCAGTTAGCAGGTGAGCTGACAATTAGTACATAACACTTTGGCTGGTCTCCGCTCTGTTAGCTATAAAATGCCGGCACACCAAACAGAATTGCCTTTTACAGTAAGCATCTGTGTATTGTAACAGTAATCTCTTGTTTCATTTTGTATGGTTGAGAACAAGATGAGTTATAAATGTTACATAGAACAGTGTACATGCATTTAGCGAAGCTGTAGAATACTTAAAATGATTAATTAAAAGTTAGCAGTCTGTTCTTTATAGGGCTTTCAAGTGACATAATGTAATCTAGTGTCTTTCATCAGTGTGCTGGAGCTAGGTTTTGCTAAACTTTTGAACATTTTATCATTATTGTAGGATAGCTAGAGAATGCCAAACTTTTGCACATTTTTTCATTGTGCAGAAGTAAATTGTGCTAATTTTTAAACATTTCCCTCTTCCTGCTGGTGTGATTTGTGCCATCCTTTCAACATTTTCATCACTGTGCTGGTGTAGCCAAGTGGTGCTAAACTTTTGAACATTTTCATGTATGTATATGGGGGTGGGGAGAATGTGAGTACCTCACACATACTTTTGCACAAACTGTAAGCCATATGATGTATAGATTTTATTTACCAGAACAAATCTTCAAATATTTGTAATCATATACTCTTATGATATTATACATCCCTCCTAAATCAAGCTTTGTCCTTGATCAATTATATCTGCCTTATTACACTGATCAGACACCGTAACATAAGTCGTTATTTGTGATATATCTTCAGTCAGTAGCATTTCAATATGAGTCAAGGAGATATAATAAATTACACTTAAATCAACCAGTTAGCTGTTGGTGAACACTTGAAGCAAAGTAAAATATTAAAATTTAGAAATATATAGTCTAAATTTCTTACATTTCTCCATTCTCTCTAAAGGTTCAAATACAGCTTCAAGCAAGTCAGCCACAAGCAAATGATTCAAGCCTGCCAGTAAGTGATATGTCAGGAAATCATTTGGAAAACGATGACATTGATGCCGACTTGACAAACCTGGAAGAGTCACTTGAAGGTTCCATGCTGTCCCCACCAGGGGATATAACTTCTGTTCCTGAACTTAGTGGTGATGTCAAATATTTCAAGTAAGTCTTCAAATGAAAATGGTAGTTTTTATTCATATAACAGTAATCATCTGTATAAAATGTCAACATGAAGTCTTCCATTTCCGGTTGACACAGGTACAAGCCCTGCTGGAACCTAAGCTGATTTTTGTGAGAAAGATTGGCAGTTTACTCGCAGAAGGTTGGTGCACTCTTCCTGGGTACTTTGTAACCAGGTTCTCTCCTCCACCACTAAAAACTGGCCACCACTATATATTAAAAATTGTTGAATGTGGCGTAAAACACTATTCAAAATTGAGTAAGATCTATATATTTATACTGATAGTAAAAACAGTTAATAGAGAGCCAGCCTGGCTCAGTCGGTAGTGCGCTCGACTCTTGATCGTGAGGTCATGAGTTCGAGTCCAGTCGGCGGCAGGTTGGTTTCATGTCTTTCGGATGAGACAGAAAAGTTTGAGGTCCTGTGTCGCAGTAGGTGTTGCACGTAAAAGAACCCTCACTACTCAATGGCTGTAAGTGCCGAGCATAGGTCAATATTTGAAGCCCTTCACTGGCATTTGGTAATCAAGTATCATGTCAATATTTATACTGATAGTAAATACATTTAATAGAGATCTGGCCTGGCTGAGTCAGTATCGCACTCGACTCTTGATCGCGAGGTTGTGAGTTCAAGTCCAGCTGGCGGCAGTTTGGTTTCCTGTCCTTCGGATGAGACAGTAAAACTCGAGGTGCCGTGTTGCAGTAGGTGTTGCATGTTAAAGAACATCTCTATACAAGTGAAAAATTCTTGAATGACGTTAAACAACAATAAACAAAAACATTAAATAGAGGATTACTGGGTTACCTCCCCTTGATTTTTCCAGTGAAATTTAAGATGAGTTTGAAAATGAATGAAAATCATTTGGACTGTGAAAATTTCCAGCTAAGTAAATCAGTTGTAAGGAGAGATTATTCTTAACATATTTTTATATTGAAGAAAAAAATTCGAACTTTGGCCATTAAGTTACAATATTTCATTATGGTTGCTAAATTTTTTACATAAAAATGTGGAATGTGTTGCAATGTACATTTGTTCGTTGGGAACATATAGTTTCATCTTCTCCTACCAATATTTGCGTAGAGTCTTGTCAATTTTTTGTTATCCTCTCTACAAGGGCCTCTACTGTCTACTTGGTCAATTGATGAATAATTGCAGTCAGACCCTCTTATATTGAACTCTGTTATAATGAAACCCCACTTTATTTGAAATTATTTTGATTCCCCAGCCAAATTTCTATTATTAACTTTATAACTCAGTTATTTTGAAAACTTTTGTTTATTTGAAAGAAAAATACAGTGTATCCGACTGTACATGTATATAGAACTATGTTAACACTGAAATAAATCACCTGTAGTTCCTTCTATCTGCAGAATAGTTTTATGTAAATGATACAAATGCAAGACAATAAAGTAAAGACATCAGTAAGTTATTTTGTATATACAGTGAAACTTGTATATAACAACCTCCTTAGGAACACAAGAAAACAAGTCTTTATAGGGAGGTGGTCTTTATATAGAGGTTGATTTGTACACAAATGGTACTATTGGGGAGAGCAAAAAACGGTCTATATGACCAGGTGGTCTTTATTGACAGGTGATCACTAAAGCAGGTCTTACTGTATTGCTATTTCATATCTGCAGGCCAAAGAAATTTACACTGAAGAAGTATACGAAAGCTTTCTGTACGTGTAAAGATAGCCACATAGCATTCTACAGATCTGAAGAGGAATCTAAAGGCAGCCCAATAATGAGAATTCTTATTAAAGGTTAGTGTATCCGTGAAAAAGGAGATTTATCATTGAGTTCATGTAAACACGAAATTGATCATACTGGTAATTAGTACAATTTTATTCATAATCATTTTTTAACATTACATAGGTTATAGAATTATCAAAATTAACTGAAATAACACTCATTCCTAGAAAATATTTCAATTTATTTTTCTCATTCTTCACAAAGTCTAAGGGACAAAGCAATTAATATTTTTGTTTTGTTTTTACAGGATGTGAAGCTCAGCCAGATCTAAACCTTTCATCTAAAAAATATGGAATCAAGTTATTTGTTCCATCTTCAGATGGCATGTCAGAAATTTGGATCCGATTTGACTCAGTAAGTATTAAGATTACCTGGGGCCCATTTTGTTTGTTGAACATAAAAAATTTCTATGATATAAATATTGCATTCTGCTTAATCCTAAAAGCAAATTCAATTGAAAAAGAAACAATACTTAAGATTTGTGAAAAATTTTTTGGTGTTAAAAGGAGCATCAGTTTTATTGGTTATATCATTTATTGACATCATACCATGCAACAACTTATTTTTTATTCCAGCAACAGTTCAGGGGGGGACTATAGATTTGTTTTGTGTCCATTCATCTTTTGTCTTCATTTCTTCAGATAGGCTCCCCATATTTGGTGCAGGTGTACATATTAAGTAGACTGACTGTCTCATATAAAAACTATGCTCCTACCATTCTTATTTATAGAGTAATTCCCGTTGCTGCTTTTTGGTCGCAGTCATATCTAAGATATTTCTTCACCTAGGCTCACCATATTTGGTTCATACATACATTTTAGGTAGATGGGTATTTTTGTGTCAATTTATGTTCAATATTTGCACTTACCATACTAAGTTACATTTGTTGAAACATTGCTTTATCATCACGTCATATAGGAAGAGCAGTACTGTAAATGGATGGCAGCTTGCAAATTAGCGTCACAGGGCAAGACAATGGCAGACAGTTCATACGAAACAGAGGTTCAAATGTTGAAAACGTTACTCAGTCGGCAACAGCCCTCAGAGATGTCATCGCCTATAAATGTAGATATAAAAAATCCAGAAGATTATGTAGCTCCTAGATTCTATAAAAAGATAAAAGCCAAACAGGTAAGTTAAGTAAGGCAAGAAACACTGATCATTCTTGTATACGATGTTCTGTCCTACATGAGGCAAACTGCGGGGAAATCGCTGATGGCACTATAAATACAGAAATATTCGTTGGACTTTATTTTCGCGATACACTAGTTCTTAATTTATTCGCCAGATAATATTTTCTCTATTTTGCATGTCCATTTCGTCACACTATTATCATACTTCATTACGTGATAATTTATTTTTCGCAACTGAGAGCTCTCGCGAAATTATGCGTAAATAAAAATCTCGCGAATAAAACCAGACAGTAGCCCCAAAATCTTGCAGAGGAGAAAAGATAAAGTGAAAATTTGATACACATTTTGATTCTTAAAAGAGACAAGGCATTTGTTGTTATGTAACTACATGTAAAAGATTTAATGGAAGTCATATCTTGATTTTTTTTTTCTGGGGTGGGTGGGGGGAGTTGATCTGAATATCTGGTTTTTATTAATAAAACACAACAATAAATTCAGAGATAAAAAATACTTTGTAATAGATAGAAGAATTATCTTGGTACAAAACATACCTCAAAAACTTTTGTGCATGTTTACATGTCGGCTTTAGATTAATATTACCTCGTCGTGAATTAGTTAATTACTACTCTCGATACATTGATGGTCAACTACTTATCGTCATGGGAACATGTAGGCCGATCGTCTGTCTCTATGAATACCATGATTACTAATCTCATCCAGCGAAAAGCTGTGTCTATGTATTACTGACATTTTAATGAGTGGTGTATAAACAGGTATTGTTAAGTTTGTTTACGTTATTTTGAAAGTAAGAAGACATTGTTTGATAACATGTATCTGTTTTATAAAAGCTTTGTTATTTAATACAAATTTGTTTTCAGAATCTAGAATTAAAAAGTCTTCAAAATTTATTTTCACAAATTCTGATAGAATTGTGTTTTTCTCACAGCTTGAAAAAAGAATACTGGAAGCACATGCCAATGTTCAAAATTTACCATTAGCAGAAGCAAAACTGGCATATATCAAAGCCTGGCAGGCTCTTCCAGAATTTGGTATCACATATTTTGTTGTTAAACAAAGAAATTCAAAGAAAGAGGTAAGAGTATTAAGGAGTTTTTATTTCTATGATTTCATATTAAAGTATGTATGAGAGAAATGCTGTATGTATCTGTGTGCAAGAGAAAGAGTGTATATACGAGTATGTATATGTTTGTGTTGGGGAAAAAATGTATGTATGGTTTTGTGTGTGAAAGTGTTTTGTGTTTTAGAGATATAGTGAGTAGGTTTGTGTGCAAGATAAAAAAAGTATGTATGGAGAGAATGGGTGTGTGAGAGAAAGAGTGCATGTACATGTATGCTTTGCATGACAGAAAGTTGTGTATATTTGTATGTAACAGAAATAGTGAGTATCTTCATGTGTTACATCAGAGAAAGAATATGTTTATGTGTGAAAGAAAGTTTGTTCCTTGGGGGGGTGTTGCTCTTGTGGACTTGATAAATGTTAATCTTGTTGTTATAACTTTCTTAATTGAACATCTATAAAGATATGAAAAAAGTCAATATCACATGTTTTGAAAAATTTGAATTTTTTGCTGTTTTTTTTTTTTTTTTTTTTTTTGGTAATAACATTTGTATACATGTGTATACCATACACACATACTTCCTTTCATGGGTATGTTTTCTTTTCAAATAGGGTTTTATGCTGAATTTCCTCTCATTAATTTTATATCACTCTAAGATGTTTTTATTTATTTTTATTTATTCCTTACAGGAACTTTTAGGTGTTGCATTTGATAGAATTATTCGAATGGATTTGAATTCTGGTGACTCGGTGAAAACATGGCGATACAGCTCATTGAAATCGTGGCACGTAAATTGGGAGGTGCGACATGTGATCCTAGAATTTGAGGAGGAAGAACTGAGATTTTCTTGTTCGACTGCAGACTGTAAAATTGTACATGAATACATTGGAGGATATATTTTCTTATCTATGCGATCACAAGATAAAAATCAGACGCTTAATGAAGAACTCTTCCACAGATTAACCGGCGGATGGTCTTAGAGACGAACAGTTGAAAATTCTAGGAATAACTCAATAGATACAATTTACAATGTTTCGGCATTTTGGTACGGTACTCAGATGTGAAATATGACACTTTTTCTGTGATGCAAATACCCTGGTGCCTACCAACTCATTAAAGGACTGGAATGATTCCTGGCATGTTATTTTTGTGCTGTTACCAACTGAATTGTCAGAAAAAGGAAATAATCCGTTTATTATTATTGTGCTTGTGGTTTTTAAAAAGTCAAATTTTATTTTTAATTTTGATGTTTCCAGCGGGATTTTTAACAACAATGACTTACTGTAACAAGGTTATGAAAGTTTGTTTTTTATAAAAAAGAAAGTGTAAACAGTACCCAAGGTGTCTACAGAAAGATATCTGAACCATTTTAATCCATTAAAATATTTACAAGAAACAACGTAATCACTGATTTGGAGAAAGACAGATTACATTGTAATGTATCAATACTGCAAACAACCTCCTCAACAGTCACAGAAGTTGTTTTACAAGCCATCATCAGAATCCTGGACTTGCTTTCATGGCTTCAAAGTTATCTCCCTTCCCCATATTTTCAGCATTTTGTCTTCATAAAACCAGTATGCATGTATTTTATTGCTTGATTTCATGTAAATTTATTGTATCCCCTTGTTGTTAACAAGTTCTGATACTATAAACACTCAGCGTATCCTTTATTCCATTTGTTTGAAGCAACCAACATTCATGAAGTTTGATTATTTTTTATTTATTCAGTGATTGTCAAATTTTTACGATGACTTTATGAAAACCTGAATGTATCTCATTGTACTCTATTGTTTATTTTTTTATTTAACAATATATATTTGGTTTCATATTGCAATTTTGTTGTAAACATGTATGAATTTTTACTGATGTTTATTTAGTCCATGAGTATTTAATGAAATATATTAATTATACATGTATCAAATGTTAAAACTTCAGAACTTTTGAGGGATTTTTTTGTCATAATTCTCTCCTACAATCCTTAAGACATTGGCAGGTTCCATTTTATATTCCCTTTATTTCTTCATTGCCCAATATTTACCCATGGCAGGTTTTCTGTGTACTTTCTGGTTTATCTTCACACAGCTTATAATACAATAATAAATAGCTATGGTTCAAAATAACATTTGAATGAAATGGGGAAACATACAGAAATGAATATTATAACTTGTATCTGTACATCCTAATGAATACTGATAATGCATCTGTACATGTAGATGATTTTTTTTTCCCCAAACAATAGTAAAAGTTATGGTATCATATATTATTTTCCAGATTCAGTCTAACTGAAAGCATTACAAGGTGAAGTCTGAAGGATTTTCTTTTGAATAAAAAGACTAAATATTTACATGAAATAACACTTGGATTACTTCCCCTTGCAGTATTTTCCTCAATTCTGTAACTTCTTGTTGTAATTAAGATGTCAAGGATATTAAGAGAATAGGTACACCTTTCACCTGCTTCAGTCTTCTATAAAATACTGTTTGTACCAAAGAAAAGTGTTTCTTTTCTCTCAAATTTGTATTTCAATTATTTTTTCTTGAAATTCAATAATCTGAATCATATTAATTGTACAAGTTTTTCCAAAGCTCGCAAATATCGGAAACTAATTGTTATGTCTGAGGAAAGAATACCTAGATCAGACATGTAAAATAAATACAAAATCCAGAAATCACATTTAAATTTCTCATGAGACGGTAATCTGGAAGAAAAACAGTTTCAGTAATGTTTTATCATTTGTACATGTTTGGATTTTGTCACTTATCAAATAAAATATTGGTATCCTGGTGAACAATAGCAAGTATGTTACAGAGGTGAAAGTTCAAACTTGTAAATGTATATAAAGGATGTTATATGATCATCTTCATCAAATTTGAATTATAATATATATTGTAATACAGAGACATGGCATATATATATATATATATATATATATATATGTATATATATATATGCACTTTTAATATAATTTTATTTCATTTACATATGCATAAAAGAGGTTAAAAGCAATAAACATTCATAAATCACAAGTCACTTCATGATGCTTTGAAGGAATTAAAAATGTATATAGTTATTCTTGTTTTGTTATTATGGCAGGAATTTAAAGGGGCATCAGCTGTGTTTACACCCTAGAATTATTTCAATTTTTTTTTTCGTCTTTCTCTTCTTGTACTTGATATACAGTAACAAATAAGATCTACACACAGGCATAAAAAATCTTATATTCTATATATTTTGTGAAAAAAAGGTCGGGTCCAGTATGATATGCATATACAAATAGTAAGGTTGAATGAATCAATTGCAAGTGAATGTGCCAAACCTGGGTTTCTCAATTAATTTTCATAAAAGATATATAGGAATTTTTATGATTGTATATCTCTTTTTTTTCTAATGTATATCAATATAAGTAGACAAAAAGGAAAGAATATTTTTTTTAAAAATCCAGATAATGTCCCTTTAATTATATCAAAGAAACAAGATGCTCCTTTTTGGTGCTGAAGAGGAAGATTTTGATATAGACCTTTTCATTACATAAAGCACTAGGTGTGTGTGATTACTGCCATAAGACAGAAACAGGAAGTTTCACGTAAATGACACCTAGTGGCTGTCTTATTACGGTACCTCAAATATAAAGCAGTTCAAAATGTATTTATAAAGAGAGATAACTCTTATGTAAGTCCACTATCCTTTTGAACTCGCACCAGGTACTGTGTTTACTGCCGTAAGACAGAAACAGGAAGCTTCATTTAAATGACACCTAGTGGCAGTCTTACTATATCAGATATAAAGCAGTTCAAAATGTATTTATTTATAAAGAGAGATAATTCTTATATCAGTCCAATATCCTTTTGAACTAGCACCAGAAACGTGTGATAACGGCCATAAGACATTGACAGAAACAGGAAATTTCATTTAAACGACATCTTGTGGTAGTCTTACTACATCAAACATTGAACTGTTCAAAATAGATTTACAAAGAGTAATTAGATGACTTCTAGTGACCAAAAGACTTCTAGTTCCAAGTACCTTAATTCCAGTTAACTCGTCTCTCCATCCATGGAGGATATGCAGTGAACGGAATATAATGACTGAATTATTGGGGTAAAACTCCAGCAAAAATTATTGAGTACTGATTTTTTTAACTTGTTTTAAGATGCTAATGGAGGTAATTACTGATATAAAAATCTGTTGAAAAATTAAAATGTAGGAGGCATGAAAGTGTCCAGCCTTTCTATGTCACCCATTTCCATTGTTGTGTGGGACAATAGCACCAAGCACATTTGATTGATGCCATAAGACAAAACAGGAAGCTTCATCTAACACGACATCTAGTGGCAGTCTTATGACACCAAGCACTAGTTGGAGAAGGACAATTCAATATAACGTTTACCAAAATAATATGACTACTCTAATACCAGTACATTACGTCTTAACATATACAGTGGAATCTTGTTATGTCGAAATCAAACGAGTCGAAATTCTGGATATGTCAAAATTTGAAGTCCGATCCTGATATTTATTGATAGAATAATATATATTATTTAAATATTTCAGTTATCTCGAATTCTGGATATATCGATGTGTTTGAGATAACGAGATTCCACTGTATGTAAACAACAAACCCCTTCCATCCTGGACACATGTTAATACAAATGTAAATACTTTCCACAAGCTGACAAACTCTTCTCGTAATTCTCGTTCGATGTGTTTGAGATAACGAGATTCCACTGTATGTAAACAACAAACCCCTTCCATCCTGGACACGTAAATACAAATGTAAATACGTTCCACAAGCTGACAAACTCTTCTCCTAATTCTCAGCTGATCCTATGTTGTAATTCCACAAGCTCTGGTCAGACAAAGCTTCATACAAAAGATGACACAA
Organism: Atrina japonica; assembly: GCA_030159075.1. Taxonomy (NCBI): domain Eukaryota; kingdom Metazoa; phylum Mollusca; class Bivalvia; order Pterioida; family Pinnidae; genus Atrina; species Atrina japonica. The sequence goes on from BROG01000032.1 coordinate 1,359,786, forward strand.
TATTGTTTTTTTACTTTTTTACTTCCTTTTATAAAATATCACTGTATAAAATTCAATAAATGCATTCAAAACCTCATATAAACAAACATAAAACTAAATGAATTCACAATAATTCACTCAATACTTTGAAAACTTGATATTGTTTAAAGTTATTTGTGTCTATGAATTTTCTTAAGTCTGTCAACTCATTCATTTTATAGAAGTTACTCATGTCAGAGAACTGAGAACTCATTCATGTCTGAGGACTCATGTCTAAAAACTCTCTAATTTCTGAGAACTCACTCATGTCTGAGATCTTACTGAGAACTTACTCATGTCTGAGAACTCACTCATGTCTAAAACTCGCACATGTCTGAGAACTAACTCAGGTCTAAATATACTCTACATCTACTCTGAAATAAAAAATCTAAGCAGTCATGAAATATAAAATATATGTACTAACATAAAATATTTTGTTAAGCAAAATCTTGACACATTCACAATTAGAAGTTAGTAGCACAATAATGTACACAAAATTAGTGGAATATTTCTCATCAAACACACATAAAGCAATGCCTTTTGTTCTACTGTTTCACAACTATCTTCATCTTGGATGACATAGAACATGTATACTGTGTGTAGTGTAAAGTTATTAAAGCCTCTCTCTGTAATAAAATAGACCAATCTTTAAAGTAGATGTTCACAATTTCATGAATTTGGATGTGTTGCTCAACCAAATGTTTCACCAAAAGGTCAGACAATCATTGTGACATCACAAGACTGCAGATTAAATTTGTAAAATCAATCTTTTGGTGATCTGCCAATCGTAGATATGGTAATACTAATTGGATCTATACACATATAGAGTATAATATCATAATTTTTATGGACTATAAAATGGTCCATATAAACTTAACATTCAATAATTTGGAAATTTGTGAATTATCTAAAAAGTTTTAAAATGGCAGAAACAAAGATATAAAAAATACTAACAAGACTTTTGTAAAACAAATGCCCTATATTTAGCATAGACGTCGGAAGCAAATTGAAAGTGGGGGGGGGGGTAAACCAACTTAAAACACACACACACGCCAGAAACGTCTGGGGGCTTAGCCCCAATTTTTAACACCTATGTCTATCTTTGCAAAAAGAGTGGGGGGGGGGAGCTAAGCCCCCTAGCCCCCCTGGTTACAACGCCTATGTTTAGTAATACAAAAATATGCAAAACCAACCTTTCGATTTGAGCAATATCTCAGAACTGACCTAATTTATTTTGGTAAAATTGTTTTTGCACATTGGATATCAATCAACTTTGACTACGACACTGTCTGTGTTCAGGGGTTATCTCAAAACAAAAATAACAAAATGGAGATCCTACCTTTAACTGGAGATTCTGTACTTTATCGTGTTATAAGTAGAAAATACTGTTAATCGTCAACATACCAGATACTGTAAGTTAGTAATCTTAATCAGGTTACATAATGAAGGTTTCTGTTTATTGTGCTTTCCGAACATCAACAACAATTCTAGAAAACATACACTGTTTTTATGAAAATATACATATATATATGGATATACAGTCAAAGCCACTTTTACTGACCTCTATAACATTAAAATCCTGCTTTATTCAAAATTATTTCAATTCCCCAAACAAATTTCTGTAATAGTATTATAACCTGGTCGTTTTGAAACACTATTTATTTGATAGAAAAATTTCCTTCCCCTTCGACATCATTATATCCGGGTATGACTGTTGTTATAATTTCTATGCACAAGCACAGTATACTGCCGAATATTAAACATTTAAGCTGTTTTGAATACCTTTGTTCTGGCTACATTTTGATACCTATTTTGATATAACTTTAATCAAAATAAAATAGATGAAATAAAATGATTTGAATGAACATGAAGTATGTATCGCATACAAGTATTGCTCTTTGGATAGGACACAAAGTTCCTACTTATCTGATAAGTATACAGTAAAAGTATTCTAGTTAGCCTTAAAGGTATCACAGAACTATAAAACCGGAAATAAAACATTTGTCTGTACCTCTGATAGATCAAAAAAATAAATCATAAAATTTGGATAACAATAAAAATGAATTTGCAGATTTTAGAAATAATTGATAACATGTGAAATATCTAAAAAAAAAAAAAAAAATCTCAGATAAGATACCTTCAGATCATGGTATTTTGGTTAAGGATTAAGGATAAACCATAATACAGCTAGGTTTACAGGTGAAATAAGCGTATACACAGCTCATCTGATCATTTGAACTTCCTAAGATGTACATTCTGTTGTATTGAGAAGTGGCTGATAGAGCTAAACCAGGTTGCACAATACTTTGTCAAATTCAACTTTAAATTAACCAATATTAAACCAATAGGCCTACAAAAGGTCAAACTTTACAATGTGCCTGTACTGTGCAACTGGATCCAGTGCTATAGACATAAATCTGGAGAAAATAATCCATTAGAATCACTTTGATCTATAAACTCAGAACTCCAACAAAATTAAATGAAAACTAAGATTTTCTTTGGAAACACTAAGGCCCAATAAGTAACCCATATCTAAAGATCAAGTGCCATAACTCAGGCAAATATTGCAGAATCTTGACAATAACTGATATGTAAGCATTATCTAAAGATTATAAAGTGCCATAACTCCGGCAAATACTGTAGAATCTCTGGCAAATACTGTAGAATCTTGACAATAACTGATAAGTAAGCATTATCTAAAGATTATAAAGTGCCATACCTCTGGCAAATACTGTAGAATCTTGACAATAACCGATATGTAAGCATTATCTGATGATTATAAAAAGTGCAATAACTCTGGCAAACAGAATCTTGATGATAACCAAATTCATCCTGGATTGTACTGATATAAAGCTTTATACAAAAAATGGTAACAGTTCAAAACTCAGGTGATTTAAAGAAAAACTAAATGTTGCCAACAGACAAAAGGAAACCAATGGATAAAATACAATTTGCCCCTGAACTTTGGTTTCGGAGCATAAAAAAAAGAAAATAAAAAAACAAGAGCAGATTAAAGCTTTGACAAAATTTGTAAAGACAACAACACACTAAGCCGAATACTAATCATCATTATGATGTCAGTAGCACAAATGTAAGTTTGGCTAATACTTGTTGAAATAAATATCTTGTAATGTAAATCTTTGTACCAGTATAGTAGAAACATAAGTATTTGATAAAAATAAGTATGTTATACCCATACTGAATACTGGGAATTATTTGCCATTTTACAAAAAAAAACAAAAAAACATATTCACCTCATTCTTAAATTTGCCCTAAGTTCACCATAGTCTCATGGAAGGAATGTGTACATGTCCATGCTTCAACTATTTAGCTTGCAATTTCCCTTTCATTTTCAATTCACCCTCCCTTTTAAGGGCGGAAATTGAACGTGAGTGAAAATTTCCATATATACGTAGATCCATAATAATATAAGTATGTTATGAACATAAATATCATATAATATCAAGCTATGTTATATTTGTAGTATAACACAAACAAACATATACATCAACAACTCTAATTTTGATCTTCACAAAGCACTTCAATTTGTTCCTTTTTTACACAGTTAAATGATAAGTATCACATGATTTGTAGCACACGTCCTTCACCTATTTCAGATATGATACTAATAACTAACATGAGATCCTCCAAGTCCAAAAATTAAAAAGATGTTTCCTTAGCTAAATGTTTCGTCAATCAATTGTTTTGCTTCTGCTTGGTGAATCTCACCAATCCCTACGGCTGGTGCACCAAGATGATCTCGTCCCACATATCTCAACTGAAAACCAAAATGAATATATTATGATAAAATCAACCAAGTCATGCCTGTGAAATCATCACAGTGGAACCTGTCTTGAGAGATCACCCTTTCTGCCACTGAAATGTGGTCTCTCAAGAGAGGTGGTCTCTCAAAAGAGGTATTTTATTAATAGAGATATTTAATGAAGTGGTTTTCAAAATGTGGTCTCTTAAGACAGGTGGTCTTTCATGACAGTGGTCTCTCAAGACAGGTTCTACTGTATTAAATGCAAATGCAAGACAATAATGTAAAGACATCAGTAAGTTATTTTGTATATACAGTGAAACTTGTATATAACGAGCTCCATAGGGACACAAGAAAACCAGTCTTTATAGGGAGGTGGTCTTTATATAGAGGTTGATTTGTACACAAATGGTACTATTGGGGACAGCAAAAAAGGTCTTTGTGACCAGGTGGTCTTTATACACAGGTGGTCACTTAAGCAGGTTTGACTGTATATGACCTTCAAGCCAAACGTGAATCCTGCTGGTGCCTGAGCTGATTTTGTGAAACTGTTCATCAGTACGCTTAAGGAATGCAGATTGTCTTTTGCTCTCAATCAGCACAGTCTCATGTAAGGCATATATGTCCGTCCTTCAATTATTTAGCTTGAAAGTTTCACTTTCATTTAAATTCGCTCTCTCATCGAAGGACAAAAATGGCGTTAATTAAATGGTCATAAATAATTCCAGATATACAGTACAAAAACAATCAAATTAAAAGTAAAGATTATGGGGACGGTATGCAACACATTACCAGGATGATCAAACTATCTTGTCCAAATATGATGTCTTTGTCTTGTAAAATGTTGCACAAGTGGAAAAACAAGTCCCAAGAAAAAATGTGATTAAAATTTGTGGAGGTTAACATAAGACAAAGAGTTATACACCCATAAAAAGTCATTAAAACAGATATACCTTGCATCCAGCTAAATTTTCAAATCTTGGCGACACAAAGCTCCATGCTCCCATGTTTCTGTGTTCTTCTTGGCTCCACAGAAATTCTACAAAACACAATATAAAACATTTTAATCAGATAACTTCAGAATATTTGTAAGGCTTCTTTTGTACAGACATTACCCAACAAATTGCTAAGTTCATGAAAGGTCATTAATTCACGGGTACATCCACGGTTTTTGGTGTAAAGAGAATCTAATTACTGTATGTGTATCTAAATTAGCGCACTCATATTTTAGCGCTCTAATGTGGTATAGACTTATTAGCGCAATCTTAAATTTGCACAAATAATTTCATTGGCTTTGTCATGTATACAGAATGACAGGATGGAGAAATTTTAGCACTGCCCTTAAAATAGCGCAGTGACTTGAGTGCTAAAGGTGCTAATAATAAAATACTGCTTTCCTTTTGGAAAATATTAAAGATGAAAAATAATCTTTCTTTTACATGATGCGTAATCTGTCTTTAAATCAACTCCTCCAATGTATTGGACATTCATTTTTGTCGTAAAATTGCTCCTTCACAGAATTTCATACGGTACAGAGTGGTGTAGACAATTTGTGAGTTCCTTATATAAAACATACAAATTACATTTGTACCTGTTTTGTCAAAACATTCAAAGCCCTTGATAGTAAGTCTTCAGATAATTGACCTGAAAACATGTCATATCATCCTACCCTAACTCAAGTCTTTTGGCAAATTTCCAAATAAGATAATCCTTCCCTAACTCAAGTCTTAAGGCAAATTTCCATATAAGATAATCCTACCTTAACTAAAGTCTTAAGGCAAATTTCCACATTTTCAAATAAGATAATCCTACCCTAACTCAAGTCTTTTAGCAAATTTCCATATAAGATAATCCTTCCCTAACTCAAGTATTTAGGCAAATTTCCACATTTTCAAATAAGATAATCCTACCCTAACTCAAGTCTTTAGGCAAATTTCCATATAAGATAATCCTTCCTTAACTTAAGTCTTAAGGCAAATTTCCACATTTCCAAATAAGACAATCCTACCCTAACTCAAGTCTTTTGGCAAATTTCCATATAAGATAATCCTTCCCTAACTTAAGTCTTTAGGCAAATTTCTACATATAAGATAATTCTTCCTTAACTAAAGTCTTTAGACAAATTTCCACATTTCCAAATAAGATAATTCTACCCTAACTCAAGTCTTTAGGCAAATTTCCACATTTTCAAACAAGATATTGGTAGGTCATGAAAACTTGTTCTTGGTAGCCTACATTTACACAGGTAAATCGTTACACAACAACAGCTTAGGTTTATACACCGCCTCAGACCAGTAATACTGATGGGACCTAATTTGATCATAAGTCACAGGTACTAATTCTTTATGGCTGACAAATCTAATGCTGAACACAGAGCTACAGATAAAAATATACAAATTCTAACTGTGATAGGAGATTATAACTTACCTGTAGCATTGGGGAATGTTGATAATTGTTTTTGTATCTCAGCCGCAGGAAAAGGACATAAACTCTGTAAGAAAACAAATGTTGAAGCCTCAAATTAGGTCGACAGGTTGATATAAGTATACAACAACTAGTTAATGGTGGATTACCATGACATTATAGAAGGAATGATGTCATGACTGTTAGCGGTTGACATCTCACTAGTTTTAACTATTGAATACCTGGACAGTTTCGCTCCTTGTTATTTTCACGCTTTAGGACAAAAACATATTCACCCAGTTTTAAATTCGCTCTAAATCACTAGAGTCTCCTGGATGATATGTATGGCCGGGCTTCAAACAATTAGCATGAAAATTTCGCTTCCATTTTAAATTCGCCTTCTCATTTCAGGGTGAAAATTAAAAGGCAGTAGAAATGTCCGGTTATACGGTATAGTCAACAATCAAAGTCACAAACATAAACATTCCTTTATATGATATCTCTTTGATATGATTTAGCCAGATAAAATAACCATTTGTTAAAACAATTGTTGACTTTTGATATTGGCTGACAAAGATTCCTTTTAGGTTAGATGATTTTAGAACAACTCTGTGGTAAATGTTAAATTGTCCCTTATAAAGTATATAAACTACATGTACATCTTTATCAATACACAGTATCTATCCAAACCACAATCACTTTAAATGCTGTATAACAGATCTCTGATAAAAATTCTATTAATATACTAAACATAATCATCAATACCTCGATTCTTATGAACGCTACATTGTCCACATTCCTGGATTCTCTCTCTTTTTGCAGTGTGTAGAAATGTTTTCCAGAACAGAACACAACTCTTTTGACCTTATCACCTTTGACATCAGGGTCACCAAGGACAGGACTAAAGCTGGTGCCAGGTGTCATTTCACTAAGTGATGATGTAGCTGCTGGCAGCCTCAGTATCACTTTTGGTGCTACAACTACTAATGGCTTCCTGAAATTCCTTACCATCTGTTAAAGAAAATATCTTGTTACTTTATTGCACAGATATTGAAAATATATACAAAATGACAAGATTTCTATATTCACCCTTAAAATTTGAATACAGTATTTATGAATGATCTAGGAATTTCAAATTCCTTGAAGTGTACTATTGTCAGCTTGAATTTCTACAATAAAAATTTTCTTGTGTCCAAAGTATAAGTTCAAAGTTTCACATTTATAAAATTTACAAATCATTGTTGTAAGATTTCAGTGTGTGATCCAATATTGTAGATCAGAACTAAAATATTGCCGGACTTTAAATTCCTTTCTATAAAATTGACAATTTTTCATGCATATATCAAACTTGGTACTCAACAAGAGGTCAAAGGGCCCTAACTGTCCTCAAAACCATAGTCATATCTATGACCCATGACCCCTACCAAGTGATTATGAAAACTCACAAAATGTAAGCCTTACCCTAGTACATGTAGTAATACTACATACCAAATTTTGAATGGTTTAAAATGTTCTGAAATTAACAGACTTCATATACCCGCACATAAATCAAGGGAGATAATCAGGTTACCCACAAAGCATACATACCTGTCTACGGAGAAGGTGGAAATATTGAGCTGGTGTCGTGGGGTTTACTACCTGCATGTTGATATCATCTCCATCAACTTTGTGCTCACTGCTGTTAGTCATCTGTCAATTAAAATAAAGTTGACATTCTAATTAGAAATATTTCTCCCAGACTTAGTTAAATCATCAGAAGAGTTTTAAACGATCTGGGCCCGAAGTCACCAAATTTACTCAGAACTCTAGCTAAACTAACTTTTCATGATTTTAAGGTAAAAACATGCAAAATCTATTCTGTAACTGGACATGTTTGCATGTTGATGGCATAAAATTGTAAATAATGATAAAAATCATTGCTCATTTGAAGAAAACTTCAGAAATATTAAAATATTATTTGAGTACCATACTCAACATATTTATTCATTTTTACAGGAAAATCCTAATTATGATGCAAAAATTTATATGTGAATGAAAAAATAATAATTACATGCTTACTAATCATTCAAACCCAAATATTTTACGAACGATTTTATAGTCGAAATAATGAAATAAAAGTTGAGCTTCAATATTGAGTTAATTTGGTGACTTCGGACCCTGGTATCTGAAGTCATTGATCTGTATCAAGTTCACTCTGTGAAGAACATCAAAGAGAAAAGCAAGCTAACATTTTCTACATTCTGTTTATAGATATAAACTGAAAATAATTTTTCAAAATTCGGAAACAATTGAAAAGTAAATATCTCTAACATTTTAAGTAAAGTAAATATCTCCAACATATTAAGTGAATATCACTGACATTTTAAGCTGATATCACTGACATTTTAAGCTGATATCACTAGCATGTTAAGTTGATATCACTAGCATGGTAAGTTGATATCACTAGCATGGTAAGTTGATATCACTAGCATGTTAAGTTGACATCACTAACATGGTAAGTTGACATCACTAACATGGTAAGTTGACATCACTAGCATGGTAAGTTGATATCACTAACATGGTAAGTTGATATCACTAGCATGGTAAGTTGATATCACTAGCATGGTAAGTTGATATCACTAGCATGGTAAGTTGACATCACTAACATGGTAAGTTGACATCACTAGCATGGTAAGTTGATATCACTAACATGGTAAGTTGATATCACTAGCATGGTAAGTTGATATCACTAACATGGTAAGATGATATCACTAACATGGTAAGTTCATATCACTAACATGGTAAGTTCATATCCCTAATATGCTAAGTAAAATCACTGACATGTTAACTAACAAGAGTTGTTAATAACATGAATTGGTAGAACTTAAGTCTGTAAATACTGAAACTGAACCTGTTTGGTTTTTAACAGGGAATATACTGTTTGGTGAATCAGTTGCTTGAGATATAACTGAAATAAACAGTTATAAATAATATTTAGAAAATGTCACAACATGAAAATTATATTTTGAAATGTCATACCTGTAGAAACCTCTCTATTCTACAGGAGGAATGTTCTGGTCCAGCACCGTCCATACCGTGAGGTAAAAGCATAACAAGACCAGTCTGTAGTAACCATTTATCTACAAAAGTCATTGTACAGATAAATATGTTCTGAAAAATCTATAACAATGAACAACACATGAACATCTTACAGAGTCAACAAATATAACACATGTGTTAGAGATTGAAAAAGAAGTTTTCTAGAAACCAAATATTTAAAATATTGTTTTGTCACCTGAAAGTTAGCACCAAAACAAGTTACCAAGAAGTTGTAGTTTAAAAACAAGTTTCTTATTTACCTAAGATTTAATTAATGTTTCATTACCTGGCAGTTAAGAAGACAGTGAGCTACCTGGTAGATAAAATGAGGAGACATGTCATTATAACTTTGGAGGACAACTAACTACCTATAAGTAGTAGAAGTAAGAAGTTTCCTGGAAGATTGGGAGATGATAAGTTACTATGAGTTAAATAGAATTTATCTAAGCATTGATTCCATATTTTTTCCGTGTCACTAGGAAATGACCTGAATGAAGACTGTGCACACTGTGTGATTCGCAAAGCGAAATGTTGAAATGGAAGACAGGGTGTTACTAATAGATTTTTCTGTTGTGCGGTGCATTCGCGACTGTAACTTATGACCACTTTCACTACGATGACCTGTTTTTATCTTGCATGACGTAAAACACATTTTGTATTTTTAATGGCCTACATGTAAATTTAAAGTAGTGCCGTCCAAAAAATGTAAACAATTACCGTTCAACGTCACTGATTTAATGACGTCGTTATTTTCTGGATTGTTAACCAATGAAATCATCGGAAATTTATTAATTTTAATTATATAGACTTAAAGATATGTGAAGGACTTTTTATTAAGTCTTGAATGTATATGTTCCATCCAGAGTGTGTCTGGCTTTTATCTCTTTTTTCGGGTTGAGATGAACTATTCACACATTACGAAAATGACTTGTCCATGACCCTTGACCTTTCCCTATACTGACCTCTGACCTACCTTCACCACTAGATACATATGTATCTATAATTATCTGTGCTCCATTAAAGAAGTCCCCAAACTGAGCCTCCCAGATGATGAGATTCTTTGGACTGTCTATACTCATACCATACTCAAAACCAAGGACTGCCTCTTCTGACAAAGCGCTGTTGGCAAGCTACAGTATACAAAATTGGTAGGCTGTATACTTCTTATATAAAGAGGTTCATCTGAGCCGATATCAATCACCGGACATACACAGGTGCCTAAGTGTTATACGGTGCAGTTCGCAACTGTAACTATGTGACTTTCACTACGACTGATCAATGATGGTTGCATAAGTAAACAACACATCACTTAACAAAGACCTCGGTTTTTCAACCTCATCAATTTGTGTAGCTCTAACGTCTATGTGTTTCCTAGTCTTACACACTACAACAAGATTGACTACGAATAAGATGTAGATAAGATATAACCAATAAAAATAATCGGAGCTGGTAGGTGTTTTTTTTTTTTATATAGGCCTATTGTTTATGTAATTGGAATTTTTATTGTCAGGTATCATGTATTGTCTCCATCCAACACAGTGTGTATGTACAGTTAGGACATGTAAAATTGTGGTCACTTGTCAGGTAGGACAGGGAGTCGCTTAATACAGACAATTTATATAGTAAAATAACATTGGGCGGACCTTGACCTTTCACATAAGACAGGGAGTCGCTGAAAACAGGGGGTCACTAAGACAGTCTCGACTGTAATAACGATTATCATTATGATAACACATGACACACTAAGGTGAGCTAAAAAGGACATCAGTTACTTGAGTACCCATCGGTGAAACTCCTAAATAAGAGGTCACAAAATTTACAACTTTTGTTATACTTTTTTAGAAGAAGTTTCAAATGTTTTTGCACACAACACAAAAATAGAAACAGATTACGAAAAGTCACCAGACCAAAACTACGTCAAGTTTAATATCCTGTTTTTTTTAATTCTCTTTGATACTTGTCTGCTTTCACCGATATAATCACATGTTGATCCTAAAATGATGAGCTGCCTAATAAAATTTTTTTTTTCATTTCTTTATTCAGTTTGTTTCCTCTTTTTTTAAACTATCAGAAATCTGTGAAGGGTAATAACTGAGTAATGCACAAAAGGGAAGTACACTGTGTCAATATACTGTCAAATTTGTCTATAAAAGTCATTGAAGGGAGTGGAGAAAAGAAGCCATTATAGATATGTGGCCTTTATAAAGAGGTTTATTCATTATAAAAACTTAACAAAAGTTATCTTTAAATGGCCTTTATAGACAGGTGCCCTTTATACAGAGGAGGTATTTAATGAAAGTTTGACTGCAATTGTAAAGCTTATATACCAGTACTTGCTTCAGTACTACTACTGTATATTAACAAGACTCCATACCTCTAGAAATGCTGACTGGTCAGGTGTTATATGATTAAGTGGAACATATATGCTATCGGTTTGTTGATCCACAACCATTCCATGTCTGTGACTGAATGTTCCTCGTCCAACATCCTGGCCACTAATTCTCACGTTAAAACCTGATACAGAGTTTGATATCAGTTAGAATGACAGACCTGATATACAGAGTGTGACAACAATTAGAATGACAGACCTGATATACAGAGTGTGACATCAATTAGAATGACAAACATGATATACAGAGTGTGACATCAATTAGTCTGACAAACTGTATATACAGAGTTTGACATCCATTAGAATGACAAACATGACACACTAGAGTGTGACATCAATTAGAATGACAAAACCTGATATACAGAGTGTACATCAATTAGGTGACAGACATGATATACAGAGTGTGACATCAAATTTACAACAAACCTGTTATACAGAGTGTGACATCCATTAGAATGACAAACATGATATACAGAGTGTGACACAATTACAAAAAGACCTGATATACAGATTGACATCAATTAGAATGACAGACCTGAAAACAGAGTGTGACATCAATTAGAATGACAGACCTGATATACAGAGTGTGACATCAATTAGAATACAGACCTGTCTGTTTTATATCGATTATAATCACACCTTGATATACAGAGTGTGAAATGATTAGAATGACAGACCTGATATACAAGTGTGATTGTTAGAATTTCAAACATGATATTACAGAGTGTGACATCTTTTTTGACAAACCTATATACAGAGTGTGACATCCATTAGAATGACAAACATGATATACAGAGTGTGACACAAATTAGAAGACAGACCTGATATACATAGTTGTCATCCATTAGAATATAAAAGATATTGAAGGGAGTGTGACAAATTAGAAGACAAACATGATATACAGAGTGTGACATCCATTAGAATGACAGACCTGATATACAGAGTTTGACATCCACTAAATGACAGACATGATATACAAAAGTGTGACATCAATTAAATGACAAACCTGATATACAGAGTGTGCCATCAATTAGAATGACAGACATATATACAGAGTGTGACATGCAATTAGAATGCAAACCTGATATACAGAGTGTGACATCCTTACTGACAAACATGATATACAGAGTGTGACATACCATCTAGAATGACAAACCTGATATACAGAGTGTGACATCAATTAGAATGACAACATATATGCAGAGTGTGACATCAATTAGAATGACAGACCTGATATACATGTCTGTGACATCAATTAGAATGACAGACCTGAACATACTGTGTGACATCCATTAGAATGTTAAACCTGATACAGAGTTTGATATCAGTTAGAATGACAGACCTGATATACAGAGTGCGACATCCATTAGAATGACAAACCTGATATACAGAGTGTGACATCAATTAGAATGACAGACCTGATATACAGAGTGTGATATCAGTTAGAATGACAAACATGATATACAGAGTGTGACATCAATTAGAATGACAAACCTGATATACAGAGTGTGACATCCATTAGAATGACAAACATGATATACAGAGTGTGACATCCATTAGAATGACAGACCTGATATACAGAGTTTGACATCCATTAGAATGACAAACCTGATATACAGAGTGTGACATCCATTAGAATGACAAACATGATATACAGAGTGTGACATCCATTAGAATGACAGACCTGATATACAGAGTTTGACATCCACTAGAATGACAGACATGATATACAGAGTGTGACATCAATTAGAATGACAAACCTGATATACAGAGTGTGACATCAATTAGAATGACAGACATGATATACAGAGTGTGACATCAATTAGAATGACAGACCTGATATACAGAGTGTGACATCAATTAGAATGACAGACCTGATATACAGAGTGTGACATCCATTAGAATGACAGACCTGATATACAGAGTGTGACATCCATTAGAATGACAGACCTGATATACAGAGTGTGACATTCATTAGAATGACAGACCTGATATACAGAGTGTGACATCAATTAGAATGATAAACCTGATATACAGAGTGTGATATCAATTAGAATGACAGACCTGATATACAGAGTGTGACATCCATTAGAATGACAGACCTGATATACAGAGTGTGATATCAATTAGAATGACAAACCTGATATACAGAGTGTGACATCAATTAGAATGACAAACCTGATATACAGAGTGTGATATCAATTAGAATGACAAACCTGATATACAGAGTGTGACATCAATTAGAATGACAAACCTGATATACAGTGTAATATCCATTAGAATGACAGACCTGATATACAGAGTGTGGCATCAATTAGAATGACAAACCTGATATACAGAGTGTGACATCAATTAGAATGACAAACCTGATATACAGAGTGTGACATCAATTAGAATGACAGACCTGATATACAGAGTGTGACATCCATTAGAATGACAAACCTGATATACAGAGTGTGACATCAATTAGAATGACAAACCTGATATACAGAGTGTGATATCAATTAGAATGACAAACCTGATATACAGAGTGTGACATCAATTAGAATGACAAACCTGATATACAGAGTGTGATATCCATTAGAATGACAAACCTGATATACAGAGTGTGATATCAATAAGAATGACAGACCTGATAATAGGGTAGGTGTAAAGTTATAATCAGTATAATGTAATTAAAATGTATTGTTAATCAAGACAGACAGACAGGCTGACAGACAGACACACATACAGACAGATAGATAGATAGATAAATTTAAATAAAAACAAACACATGCACAGAAAGAGATGTGATCAGATTGGACACTGCCTGCTTTCACCTGGTTAAATGAGGAAATGATACAAGAACATTTCCACTTACCATGTGAAGATCATTCATATCAAGTTGTATGCTAACACTTCAGCAAGATTTTGTCAATAAAAATTACAACAAAATAAAAAGAACTAAAATTTGAGTACCTTGGTGTAATAAAGATCCGAGAGCAAGAGCCTCAGCAGTTGCCCAGTCGAGATCCTTGCCGTCTGTAAGTTTCTGGATCCTTCTATCAACATGAGTCTTTTTAATGGTTGGATGAACATTCTGGTAATAAAAACAACAAAGGTTGATATGAAAATACAGATTTTAAAAGTAAAGAAGCATTCTGAGAGTATTGACGAATCAATACATGTCCCCTACCTGTGAAACCATTAATAAGTGAGTGGTAAACATTTATACTCTCTCCCCTGTTTCAACAGTATATGACAGATAAAACATCTGGATACAAAACTTCAACTAAATCATAGAACATCATCAAGGTTTTATAAGTTTTGTTGTATCTTGTTTTACATTTCTGTAAAATCTTCTACTTCCTTGCTCTTCATATTACCATTGCTGATGTATAATCACACATTTTGGTCTTACTTTTCAGTCAAATGATACATTGCTACCTGAGGTGGGACTTACATTACTGATAGCAGACTATAATGGTACAATATTTATATTATCTTTGTTTAAAAAATAGATTTGTAAAATGTTGGCATATGGTTGTCAGCTAACAGACTTACGAATGATTCTGGAACATCTATGGACTTAGCTCCAACAAATTTCAGTACTTCAGCCGGTACACCTGTATCCCAAGTACTGACAGAGTTTGATGGCTGCTGAAGTCCTTCCCACTGTTTCTGTAGATGAAATTGCTGAAAAAAAGATGATCACCATGAACATTTCTTTTCAATATTATTACTGTAAATGCAATAAAAAAGGGTGCTTTATCTTTTTGGTGACACTTCCAACTTTTAGAGATGCATAATCTATAGGCTATGTAAAATAGTCTTTTTGAAATGTAATCTAGAATCTTAATACATATATTTGATAATGCATGCTATATTTTTTTTTCTTCAAAGCAGATTGGATGTCAGAAAGAATTTTCCAATTGCCTTAAATATTTGCATATGCAAGATTTATGACAGACTTTTTTTCACATTTTGTACTTGGGCTTGATATGCTTAACTCATCAACCCCTGAAAAACAATGGACTCTTCTGTAAATCAATGACTTAGATCAGTCCAAATGTGTCTTCAGGGGTCAATGGGTTAATGTACAAAAAATTATCTTAAACTATGCCTGAAAAATGCTGACCAGGGTCAACACAATTAAAAAATTTCATTGAAAATTGAATTTTTCTGTCTCTTATGAACATAGACAAATCTTTTTGTAATGTTTCACTGTATAATGCTAATCCTTTTTAAGTTTAGTACTGGATTAACAGTTCCAAGGTTAAGAAATGATCAAACTATTTTAACTCTATTATGCAGAAATGTAAAAAAAAATTTTTAAAATGTCATTTCCTGAACTTACAGCAAAATAATTTACAGATTTATATGCCAAAATTACATAAATCATTAAGCCAAAAATTAAATAAAATTATGGATTGTTCCAACTGCAGGGATGATTATTTATCACTTCTTTCAACTGGTCTGACCAAAGCTGCTTCACTGAGACATATAAGTGGTATTCTCACGTAACATAAGTCATTCACTTTTGATCTGAAAGTGACATGAGATATAAGTCGTCTATATTAAATGAAGATCAGGACCATAACTAAGGCCCGAAAACAGATGAGTCAAGGGTTTGGGGGGCTGCAGTTTTTTTTTTTATAATAATTGAATCAATAGATAAAGTAAAAAAAAATTGGCAAAAAATCAGATGAGGCAGTTGCCTCATAGGTAGTTACAGCCCTGATGATGAACGTGAACTATGAATGTTAAACACATAAATGTGTAAACAATATACTTCAGATGTATGACCTAGTTATGTGTACAAAACACACATGTGTAACATCATACCTCAGGCACATTACTTTCCACAAGTTTTAGTTGTTCAGACAATGTTGAGTTCCAGTCCTGTACACTTTTGTCTAAAGTCTCACGATCACATAATCCATCTGACTACAAAACAACAACATAAATTATATATAAATCCTAGCCGAATACCATAAAGCTTCTCTTGTGTTAGTCCAACCACAAATACTATCATTTTTACCTAATGAAGGCACAAAAACTAATGAATTAATCAGGCGTCCATAAAAAAGATCATAAAGTAAACTGTCACAAAACCCTTTCTGATTTTACAGGGTGCCTGTATTCAAAGGGAATAAATACCATTTTGATGATTGCAGCACCTTAATTAGATAAACTAAGGTATCATCCGTAAAAGACAATGGAGGTGACACTAGGGAGTAAACCATTCTATTAGCTCTTATAATCATATGGAATGTATTCATGATAAAACATATTTTCATAATTCAATGACGAAAGATTATCATGAACATTCTCACTTGAAAATATTACATATAAGATACTGATATTTACCACAACTTTGCTAGCGTACAAATCCGGTATGCTTTGTCTGCTTTTAATGGCCCCATACATGATTGGCTGAGTGAATGATGGATCATCCATTTCATTGTGACCATATTTACGGAAGCATATAAAGTCGATTACGACATCTTTCTGGAATTTTTTCCTGTAATCCATTGCTATAGATGTCACTCTTATCACTTCCTGTAAAAGAGATATTACGGTATTTGTTTTGTTGCAATGGTTCTGTGCACCACACTTTTCAGCTATATGATGGTAGCAACCTTTTATTTGTGGAGGAGAGAACCCGGTTGCAATGTACACAAGAAGAGATCAATAGACTTTCACAGGTAAATTGGCAAACTTTCTCACAAAATCAGCTTAGGTTCCAGTGAGGCTTGAACCTGCACTGAATAATATTAGTAAAATGTCTAGAAGACTGAATTGTATATGATCTTCATGATGTTAATATTCATCAAAAATAATGGATTTATATGGAGATGTCAAGAATTATAAATAAAGACACACAAAATTAAAAAATACTCATAGTACCCATGCCAAACATAGATTGTTTAACACGTTAATCCTAATGTGATACAATTTGTTTGTTTTAAATCAGGTTACCTAACATGACAAGACAACTGTTCAAGACTTACCTCTGAATAATCAGCGTTGACATGAAACACAGGGTAGCCATTAATTTTGGCTAAATCACTACTGTATCTGGATGACCTAAAAAGATCAAATGTGAATGGTCTGATGATTACAATGTGTCTAAGAAACATTATGTCCACAAAAGCTGAGTCACTCATTAAGATTTTAAAGTCCCATAACTCTGGCAAATATTGCTAAACGATGTCTCAACCACACCACTCATAGATATGAATGATAGAAAGCAGCATACCAAAGTTGGTTATAATTGGATAAATGAAAGTCTTGTTACCAGTCATATGGCAAAAAACTAATGGTGCAATCAGAGAAAGTCAAGTCATATTGAGAAGAACAAGTGGTGCAATCAAAGAAAGTCAAGCCATATTGCCGAGAACAAATGGTGCAATTAGAGAAAGTCAAGTCATATTGCGAAGAACAAATGGTGCAATCAGGGAAAGTCAAGCCATATGCAATCAGAGAAAGTCAAGTCATATGGCAAAGGAAAAAATGGTGCAATCAGAGAAAGTCAAGTCATATGGTGGAGAACAAATGGTGCAATCAGGGAAAGTCAAGCCATATGCAATCAGAGAAAGTCAAGTCATATGGCAAAGGAAAAAATGGTGCAATCAGAGAAAGTCAAGTCATATGGTGGAGAACAAATGGTGCAATCAGAGAAAGTCAAGTCATATTTTGGAGAACAAATGGTGCAATCAGAGAAAGTCAAGTCATATGACTGAGAACAACTGGTGCAATCAAAGAAAGTCAAGTCATATGACTGAGAACAACTGGTGCAATCAGAGAAAGTCAAGTCATATGACTGAGAACAACTGGTGCAATCAGAGAAAGTCAAATCATATGGTGGAGAACAAATGGTGCAGTCAGAGAAAGTCAAGTCGTATGACTGAGAACAACCAGTGCAATCAGAGAAAGTCAAGTCATATGGTTACTGAGAACAACCAGTGCAATCAGAGAAAGTCATGTCATATGACTGAAAACAACCGGTGCAATCAGGGAAAGTCAAATCATATGACTGAGAACAACTGGTGCAATCAGAGAAAGTCAAGTCATATGACTGAGAACAACCGATGCAATCAGAGAAAGTCAAGTCATATGGCAGAGAACAAATGGTGCAATAAAAAGAAATAAACAAAAAATACCAAAATAACAGACTCCCTGATAAGAATGGGCACAAAAAATAAATCTACTTCTTTGTTTTATATTTTTATGCAAGAATTTAAGAAGATATTTCTATTTCTCCCCAGCCAGCTACATGCATATCAAAGATATCGACATGTATCTATCTAACCAGAAACTAGATTACGAATGCACATTCAAAACTATGCAATTTATAATAAATTTCATGTACATGTATTTGGGTTGAAACAAAATATACATGTAAGTGGTTCCCAAACAGATTACCATCCATGTTCCTCATTAATTATTTATTTGTTTAAAAAATGTTTCAAGACATTTTATTTATTTGTAGCAAATACAATATTTCTAAGTGTGAAGTATTGCCAGAGCAAAACATATAACATAATTTGTAGAAGTTAATCAGTGCATTCATTACATCAAAAGTTCCCATAAACTGACAATGTATACAATTTTTGAGAGACTGTTACAAAATACACATTATTTATTTTCTCCCTTAAGTCCGAAAATAAATATTATCTTTTCTAATCATAAATAACAAAAACACAAATATAGGATGTGTAGCTTGTTATATTTTCGCAAATACATATACCAAAATATTGATATACATCTACTGTTATTTTACAATCGTATTGAACACATCAAAACATCAAACTACAATACACACAACTACTATGTTAGCCGCCCAGGAAAACATAATTTTTACCCCTAAATCTCCTTCATCGACAATGTTAGCCTTTCCTTCCGATAACGAGCTCGCAATGAGAAAAACCGCTCAGATACCTGAATAACACACATTACGCTGAAAAATCTTGTATTTCACATGGAAATTCTATCTTACAGGTAAATAGTGAAGGGAGATAATTCAAATTATCATCAGAAAAAACAGGTATTTATATAACAAAAAGAAATTAATATACATGTAAACTGTAGTTCTATATTTACATGTACATTGTATTGACATAAAGATTAAAATACATAATAGAGTCACAAAACATGGCTTTCCTACCTGCCTCTGCTAGGCTCGGTGGTAAATCCAACTTGATTGTTAACAATGAGATGGATGCTTCCTCCGACACTAAAATGTGGACATTCTGCAAAACTGAAGGTTTCTGCTATAATACCCTATAAATCATATACATACCACCATTTATTATACAGATAAGGTTTTTATGTCCAACTTAGACCTTTTTCAAAGTAAGTCAAAATACAATAAATATATTTGTTATCTCTCTTATTCCTTTTCTCTCTCTCTTACTCCTCTACCATTTCTTACTTCTTCTTCTCTCCCCCTCTCTCTTACTCCCTTCTGTATCTCTCTCTCTCTCTCTCTTTCTCTCTCTTTCAATAAATAACTCCTAAAACAGTGAAAATATAATTTCTACAAGATGTTTTAACAATAAATAGAATGAAATTGATTTCTGTTTTTGGTTTTAGATTAAGTAACTGAATCAGAGCACTTGTAGAGGAATCTCTTCGAGGCAAATGATTATCATGGATACCTGAGCTGAGAATGAGGCATCGCCATGGATTTGTAAACATAAGACGTTATCGTTACTTTCTTCTGCTGTGCTATACTCTCCAACCATTGCAGTCTGTTGTTTGGCTCGAGCTTTTCCAACTGCCACCGGGTTATTTGCCTGAGTGATAAATAATTAATGGATTAACTAGGTATGTAATTGGCTTGTAATATCAGATTTAAGTTTTGTGATAATTTGGTTAAACAGTTGGTAGAGTTTTAGTTAAAATTTATTCACATCAAGAAAACTTACTTAACATTTGAATAACGAGTACTTACTATAGATATTTATCGTGTAACTAAGGCAGGAAATGTTGTATATCAGTTGCCAAATACACCAAAGTTGTATACTATCAGTGATGGATGTTGATCTAAACATGTTTGGTGAAATTGAACTAAGTTTATTGTTGGAATAACATCAGACATCCTGTAGCATCTTACACATTTGTTAAATATTCTTGGGTACAGCGGCAGCACCCATATTGTTTCCAATACATTTAAACTGCAGTATAAATTAATTCAGTAAAAATATTTACAGTTACACGATAAACAGAATACCGTAGATGGTTGTTGTCTTAAATTACAGGTTGTATATGACCTTGGGTCAGAAAAATGACATTGGGGAATCTCACCACCGTTGTTTTTCTTAACCCTCGTCCAAATACAACTTCTATTTTAAGACACTAACCATCTATACTATATATATATAATGTCACCCTATGATGATATAAGTCATATGATGATTTAAGTCACAGAAAAGTGCACGATTACATTGAGCTAAGTCATTTTTTAAAAGTATTTCACAGAATATTATGAAATACAGTGGTCTTTATACACAGGTGGTCACTAAAGCAAGTTTTATTGTAATCCTTTTCATGATAACCGTGGTCCTGTACTTTAAGATGGCAAAATGATACATATTCCTGGAAAATGTTGTCAGGAAATAATCAGTTACTTTGACAATGTCTATGTTTTTACAGGAATCTGAATCATAAAAGATCTATGAATCTAAATATTGAAATTCCCATAGCAACATAAAGATATCAAGTAAAAACAAACCTCAAGGTGAGACGGATTTGGAATTAGCGAAACATGTACGTCTTTACCACCATATTGTACATCAACAGAAGTATCTGTAAAAAACACAGGAGAAAAAGACAAATTAATGATCTCACACTTTGAAATCACCTGTAAAGAATATGGATTCAACTATATCTCAGTCATTGATGTTTCAACATCCCTTTATGAATGTCAAGCTGCTGATACAGTTCTTTACAAGTTCATCTCAATTATTTTCCTGTGTAAATTAACATAACATGTACAAATGTATAATCATTTCAAATTTGAGATCAACTCTAGATCTTGTTGCCAGTCCGTTTACCTATGAAACTCTTTCCAAGATGTTCGATGTCTGAAGATTTTCACTATCTCTACATTCACAATGCTAATATTGGGTACCTTTGTGGTTGCTTAACAAGTGGAAGAATTCAGGTTTAAATCCAGGTCAGATCTTTTTAACAGCCAAAGTGACCGTTTATTTGCCAAATACTTGGTTTAAAAAGTAAAAGTCTGATAAGACATGAAAATAAGGTCTTGTGACTAAAAACAGGCATGGTACAATAATTAGGGGACAGTTACCCATTGACTGTTTTAGAATAACTGACAGGGTATTGTCAATTCTCCTGTCAGAAATGGAGTTTCACTACAAAGGATCAGTAAAGTTCAACAAGTGCATTAAAGTCATTCACCAAAACTGTGTGATGTTATATAAAAATCAGTCAGTGAAATGTGAATCCCCTGCATGATTTCAACCTCCCCGGCCAAGGAAATAACAGAAAACAAACAGACATGCATTGGAATGGACGAATTGCATTGGCATAAGTCTATAACACTGGTGAAAATTTATGACACTTCCTCAATCATGTTTTTATATCAAATACAACATCTTGGTCAGACGCAAAACAACAAGATAAACAACTTACACAAATGGGATAAAACATCGCCTGTTCCTTTGGCACCAGGTGGCAGCTCTGTTTTTCCTCTCATCTGAACAACAAGACATGTTATAAGTATCATATATAAAGACAAAATGTTTCTAGTTATTGCATTAAGACTAAACATGTCTAAAGCATTTCCAAAGGTACCTATTGAAAACAAACATTCTTAGAGTGATTATGATTCAATGAATGTTCCTTCCTGTGAAACCGTTATTAAGTCAATGGTGAGCAATCAAACATTTGGAATCAAAACTTTAACCTGATGTACTGATGGACGGACAGATGCAAGGGACTCGTAACTGAAACTGAATAAAAAATACAAATACTGCACTTGTGAAATCCTGAAGTAGTTGACTCCCTATGTTATGTAATAATTACTCCCTGTTCAATAGCTACTTTTCACCCTCACCTCCACCACTTGCATCTTTTAAAATGGGATACAATTTTAAAACAATTCAATGAATTTTTTCCTGCAAATAGAAACATTCCTTGTCTTTGACTCAGGGACTATACCTCTCCAGACATCACTATAGGAGAACGGTTCCCTCAGGAAATGGTCAAAATAGATTAGTAGTTTTGTTAACAGGCTGAGTCATACCTTCTGGAACATAATAACTGGAGGAAACTTGAGCATACAGGAAAGGAAGTTGAGGCGCCCTCTATGAGGCATACATGCAACAACATCTGTGATACCACCTGAAACAAAGGTCAAGAAATTATTTGTCGTTCATAAGATGGTATCAAGTAAAATGTGTTTGTTTAACAGAAATGTTCCAAAGCAAGGGAACACTGTAGCAGTATACATGTGTGGTTTTCTACTATATGTAAAACCAATGTAAATCGTGATACTTTTAATACTTTTTCAGACTTTCACTTATTTTTGGACATACATGTATATATCACCGTGTCCAGATGCATCAAGTAATTAGACACACCTGATATTTATAAAAACAAAATTCATTTCCATAAAAAAACTGCTAAAATTGAAAGTTTGGCTTGTCTAGTACAGGTACTTTATTGTTGATCTAACCAAGACTTATCTTTTGTTAGAAAAAAGGTAATTTTCGTGAGACAAAGATATCATGTATGTACCGGTATGTATCTACACGTAGGTCAGCATGTATTCAGATAAATCAACACAAATTTTAGTCCAAAATTATAAATCACTTTATTTATTTTAATTTTACGGAGTATAAAGATTCAACTGTCTTGGTAAATAACTTATGAGGAGGATTCAAGGCATTGAGACAGACAGTCACCAATACTCGGCAGATCTCTGATCTTAGAAGAAAGTTACTGATATGATTATACATTACGCCAAGTTCAGCACCTTTGTATATTGCCTAAGGAACAGACCATTGTAAAACATAAAAAGTCATTTTTCCAAACACCAATATGAAGAATGTGCCAGCCAGGGAACCAATTATTGTATTTGTTTACAAACCATACAACCTATAAAATGATCAGCTGAACTGTCACTCTCTAACAGGGTCGAATCACACATACATACTTTCAGCACATTTCCAAAATATTTCATCAAAGACAGCCATCATGCTTTCTCCTCCTTCTCCTCCATATCGCTTCACTGTTGTAAATTTGTTAGCTAAAAAATGGTCGAATGTCTGAAAAGGTTGAAAGATTGATAAAATCATAAATTTGTCTAGAATTCATTACATTTATAAGTATAAGAAGATTTTGTTTGCAGTTTGATCTACCTTTATGATTTTCTGAATGTCATGATAGATTGTCTTTCAGCAACAATGGTTTCTGAAGACAGTTACGCTATAATTAGGTTTGATCAGCCAAGAAAACAGGTATCAATTTGATATTTATTTCTCAGTTTTTTCCAAAGTTGATATTAGTGGCCCCTTTCCATTGTCACTATATACTTTGGTTCGTAACTATATTTATCAATTCAATATGTTATCCATAGATATCAAGCTTTTATCAATAGTGACTGCTTCGTTTGTTGATTAAAGGGGCATTAGCTGTGTTTACCAAAAAACTATTACGATTGTTGATACTTTTACTACTTGTACTTGATGTACAATAATAAATAAGAGCTTTACACAGACATAAAATCTTATATTCTTATATATTTTGTGAAAATAAGGTCAATAATTCCAGGGTGGTATTAATATACAAATAGTACATGTAAGGTTGAGTTAATCAATTGCAATAGAAAAAGTTCCAAACCTGGGTTTCTCAAGCAATTTTCACAAAATATAAAGGAATTTAAGAATTTTTATGTCTGTCTATGTATCTTTTTTGTTATTTATATCAATTTAAGTAGTAAAAAAGGGCGAAAACTTATGCCCCTTTAAATACAGCGGAATCTTGTTATCTCGATATTCACAGGACTGCCCTGTTTACTTCGAGATATCCAAAATTCGAGATAACCAAAATTTTCAATGGACATATTTTCCATTTTTATTGGACAACAAATAGACCTACACATGGTAGTGCTCAATTCAAATTTGTTTTAAGCAACTATTAATTACACCTTTACCTTGGCTTGTTAACAGGAGTTGATTGTCCCATGTTTTGCAGGTAAACAAGTAATTTTGTACAATTATTTTTTCTGTACAAAATGTAAACCTTTACTAGCAGATAGTAATTTTGAGATAACAAGTGGCAATTCTATTATATTTCGATACTTCGGACCAGAAAAATACTTCAAGATAAGCAAATTTTGAAATATCTGGAATAAAAGTAGTATGAATATATAGTCAAAAAATAGGGACTGGACATTCCACTTTGACATAACCGGAATTTTGACTCATCTGATTTTGACATGAAGAGATTCCACTGTACATGCTTTTGAGACCTGGATGGGCTAAAGTGTTCAAATGTTCACAAATATCCATTATACTTATATTCTGAAGTTTTAACAGAATGAAATGCTTTGTAAACATTCAGAGGATAGTTACTAAAATGGTCACTATTAGGGTTAACGTTAGGACACAACAACAAATGAGGTTAATTTTAGGGTATGAGACTTGTACCTTGTTTTTATTGTTTGATAAGAAGAAAATAACCAAAGGGGTTGGGAGCTATTTCACATTTGAACACTGATTTAGTTTGTCCCAATAGTTTGTAGTATATAATCCGTCCTTGACAAAGAATTCAAATACTGAAATTAACTAGCAGTAAGATTTTTATAAAAAAAAACTTGTAAATGAAAACAAGATGAAAATATGCATCACTAGTATTAGAAATTGACAATGGATTATGTCATAACCTATAACAAGATATAAGAACTGAAAAAGTTCATTTCTTCAATTTTGATTGGATTTGATTTTTTGTTTTACGCCATACTCAACAATCTTTCAGTCATATGATGGCGTCCAGTTTTTATTGGTGGGGGAAAAACCCCGGTTACCCGTGTAAAGACCACTGACCTTCCACAAGTAAACTGGCAAACTTTCCCACATAATTCGAAACCAGCTAGCGTGATTCGAATCATTTCTTCAAAAACAACCAAAGAGAGAAGATTCTTTTAAATAAGATGACGTTTTATTTCAGTCCAAAGTACAATGTGTAAAAGAAGCCATTTTATGTTTACCTGACATCGCAACATGAGATCGGCCAGGGATACTTTTTTATCTGCTGGTATTTCTATTTGTCCTCGTGATTCAAATGCCTCAGCAAGCCACTCCCTCTCTTCTTCTGACTACAAGAGCAAATATTTCTATCTAAAGCTAAAGTAAAAACAAAACATATCTGGGCCCAAAGTCACCAAATTTACTCAGTACTCAAGCTCAACTAACTTTTCATGATTTTAGGGTAAAAATATGCAAAACTTATTCTGTAACTGGACATGTTTGTATATAGACAGCATAAAATAGTAAACAATGATAAGAAATTTTTATCATTTGCAGAAAACTTCGGAAATATTAAAAAAATCCTTGAGTACATACTCAAATTTTGAGTACTGTACTCAACATATTTATTCATTTTTTTTACAGAAAAATCATAAATGTGATGCAAAAATTTAAATGTGAATGATGACAAATAATAATGTGTTTCCTGATCATTCAAACCCAGAGTTTTACAAATGATTATATAGTCAAAATAATAAGATAAAAGTTGAGATTGAGTAAACATGGTGACTTTGGGCCCTGGACCTCAGACATACCAATACCTCTGAAATTTTAGAGGTATTTTTTGTTTTTGTTTTTAAAGCCATTGATAAAAAACACACCCATCTAATCAAGTTTTAGAAGGAGAAATAAATTCCCATCATATGAAACAATTAATAATGACAATTTTCATAGATAAGTCAATAAGATATATCCCAGTGAACTAGAAATTAAAGATACAACAGAATCAAGCACACACACCTCATACTTAGACATTTTACTTACTATAGACACAGAAGGAAAATTGGCCACTAAGCAATACGACAAACGCGACTATTTTGGCTTTCCTATCATAAATTTTCCACGTTTAAGTAGTAATATCCCATAGTCACCCGTATATGGAGTTTATATTTCACAAATGATTCAATATGCCAGGGTGTGTTCAACATATGAACATTTCAAATACAGATGTAAACTACTCACCGACAAATTATTGACACAGGGATATCGAAAACTGCATTTGATGTCAATGTTCTGCAAATTTTATAGTCCATATAATATTCTTGTTTGCGATTACTCTGTTTTACTAAATGAAATGTTGAGTTGCCTTTACTTTGGTGGTTGTTGAGATGCCTGTACCAACTGTGATGAGGATTCATTCCTCACGTATTTTATTTGGATTTGACTGTGGACTCTCTGCGGGTGTGACCGGTCGACAGGGGATGCTTACTCCTCCATGGCACTTGATCCCACCTCTTGGTTTCCAGAGGTCGGTGTTGGTCCATTTTTACCAGATTTGTATCTATATCCTGGACATCCTAAAGATTTATACTTTGGTATCTGAGATTTTTTATATGAAAAAACAAGTAGGGAGATCACTAAATATACAGGTAAATTGTCAGTTCTAATGTTGATCAATGGTCAAAATGCAGTTCAATTGAGACTTTGTCTTCCTTTGGACACAACTGAACAATGATGAATGTATACATTCATGGGAAATTACATGCTTAAATAGAAATGTGTGGGACAATAATCCACAAAAGGAAAACATGAAAATCCTAAAAATATGATATTGAAAACATTAAAACCCTTCACATCTGGCATTGAAAATAATTGCTTAAGATGAAAATCCTACCTGCCTTGTCACATTTTCAAAATCAGTTGTCTGAGAACCAAATGATTTTTAAATGGTCTAAATAAACTAAAGTAAATTCTTCAGCTACCAAATAAATTCTACGTTACTTAGGTTATTTAAGTTAATGGTATCAAATTATTTATATGAC
The DNA here is from genome assembly GCA_030159075.1 of Atrina japonica. Lineage (NCBI taxonomy): Eukaryota > Metazoa > Mollusca > Bivalvia > Pterioida > Pinnidae > Atrina > Atrina japonica. The sequence goes on from BROG01000032.1 coordinate 1,387,458, forward strand.
AACATTTAAGTCATATATTGCGAACAATTAAACATGAATTTTGATATAGTCCCTTATCTTCCATATTTTCTCTTTAGGATTTTAACATTTCAAAACTTATCAACCTACAAATAACAAGTCAAATCCTTGTGTTCAACCCTCTCATCTACTATATACCCACATTGACTCTTCCTTTACATTGTTTTGGAACATTTTAATATTCTATATAGGTTTGAAAGGTTAATAAATTTGACTTTAATGTAAACCATTTACCTCCACATGATCAAACTCAATGGCAGCAGGGCCACAGTAAACTTCCTCTAACCCTCGTATAAGGGCGGATATTGTGGTATTGGAACTCTCTGTGTTGAAGAGATGCTTAAGACTGATGGTATCTTGGGAATCTCCAGACAGATTATATCTAGCTGGTGACAGTTCAGGAATCTCTCTAAAAATGAGACAACATGATAATAATTACATGTTTTTGTATACAAAAAGCAACAAACCTATGCAAGACACTTCTATAATCTATAATGATTATCACCATTATGTACATATATAATTCAGTGAAATAGTAATATGATTGGTTTACAAGATTACATGTTCATTTAAGAAAATATTTTTATATCACATTCAACCCCTTCGGGTTCCTTGTTGTATTTCCTGTCGGAGTTATCTTTCTTCTGTATGAAAAAACAAAGGGAGCTTGAAGTCGAGCAGATGTATAAACAAACAGGCATGACGCAGGATGTTTCATCAGGCAACAGAGGTTGAAAATGCCAATTTGATGAGTAATAAGGACTTGGCAAACACCAAAAAGCAATGAAATTAGTCATCAAATGTTTCAGAGCCTTTCTTTTAGAAATTATCTTGGGAACTTCAAGTTCAATAGCATTTACTCCACATTAATTCAAGATGTTCAGTATTTATTTGATTGCTATGTCATAAAAAAAATTATATGTGTTTGAAAAATACTTTGTCCCTAAGAAGAAAACCATTTACAAAATCTGTAAAGTCCCATAACTCTGGCAAATACTGTAGAATCTTTGCTATAATCCAACTTATCCTAAATCTTATAAATATAAAGGTCATTTGACAGAAACCAAGCAGTCGAACAGATGGACTGAATTAATATATTGCCTAAACTGTGATCTAAAAAATACACAAAATATTAACCGATACATGTAAAAGTTTAAACTACATGTATCTATGTTTTGTTTTCCTAAACATCAGTGCCTATTGAATTAAAAGATCAGGGTATCATCTTATACATACATGTACACAACATATATGGTCCAACAGAGACAAAACTTTCACTAAATCAACCACATTTTAGTGACTGTGTTCAGCGGACTAATATCCTTCACATACTCTGAAGTTTGAAAATTTTACTCAACTGAAATCTGATTGGTCAAACAGGCCAAGTTGCGAATACTCTCAGAAGTAAGTAAATTCTTAAATTTGATGTTGTCATGCCACAATATCTCATTCTCTTTTCTGTGAAATAAAATGTTGCTAGGAGTGCCAAAAACAACATGTTGAATAATAGAAGAACATAAACACCAAAACCAAACATTTCTGAATGGCACATATACAAACTCGAGTGGCTGAAGTCCTAAGGGATCCAGTGAGGCTTTCTTGTGACCATATTTTCTGTATGCATTGATCAGTCTGTAGATATTACTGTGTTCAGCTCGGCTGGACAGTTTCTCATTTTCTGTAATAGAATTAATTACTTTCTAAGTCTAACATGTGTAACATTTTACAAATAAAGGAGTAACTGGCTTAAAAAAAGGTTTCTAAAAATATGATCTCTCAAAACCGACGATCATTCATAATGATACATGATCCTAACATCCATCTTCAACATAAGCCTACCAAAATAAGTGTCTGTCCTATCTTAAAAACACCTGATCTATAGCTGATAAACTCCTAATTTTCATAACCCTCACCCAAGTGATGCTATAAAGAAGCCATTAAAAATGCACAAATGTTTATGCAAGTTGCACATCAGGACCAAGTTGCACAATACATAGGCGTCGGAAGCAAATTGAAAGTCTGGGGGCTAAACCAACTTAAAACACACACACATATGCCAGAAACGTCTGGGGGCTAAGCCCCAATTTTCAACACCTATGTCTATCTTTGCAAAAAATAAGTGGGGGGCTAAGCCCCCCTAGCACCCCCGGTTCCGACGCCTATGCAATATATTGTTAAATTTGACATATGGTTAGACTATTGGTTTAACACTGATTAACTTCAACTGAAATTTAACTATGTAACGTAACGTGCATCTGGGGACTCAAAGATGGATGTCACATGAATAACTGCAACGATAACTGATCACCATATATGTCACCTGAATCACTCAGACAGGGCTTATTCTAAAGTATCCAAAGGGCCAATATTTGGCTTCATTTCCAATGTAAAATGCATGTATTTTTTCCCCAATTTGATAAAAAAAATCCAAATTTCATGTTGAAATGTTATGAAAAAAAAATAATGTAAGGGGAATTGCATTTAAAAAATGCATTTAGATTTGTGAGCACACAATTTTTCCAATATTACACAAATTCACGTTAAAATTCCCAAATGTGTTACCAATGCCATTTTCCCAAAATTGTCGGAAAAAGGCCTGTCAGAAGACCTGAAAGTAAAAGACCAAAGGGACAATTACTCATATGCAGGTAAATTATATAAAATTTATATACCCCAATATCTGTATCAACTTGGCAATTTGCAAAAAACCTGCAAGCATTGAAAAAAAAATTGAGTGTACTGGGACTTTAAAATTGTTTAATTCATACCTGTAGGCATGGTGTCACCTGAAAAGAGCGCTGGGACTAATTGGGAATCACTATATATCTTGACACCCAGATGACACTTTTGTATTCACTGTACCGTTTTTAATTAACATGGATGGATTTTTAAGTTTAATATACAGAACAGTCTTATAAACATGTAAATAAGTCAAGTTTTTTTTATATACTTTCAAGGTAAAACAGGTAAGTCCGTATGGCTATCTTGTAGCCAGGTGTTAAGAGGTCTTTAACCTTTTCATCTAGTATTTATATATTCTGTTATATTTTTGTTCACACACAAACATTTATACTAAATCTAAAATTTTAACAAATATTCGATTTGTACATACTTTATGTGGTAAGACTAAACCACCATGAAACATATGTCTTCAGCCAGATCTTGAACTAAGTCTCATTGAATATGTTCCAGATGTGCATTGTTCAAAACACGCAGGAAAGCGACCTAAATTTCTTATAAAATATTGATGGTGGTATACATGACTATAATTCACATTACACACGAAGGAATAGAAAATGATGCATGGAATTCATTGTGATATTGAACCAGATTTGCCAACATTGAAAAATTTTCATGGGGGAGATTTTTTAATTTCATAGTGGAGATTCTAAATTGTAATAAGAATTAATAGATGAATAAAAAATAATAATTTGGGAGATATGCATTTTTCTTGAACAATTTATCAAAATTTTACATAAAAATAAGGAGTCTCCCTATTTATGGGGGAGACTTGGCAAATATGTATTGAACAGCTGATGTACATCGTCACAATGCAGTGGAGGGCACACCTCCATTCTAAACCAATCAAGATCGTCTATAGACTGTATCAAAGCATGTTTACCAATGTCAAATTGCTTTTTCTCTCGCACTGTGCTTCCATATACCCCATTCCTAGAATGATATGTATTTGCTGGAACTAAAATTCTAGAAATATTAGTTGAGGTTAATATTTTTGGCACTCTGGGTCGAAGAAACATCGTTGCTATTAGTGTGCTTCTTAATGATACACTACGTTCGTTCTCCCATTTAGCCTCCTAGTATGCTATTTCTATTCTTCAATACAAAAGATTCAATACAACGGAGAGGAAACAGGTTCTTCGATTGGGTATTCCCTCGGCACTATTATATTTCGGGTCTGAACGTTTCTTGGGTGAATAGTGTAGCAACAAGGACGAAATTCTGTCGCGATTTGAAGGTAGATCTACTTTTTTCTTCTTTTTTGGGGGTAAAACGCGATTTTATCCAAAAAAGATACTTCTAAGTAACTTTTTTGTAAAGCTTGATTTTACAACAAAAGTAACTTAAAATCGGCACAGAGTTTCGGCCTATGTAGCAATGCGCCATTCAGGCAGAAATTTTGAGGAGGGGTTAAAAATTGGCCGGTTTAAAAAAAGAATTAAAATAATGGCAGAATTTTGGCCTATGTAGCTTACCATCTTGAAAAAATTTGAAAATTTAACTGAACTGTGTTATGGTCAAACTGAATTTTTATTGGTGAAATTCATAAGATCTAAACGTTAACGATTTAAAAAAAAAACTCGAAGTTTGCAGGTGGGAGTTGATATGTTGAATTATCATCAACACAGTGTTTTTTTTATGAAAATATAAACATAAATAGGACATGCAAATTGACCAAAAATTCCAGTAACTTTCAAATTGTTATTGTAATAAATGAGGGGGGAGTTGAATATTTCCAAAAAAAAAAAAATAATAAATAAATAAATAATAAAGAAAGTGGAACAAATCATGTAAAAACATTTTTCAAAAAGATGGGATAAATTGACCAAAATAAAAGATGAGACAAATTGACCAAAAGTGAGACATATCGGCAAAATGGTTGAGACACGTGTCAAGTATACTAGTTTCGAAATTGATGAAATTAAATGTTCATGTCTTTAAACATGGCTACTTTACTATACATGTATATACCCCCACCCCCGAAATAACATTATAGTGTCAAATTTACCTTACAGAAATGATGTGCAATAAACGTCCGTGTCAATCTCAATTCGGAACTTTCGTGTCGGCACGGGAAATGTGACTGCATATTGTCGGCGATCATTTATTCAATCCATAAATGTTTATTGTCGCCCATCGTCACAAATTGTCGCCTGTGACAATATGTGTCGAGGGTATCAGTGACGGATCTAGAAATTTTGCATAGGGATGAGGAGGTAAATTAAAATGATGCTATTTCAAATTGTTATACAATGTCATACCTTATTGCACTCGCACATTGGTTACTATTGTGAGGCAAGAGTTCGCTACTTAGGGATAAGGTAACACCCGAGTCATATTACATACCGTATTCGACCCCAAAAAACATCCAAGTCCAGATAAGCGCCTTTCTCCCCTTTTCACACACGATCAAATTTTTTTCTTGCCGGTAGACAAGGAGATGTGGACCAGAAAAACATAAATAACAATTTATCTCTAGCCCCAGCAATACAATAATGTCGATATTGTATCCTCGCATTTACCACCGTATCTGATAAAAATAGCTGGTCGCAAAGGTAGACCATTTAACTCGCCTGTTATATGCTTGTTATAATTTGTGTTTAAATTAGGTCATAGAAGCCAGCGTCTCCGTGCATTGTTGAGTAATGACCATGGACAATGTGCATGTGAAGTTTCTTGGCTGTAGCTGCAGTATTTTGCCCACAGTGGACTGAAACAAAAAGCTTAACACGGAAAAGGGACGACGCCGAAGCAGTGACAGCAATAGCTCTTCCGTTCTTCGAACACGCAAGCTAAAAATCAACTGCTTTTTGTTAATTTGACTATCAATTGTCCCCAATAAGCGCCCACCATTTTCCTATTTTTGTAGTGCACTGGGCGTTTATTGGGTCGAATATTTTGTTTCTGGTAACACGCATTTTATTTGTCACCAGAAGGAGGATTTTATCAGTGTCCAAATACCAAATTAGCACATTAATATACATCTGCCATGTTGTAGGTTTTGAATTTACCGGGTGGGTATAAATACAAAATTTACAACACGACAGATCACGTTGAATATACATCTCAAAAGAAAGTTGTCTCAGCGATCAAAATACACGCACAGGGGCGGATCCAGGAATTTTCAAAGAGTGGTCATAAAGTCTCTTTATAGGGGGAGCTGGTGTGGCAAGTCGAAAATGATGCGTTATTCCGAGTAAAAGAATCAATGATTATATTTTGCGATCTTAAACCGACATTAATTCTAGGGAAAATCGTATAAATTTGTATCCAAATAATTTTCCATATGCTTACCTGCCAAGGAAATGCATGACAACGGAAATTTCTTGACCAATATGTAGGGGGAACAATTTTGAGATAAATTTAATGAACCAAGGCATAGATAGTCACAATTTAGTGGACAAAGCCTGTGTGGATTCATAATTTCAAGTTAGACTAGAGGAAGAGTATATTTACTTGGCCGAGTGGAGCGAGTCGCAAAATTTTAGGATGTTTTAAAATAATTTATGCATTACTAAATATATATATATAGTACATTGGTATTATTCAATGCGGGCGTACACCCAGTTAAATGTACACTCCGCCATAAAATCTGCCACTGATGTATATATAGGAAAAATACTAGGGTGGTCCAGAGACGTAACAGTGCGGTGTTATATAGGCCTATGTCTCTGGGTGACCCGGGGTATACTTCAAAAAAAAAAAAAAAAAAAAAAAGCGCCGTTTGGCAGTATTGGCGTTACATCGGATCGGTTATCATAAACTTTACGACACCAGCTACTGATGACTCTTACAGATCTACATGTATGTAAAACAATGGAGTTTATATTTGTCCAAACACGTTTCAGTGTGAAAATGTGAAAAAGTTCTACATAGATGAATAAAGAGGTAATTTGTTTGACAAACATTCAGAAATATATCACAACGGGGTTTCGTGCTGGGATTGCACGTGATCGTATGTGACGATGTCGTGTCGTTGATGTTGTCGCTGGAGCCGTATCCGCTGTTGCGTTGTTAACGAACGGGGTGAGGGAATGTTGGCGAGAAGAAGGATAAGAGTCGGTGTGTGGCGCTGTGGGCCGTAATGTAACGTGGCGCTGTGGGCCGTATTCCCTGTGGTCCACCAAATACAACTCCAGGAAGAACTCTGTATAAGTCGATCCGTTTTTATTGTGAAGCCGCAACGATGGATGAGTAAATCACAAATATATAATAATCAAAAGTAAATAGTCCAAAACAGTAAATGATAATGAAAAGGCCTGAATAGAAATACAAGTTAATACTGTAGTTGGATATCTGACCAGTAGTATACGTGGTCCCCCAAAATAATGAGTCGGTGTTATCAGTAGCGTTCTGATTTCCGAACTAAGGAATTGAAATTTGACAGAAGTATTTATGAGAATTCGGGACAATAGTTTGCAAATGATAGATCTAGTAATAGTTTGAAAGTGTTGATTAAAATACCAAACAATAGCAAATTAAATCTTGGACAAATTACAGTAATATAATTAAGACGTAAGATAAGTGTATAATTGCTTTGACAGCAATATAAGTAATTATATGTATGTACAGAGAGGATTAAAATGTGATAAGTCCATTTCCTGTATTGTAAGTATTGTCTAGGTGTCACAAAGTCTAAGCACATATTGTGGGAAAACATAAACAATTGAATCTGTAAATTAATAATTATAATCCGAATTGAGGAAAGTGAGCGAAAACGCGGAGCTCGTGTGTCATGCCGAAAAAAGGACGCTAATCGAGAGGTTCGTATACAATCATGTATCTGTAAAACCGGTTACCTGTAATCCCTAGCCCTTAGGCCGTTAGGCGCTTTGCGGACACACGTTAAAAGGCGCGACGGAAGAAAATAAAAAAACCCAAGAGGTTAGGGATTACTGTTACGGAGTATATAAATAAAAAGTTTTATAATGTAGACTGTATATTCTGAAAACTCATTTCTGACAGCTACTCGCTGTGGACCACACTACCAATACACTGCATATAATTAAGGTAATACAGTAAATAAATAAATGAAAAATATAACTGAAAAGCAAATGCTGAATAAAATTTTTTGCCAAAATGAATCTGGTTTGAAAGTCATGATAAAAAGATGTGTAGACCATGCCAACATCCAACAGATATAATCACATCACAGCATGCGGGGGAGCTAGATCTACAGCCACCTTGTTACAATTTTCACTTGTTAACTATAATTTTCATATAAAACCTTACTTTTGTCAATCTTATATGTGAAGTCATTTCTTGTTGCATTGTGATTAAATTTTCACACGTTGAACAGGTTATATAAGAACAATATAAATGAGAATGCCAATACACTTTTGACAAGTGGCTGTAGCATTTGTAGTATGTTACTCACAAGTCAGCAGTAGTGAGTGTAGTATATATATTGTAGCTTATTCCACACTTCAGCTTTCAGCTCTCCTTTTTCCAAGAAACATATTGTGGGAAAACATAAACAATAATGTACACCTCAATTTAAAAAACATGTCTCATGGCACAACGATCTAACCGAGCGGCATTATTAGGATTTACCGATTCCGCCGAGAGATCCTATTACTACTCTATATAATCTGAACCGTTATTAGATCTTCCGAGTCCTGACAATTTTAAAAAAAAATATTAAAACCCAAGACGTGTCTACACGGTCCAGACCAAGTCGTTACGGACAGAATTTCGCTCGACGACGGCAGCGTTAAAGTTTGAAACCCAGGTTCGACGAGTATACAAAAGTGGTTTCTGATGAGGGACGACCGTGTATTCGATATAGCCCGTTTTATTTGTACATACGTCGTAAGGTCGGATGATAAAACGATAGAGGTTGGCAAACGGCGATAAATTTCGCCTCATCATCAATCACCGAAATTCCCGAATCCAGTTTCAGCTACGTAAATATATTAACGTCTCGTGGGATTTAAGCCGAAAGATTTCTTCACAGCGCTGCAAGAGTAATATAAATTATTACTCAGGTGTCCTTAAGACTAGAAAGAAATCAGTCGTCCAGATCTAACATAATGCCGAGGGGAAAGGGGAATCCCAAAGAAACCGGTAAACAAAGGAGACCATCGTCGAAGAAAGAAGTATGCATCACGATTAAAAAAAACGACGACGTCATTTGTCTGGCACGAGCCATCGTGACGCGGTTGCCGAACAAACATAAAGACAATGGACAATTCCCCAGCTTCGAAACGTTTTCAACGACAGTCGTAACATTAACAAAGGGCCGGATAAAGCGTATTAAAACTTCACTGAAGAAGCGGGGCGTTCCCGTCCTGGGATGACGGTTTGTACCTAGGAAGACGCGAAAACGTTTGCCGATCACCTGGGCGTCAGCATATCAACGTGGTGGATGGCGAACGTGATCAATCGAGATTCATCTATCACGACCGAAGACAGGAAGTGACGACGACGCGATCTATCTGTACACAGAATCAGAAATCACTTCGAGGGGATTACGAAGATGAACGGTTTTTTTGGGTAGCGGGATATTAACTGTCACACTTGTAAGAAGGGATATACGAGACGAAGATCGACACAGATGTCAGATACAGTGTCTATTCGTGCTTCGTAACGATTGCCCCGGGGGTGAAAGGATCTGTGCGACGCGATTGTAACAGAAGCGTTTTTTCGGCCGAAGTCTGTTTTTAAGGACATAAAAAAACGCAACGTGGCAAGCGCGAGACGGCGAACCGTATGTGGTTTGTTCAATCGTACTTTCAGAAATTGTTTAGAGTGTGAACAGGGTGACCAAAGACTTCTGAGATCCCACGTAATGTGGGTCATTCCGAATGTCCGAATTGTCGTGCCATACGTCGAGCATGACGACGCACAAGTGTTCATGGTCCAGAAAAAATGTAAGGGTGGAAAAATGCAACATTCGCCGAGTGCAAACCCAATAACCAGTGTTACATTTGAAAAACATGGACGACGGAGTATTATTATTTACGACATAGAAAAGACCTCTGCAAGAACACCGCGTTCCACATAACCGAATCTAATCGTGTGCCAAGACTTGAACGTAGAACGACACGAATTTTCTACCGGTCGAGAGTTCTGCGAGTTTGTGTTGAAAACAAAAAGTGGGTACATTCATTGCCCACAATGCCAAAGCGTATGACGCGCAGTATTTTTAGTGTAAAGTATTTCGTGGAACATAGACATATAAACTCTATTGTAGTTACAAACGTACGAAGATCATGTACCAGTTGGAAGATGCGGTTGTGTTCGCTTTAATCGATTCCATAAATTTTGTCCCAATCACTAATCCGCTCTGGCGGGAATTTCGCTAAGACGTATTGGTATGTAACCGAATACTCAAAAAGGGTATTTTCCTCATTATTTCAACAAGCCGTGTCACCAACGTTCCGTGGACCGTTGCCTAGTAAAGAAACACTACGGTTCAGATACAGGAGCAAACGCAACATGGGAAAGATTTTTAAAGTGGTACGAGATGCGAAAAGAACGACGTGTATGATTGCCAGAAAGAACAGTGGGAAGTAACTGCAACGTAGGGTACTCTGCAGAACGATCATTAAAACGACGTTGTATATCTGTCACAATTGGTGAAAATGAGAATTCGCAGCGTTGCGGATATTTCAATAACCAACAGAATCGAGCGTTATAATACCTTGGAAATAAAAGGTGAAATTTATCTAAACTGGCTAATACGTGAAAAAATACCAATGATAAAAATATAATTATAAAATGATGTTATACCTCGTGAAAATATACCACTTAAATCCAGTGGATTTTTCGCGAACATAGAACGTAGCGTCATTTTATAAATCGGACTACTAATTTGGATCGCTCGCGCAGCACAGCGAGACGAACAACAAAAACAAGATATTAGTCAACAAATGATCTGCCGATAATCGTCAAGATCAAAACAGGTAAACCACCCGCTTAATTCCATGGTAAGTTAACAGTTTGAGAAGTTAACATTTTGAACGGAATTTGAAGAATTGTTCTGTACAATACTATAGAGAAAATAACAATTTAAAAGTCATTTATAGTGGACATAGATGAATTACGAAGAAATAAAAACTGTGATTTCAGTGAATTCTGATTGATACCTGCGATGCGAAACTTCATACAAAAATAACAACGCACGCCTAAAAAAAATCCCTTAAGGTCACTAATCCCCTACCAACGTTCATTGTACATCTCCGCGATAAAGCGCAAAACAAGCCAAAAGTCATGACTGTCGCAACACACACAAACCTTTGATACTTACAAAGCAACACCTCCCCCATTAGGTCTCGATATATTTTGTGTAAAATAACCAACGTTGATCCTCGAGAATTTCCACCACTTTACACTTTTATTTTAAATAAAATTTAAACAGTATACTTTCCTATCCGACAGTTTGTTTGAAATTTAGGCCGATATACGGGCCTAATAGGTTCATCGTCAGTATATCGATACGACGAATAAGGATCTACTGTCCTCAAGTCAAGACCTCCCGGGCCTACTGTCAAATCGAATTAAATTAGAAAATTAATATAGAAATATAAATTTAAGTCAATAAATCTGTGTTCATATATCAAATAATTAAAAAAAAAAACAGAGATCCAATGTTTTCCATCAGATTAAATGAATAAATAAATCGTTCATATCCATCGCTGTATTATGTTGTAGGAAACAGACCATCAATCCAATTGAAAACCATGTATAGTAGCTATCACACGCCCCATTCAAAAAAGTCGCAGTGGCGCAGATGGTATAAGCGTTGTAGTTTCCATGTTGGGAAGGTTGTGAGTTCGCTACCCTCAACCATCCTTCTTCATGAATTTTGGAAAAAATATTTTTCACTTTTAAAGGTAAAGTTGATACATAAAGGTCCAAAAAGTCCACCTTTTTAGTGATTTATTGTTGTTTAACGTTCCCACTCAAGAATATTATCAACTCATATTAGGAGACCGGTCACCAAATGCGAGTGAAGGGCTTCAAATTTTTGCCTAATCGCTCGGCATTCTATTACGGCCATTGAAGCAGTGAGAGGTTCTTTAACGTGCCGACACTTACTGTGACAAGGGACCTCCAGCTTTTACTGTCCTTTTTCAATTCTTCTGAATTAATTGAGTTTAAAGATAAAATAGTGACATTTACACGAACTAGACAGGGAATCATAAATCAAGAAGCCTAGAGGATAATATGTCGAATAACAATCAGTAAAATCAAAACTGTGGATCGGTTTTTATTAGTTACCCACTGTTTTCACTCGAGTGTCTTATAAACTATATCAGCCATCTGATAATCCACTCTGAATCTAATGACGGATTAACAAACGCTGGAGCAGTGTGCTCAAAACAAACAACACTTATCTCCACTTTAATAATCCCAACTCTGAACTGTGTGCATTCTTCAGTAACATTTTCTTACAAGTATTTGTTTTTAAAGACATAAATATTTTTTACGATGCATAAAACAACAAGTTATCCGAAGACTTACTTAAGCTGGGATTCCAGTGATTTTTAACGGAACCTAGCTCAAGTTTAGGTCAAGTGAATAGATTTAAACGGCTGTTAATATAGCGCCGCTGTTTTGAACTTAACAGACTCAACAGATTATTTTGGGTAAACAAATATCTGAAACTTCTTAAATGGGCTGCTCCAAACTGAAACTCGATTCTCAAAGCGACTAAAGATTTTTTTTCCCCAAAAAAGGAAAGATTCAATATGAAAATTCGCAATCTTACTGAAAAGTATTATAAACAAAGTAACACTCTTTTAAAAAAAAGTAAGAACAGAAAAGCCAAGCATTCGCTTGACATATATTCCTACTAACACAACTGACTACTATCAGCTGTTTCATCATATTGTCATAAGACAGACCACAAACATTGGGAACCGCAAATTACTGAATCAACAAAAACTAAAGTCAGAAGAGCACTTTAAAGCAAGCTACAAGAGTCATTAAAAGATACTGTTTCAATATTGGAGACAAATGAATCCAAAAAGCTGAACAATAATGAAAATAAAGAACTGACAGTGGAAATCAGCAGAGACGGAAAACTTGTAAAGAATGTCAACAGGATAAAAAAAACAACTAAAATAACATAAAAAAAGCAAAATTTATTGAAGTGAAATACAGAGTGAAAACAAACGACTGAGGGAAAAAAGTGAAGGTACTATGAACGTCTAAAAGTAGAAAATTTAAACCAGCAATTACCAGAAGTCTCAGACATAAGCTCAAGAAATATTTAGACAGTTAGAAAACCAGAATTGATAATTATGAAAGAATTTAAAGATAAAAGAGACAGAGTTTACAAAATTTGAAAGATGAAGTTGTAGATCTTGAAAACAAAGAAATATCTTTTACTGAAGGGAATGCATGAAATTGAGAAATACACCTATACTGCTAATGCACTGATATCTGTGGTTAGTAAAATACTGGATCTCTCATGTACGCAGTTTGAACATGTTGAAAAAGTTATCAGTAGTGGTACTTGTACCTGTGCAATCTACTGTTAAAGACATCTTCCCAAGAAACGACTAAGTTTGGCCAAAGTCAATGCCCGTACGCCTAGCCTTGGTCAGGATCACATAGCAGGACGTCTGTTGCGGTAAATCAGAAACTGTACTCTGTATTGTGATGAAACAAGGAAAAGTGGTCAGTCTTTTGGAACTTTTGTTGTAACAACTGAAAATAAGAAACCACTGTTCTACATGAGATTGCGTCATATTGTCGGGCAGCAAATCATCACACCAAAACTGAATTGGATCACTTTCAAGACAATATTAGAAGAGATGTACAGTCAAAACGCTGTCAGTCTTCCTACACCTCATCATGATGCAACGTCAGGTTGAACATTTACGAAAAAATAAACATCTACAATCGTCAGCACCGTTAGCAGCTACTGAAATATCATTTAAAGAAATGTTATAGACATACAGAAGTGATCTGATGACAGACCATATTGAAAATTTTGACCAGATGTCCCCCTAGAGAGGGCAGCCACCTACAAACAGAAATTTTTAACTTCTTTTGTGGTCTTCACCTTTCAGGTTCTAACGCAAGAAAACCAGAACAGATATTCAATCAATGGGTAGTATACACAACTTTAGGAACTATGCCATCAGATATCTGGTATTCTAAGGGACTGTTAGAAAATGATGCAGTTAAGAGCTTTTGCAAGAGGTGCTGATGAACAAAAATGGAGCTTACTTAGAATTCATAACAACATGAAGAGAAAGGTGTACAACAACATTGAGAACGAAGTGCATTCTAGGTAACCGCTTTAACATAATTTATCACATGGAGGTTGATTTACTCACCTGAGAGATTGCATCATTACCTTTCTGGAGGATGTCAAAGTCTGATGGAAATCCTTATCACTAAACCGGTTACTGCATTCTATTCTATCCGACCTTAAAGTGACCGAATATACATCAGAGGCTGAAGGCATTGGTATTTTCACAACAAATTTATAACACCTCCATTGTCTGGAAAATCTTAGACAGCAAATCTAGCACATATCCTTCGACAATGAACAAAATATTATCGGAGAATCTTGTGGACTATCTGGACAGCCATCGCAACAACGTGAAAAAGGCAGGTAACTTCTCGACAAGGCGAGTATAATGCCCCTGCTCCATGGAACCAAAGACTAGATGCAATTTGGGCCACTCTAGTCACAAATCAAGTCACATACAGTTGACAATCTCCCTACTCGATGCAAATGTGTGGGCGCAGTGTGTGCAAATTATTGAAAGAAAAAAGTCAGACCATCTTTACGGAGGAAAGTCCTATGATGTTGGCGACCAACCAAGGAAAAATTTTTTCTAAATTCTGTACTTCCACATAAGAATAGGAGGAAACACAATTACCTGAGTGGTATTTGGTTATCTCGGAATTAGGCTTACTGAGCATAGACCGAAGATGCCAACAAGACTGAGCAAATGAAGCACACATATTATATTCAGGTAATTAAACTCATTAAAACTTTTGTTCACACTAGAAGAGTTAATTCTGAAACACTTCTGCATGTATGTCATGTAATGTATGTCTACAATATACTGAGTGTCATATTGTCCTTAAAAAAGGCGGAGAGGACGAAACATACAGTGCAGAAAAATACTGTCAACAATTTCAAACAATTTCAATACCAAAGTCTATTTATTATGGTCCTATGACTTTACGAAGTGACGCTCAAAGTAATAAATTGATAAACTAAGTTGTATCACCGTACCCTTTATGCATTGAACAATGATCATTTCAAAACAAAAGAATGATGCAGCTGATGCGGTTTTTTATCGAACCTAATTTACTGATTACGTAACACTGTATGAAACCAAATGATTTTCCATTCATGATTTATGATAACTTGCCTATCTGTGTTATCATATAAGGTTAATGGGGGACTGTGCGAGGGATCGAACCGGAGTTTGGCTGAAACAAAAATCTGAAGACGAAATTAGAAAACTGATGAATGTCTAAGAACATTTACCATCCAATAAAGAACAGAAAGAGAAGCTGAGGATCAAACAATTCTAAACTGAGGAGTCTTAGAGAAAATAAGTAAAGAGAAAGAGGAACGTGCTAAGTCAAAAAGAAAGAGAGGACAGAAAGGATAAAGAAAAAGAAAAAGATATCAAAACATATTACGCAGGAACGGATCTAGGGAATAACGACGAGTCAGAGTAGGAACAGAAGGATAAAATTTTAAATATCGTACGCTTATTACTTTACCATTTTATAAGTATAGCTTGTGTTACCTAATAGCCAATTAAAACTTGTCTCAGACAGGGAAGAAAATTATAAGAATTATCTGCACAATTTATTATGTTTAATACAACCACGACAACCATTTCTGTAAATGGTGTTACAGAAATATAATTATCAACTACTGATTTATAGAACATAAAAAACTCCATGTCCCATAAACTCACTATTGTGATGAATACATTTTATCTAATAATGAAGCCTCATTCTACTTAAGATTGGGCGGGGTGTGTTCAAGAGAAGCAATCAAAAGACAAAATAAATGTCCAGATAAAAATTCACACAAACGTGTCCATAACAACAGGATGCCAAGAAGGATCTCTTTCTTTTGACAAAGTGTAGCAGGTCACATACTGTCAGTTGACAAGCTGACAAGAAATCTTGTGTCTGCTGATAAGACATGGCACACTGCAAGGTGATCTATTGTCGGGTAAACCATTTAAGAAAACCACAATCATTGTTATTTTTGTGTGATGCCTGATATATTAAATGATCATTTATCTTAAATCTTTAATAAGATGCTGTAATTTTGAAATATAATAGACACTGTAACCTTAATTAACCAGTCGTCTATCCCACAAACAGCAAAGAAAATGCTAATTTAAGCAAGAGTTCATCGTCCCATTATAAAAGAAATACTTGGTTAGAATGGTTATAAATATTAGTGCAAATATGTCAAAATAACTATAAAAGAAACAGGAAAAACTATAACTGTTTTTCTTTGGCCATCTATATAAAATTTTTTGTTTTATTTGCAGAAAATGGCTCTGCTCCGAAGATAAAGGCAAGGAGATTGATACATTGAAGATATGAGAAAACTTTTACATATATATATATGAAGCTATTTATAATTATAATAAATTTTATTTTTAGTAATAATTAAACATGGTATCATAAAAAGTCACATTTATGATCCTGTGCTTTGCATCTTTTGTAGTATCACAAAGATATATTTATATAATAACTTGTATCAAATTTAAATAATTGACTAAGTTTTAAAACAAATTAGAGAAATTAAAAATTATCTTGTCCTACATTTATTTGTTAGTTAAATTTTTAGTGTAAGAGGAGCCAAGAATATCATGCTGATTACCTCCCCTTAAACATTTTACCACTTAAAGGAACAGCTCAAAGATGATAAAATGGGCACTACAATTACTTTTGTCAATTAATAATCTATCATCACTTGTCTTTTTCAAATCAAGATCATCTATATTTCTGATTTAAAGTACTTTCCGTTTAGCATACTTTGTATATTTTACCATTTGATATTGATGGCAGAAAAAAAAATCAAGTAATAAGAGGGAGATAACTCAGAAAGGCACGACATAGCTGATGATAAGATCTGAATTTTCTATTTATAATCAACTTTTACTCAAGTGTGTTCTACACATTATGCAGTATATCAGTTGGCTTATCTCCTGAAAAACAAAATTTGCTGCAGAGTAATGCCTACTAGGCACAGTCCGAATCGTCCACATACATTACGACGGTCCATTGTTGAAATTCAGGGGAAGACTTTATTGCGTGGCAGCAAAACATAGATCCGTTACAGTATGTGACGATAGCGTCCTGTGCATGACCGTTTAACAGAAGTAATTTCACTGCCACAGAGAAAAGATGATAGCCTGTCCATAACGATAACAGTCGATCGCGGATACGTACGAGCGCCGAAATCCAGTTCTGTTGGATCACGTGCCAGAGAGACGCGTCGTCACGACACGCGTTATGAACGGCGGGCAGAGGTGACTCTGCCCGACACATCGGTAAAGTCACGGGTATGTGCGAATGCCACACGGAGGACGTTATAACAAAAAAGCGAATTTCAAGGATGTTTCTGGCACGGGTGTAAAAAGTGTACGCTCGAACACCGTCAAATAACAAGAACCAATTCGAGATGGACACGCTCAGAGGAAAACGAAACCTCCGCAAAAACGAGAAGATACGAAGAGGCCGGTTACGGCGTTCGTCGAGGTCGGGATGCGATGCGAAAGACATAGCCGTTAAATAGCTATCGTGACGTCGTTCGAGACCCGCGAGATGCCTTTTCGGGCGGTAGACCAACGTGACCAATTGCCTGTAGCGACTTCGACTAGAGAAAAGGGACGATACGTCGACTTAGTCAGCTCTGTAACCCGACGTCCAGTTTTATAAAGTACCTACCCTGTCGGTCACCCCACCCAAAATAGTTAATCCCCGAGCGCGTCGACGATCACTTGGACGGGACGGAGTTCGCAAATGTAAAGTCGTAGCCGCCTCCCGGAAATTATATCATCCCGTCCTACCTCTCAAGATGAAAATGCGAAATGCCGAAAAAAGCTCGTGTTCCCCCAGCTCCGCTGTGAAAGACTTCGCAACGAAAACGACGTTCACAGAAACCGTACGAACACACCGACGAGCCAGAGAAGGTCTCTATCTCGCGATGAGCATCCGGGCACGTGGTGTACTACCCCGAGCTATTCAACGAGCCGTTGATAAGGGGTACGAGATAGAGAAGATTTACGAAGTTTAGGATTCTCTGCTGATAAACATACCACCTGAGGACGCGGACCTCTTTCTAAGGCTACGTCAAGAATTTATTAAGATCAAGATGGAAAGTTCCGCTTTGAAGGTCGGGCCGGAACAACCAACTTACAGTCGCAAGAACGTATCAGACATGGTCAGCAGAACGTTTGGGAGGAGATCGACTTTGGGTGAAATAGAGTATAAACCGTCATGAGCGCGCCATCTTCTAAATTCTATGTCTCAACTCTCTCAGGGGTAAGTTCGTCAAAGGGTCCACATGAAACAGACCGAATACGATTAGCGAACCCGCACATTTTTCTACAACTGTTGATGGAGCGATACGATAGGACAATCTCAACATTCAGTTCATCAACAGACGAAATGGTCCCAGATGACTTACGAATCTCAAAGGGTAATTCGTCTATCAAGTGCCAATAACGTCAATATCTTCATAGCGTGTTTTACGACGGCTCACGCCAGAACCATGTTATTCGACGTGGTTGGAACAACTCTACATAGAGTGTTGGGATTCGATACCGATCAAGAAGCGTGTGGTACGTCGATCGCGACGACAGGGGTCTCGATGATCACGGGCGATAACTTGGGTGACTTTTGATCGGACGATTAGCGGCGATTTCATCACGACGTGTGCGCCACCATAGACCCAAATCTTATTCGTCAACGAAACGAACGCTCGGGTAGTAAATTATAAAAAATAATAAGGTGTGTCATGTCAAAGATTTAAGTCTGAATTACGAAAATTCGCTCTAACAATCAACGCCAACCGATGCAGTTCGATGACCGACCAAATCGCTACCCAAACGACGTTAAAGAAACGCGTGAAGAGGATTACACCGTTCGAGAAAAACGCCATCACAGAGATTCCGATTCCGCACAAACGTTCGTGAATCGATATCGTAGAGAAAGATTTTCCTTGTATGTTACGATAAACGGTGATGAAGGAACGAGTACGACACGTAACCCTACGCGGGCGTATTAAAAACAATTCTATATATTAATAAATTTTTTTAAACGACGACCAATAATTACATCTCGGACGAACGTATCTCTGAGCGCCGGTTCCTTGAGCTGATACAAGGTCGATGCTCTGCCATTCTGAAATGTCTGTCTATGTCGTGTTTGTACGACGCTCCAAGATGGGAACGCGGATGGCCCTCCCTGCGCCGACCCTCCGCCTTCCAATAACGCCACCGTAGATATATATATCTTACTTTCGCGCAACAGGACTGATGGACGGTTGTCACTATATCGACGAGTTTCTACCTTTATTGGCGGATCCGTCTCTTCGTTGATCGCTTTTGACGACTCCGGCCAACCGTTTCGCCCATGTCTCATGTTTCTGTCTTTGGTTTTCATCTCTTGATCGTAGAGTATAGCAAAACAACTGTTCGCACTAACCCATGGTCCTGAGATCAATGCCCAACGTTCTATAAAATCGTGTCGAAACTGGTGAGGAGGGTCGATGGCTTGGTCGCGTGAAGGGACGACCCGTCCCCTTTTATTCAGCTCCGTGTACGGGTCATAAGTTTTGGTGACGGCACACCATGAATTCGGCGGCCGGTGGTCTACTTGTAATAATTATGGGAAACGTCAGACGCTGTTCGTCAAACAATCCGCAAAACAGATCTTTCGAAAGCGTCCCAACCTCTCGACTAGTCTTTGAGCAGTTCAGACAGGGTTCCGCTTCTTTGTAGCGGCGTGCCCACGCACTAAACGTCAGACGCGTATTTGTACGTTTTCCCGTCCACCTGTCGTGGGCGTAGAAAACAACAGGTCGGAAGGCCTGGTGAGTGTCGTTTTCTTTCGCGTCTTCGAATCGAGGTCTCACGATCTTCTTGGAGTCGGTAGGTATAGATTTGTCCACACGTCTTAGTTTTTTCAGGAAATCCCCACGCTTGCCTTCTCGCTGACTTTGCGGCGCTTGGCCAATTTCCCGATGCTGGACCTTCCTCTTCCAATAGTATTTGTAGATAGATCTCTGTCCATGTTTTTACTATTAGTGGCGACGTATTTTTTAACGCCGTAGAACACGATCCCGTTCACCGAGCACGATCACGAAGTAGGAGTTCCTAGGTCTTTTTGTGTCATTCCGAGGGTTGATAGAAATCGCTCACTTCGGTTCGGGCTCATCGCCGCTTCTTCCAGTTCAGTCTGCGAGTCAAGAGTCGCATTGGCGGATCCACTTCTTTGTCAGGTGTACAGGGAATGTCCTTCTTTCCTGAGTCTTTCGTTTGAGAAACATCTAATCGCTAACATCGGGCTATCGTAGATTGCCACCGATCTCTAGCCGCGTCATTTTTCCATCGCTTCCTCGTGCCTCTTCTGTTCTTAACGTAGATTCGAGAATAGAAATTGTGATCCCCGAAGAAGGGCGAAGCATTGACTAGCCGCGCCTCTATCCCCAATTATCAATTTCCGGCGTTCGTGATGCCATTTTTTTAAAAATAGAATTTTTAGTTTATTTCATGATACTCGGGACGGGGATGATACCCTTCTTGACCAGCATGTCTTTAGGTGTAACTCAGGGCCACAACGTTTCGACGTAAGACCATCAACCCGAGATCCTTTAGATCAGATCCACGTTTGGTGAGGCGTCTTGAAGAACGTCTTGAAACTTGCGCGTCACTACAACGTGCGATTCCCGTCAAGACGGCCGCGTGATATGCGGTGTTGACCAAAATCCTTTTCACAATCATTTTTTTATAATGAAAAGTGATTATTATTTATACACGTTATTTAACCGTCTCGCGTACCGTGTCGGTGTTCGTGTTGTAGAGTTCGTCGCCCGCAGTAAGTGTTCATGCCTGAAGTAGGGCACTTGGTTGGTTTCGTCCTCGTGAACGTCCCGCCTTAAAGTCGGCGTCGAGTCTTTTCGTATTCCGACGGTCTCGTGATACGCGGACCTGTTGACCAATCCTTTTCGCTCATTTTTTTATATGAACAAGATATTATTATTTAAACCCCTCTTGCTTCTTCGTCTTTTCGGTACAATAGTCGTGATGGTAGGGATTGTCTGGACTTTATCGCTTCCACGTAACTTGTGCGACTCATTAAAACGAATAGAACTCGTGGCGATGATTCCACGACGCCATAAACATTCGACTGTCCAATGAAACGTTCTCAGTGGTCACGTTATAAATTTTTATAGTGAAAAGATTTTTTTTAATCACATTTCGTAGGGGAATTGGTATTTGGAGAGACTTCTTCTTCTTTAGGTTCTGGAAGAGGAGGAGGTGTCGGCTGGCGTTGGTTTGTTCCTGACACACACACACCGCCACTCCCGACGACCGCGATTACCAGCCGCCTACCGCTAGCCATTTCCAGACTATCCTGGCCATTACATTGCCATCATGGCCATTAAGCCATGTGCCATTAGCATTGCCATCCTGGCCATCTAGCATTGCCATTAGCATTACCATCCTGGCCATTTAGCATTGGCTGTCCCTACTTTTCCGACTCCACCTCTTATGCGCTCCCTTCTTCCCCGCTCTCTGACGTTTTCGGATTCTTTTTCGTTAGAAATCCTCAATGAATAAGAGTTCTTCCCGGATTCATAAACGCCTTCTTTCTCATTTCCCTCCTATTTTTTAAATCCCATTTTATAGCGACTGACTGGCCGCGAACTAAATGAGAGGGGCGCAGTAGGAAACCAACGATTGGTCAAGAAACAGGCTGCCAGCACGCCTCCGCCGATGGCCGCGATGGTCGAGGAAGGAATCCTTCGCCTCATTTGTCTTCCGATCAGATTAGGTTCGTGTCTGCAAGATACGAAAAAATATTTTCTAGACTCTGGGAGTGTCCAGCGTGATGACGGAATTGGCGAATCGATATACTCATGCGCATGCCGAGTTCGGCGCGTTGAGTAGGAAGCACGATTTAGATTGTCCATGTTTCCTTTAGTCGTTCATCTTGTTCAGGTCGGAGACGTCACGTCTATTATCCGCAGGAAGTGACGAGCTCGTTACCCGATCCAGCGATGGTCGATAACCTATCTTTTGAGCGAGTCGTCTACCGTCGTCGTCGTCTCAGGGCGGAAGCGAACGCTTCGATAGTAATCTTCGTCCACGTTCATCTTCTTTCTCCTTTTTTTTATACATTTTATTTATATTTTGTAAAAAACTTACGTTTTTACAAAAAATAGCTGTCAGTTTTAATTTATTTATTCCGTGTCGGACTCCAAGTCCAAGTCTTCTACCTAGTCGGGAACCTAAATCCGATAGAGAGGAACGTTCGATAGTTTTGACGATGACGACCTGGAGTAACAAGAGAGTTGCAAGGATACGGATCGATTCACTCTGTCATGCGATGTAAACGTTGTCTACGCGTAAAGAACCATGGCCGGGGAAGACATCGTTTTTTTCTCTGTATTGGTGAAGATCGACTCGACAGCGGATGCTTATATCTTTCGGATCGTACGGCCGTTCTCCATTTCTATAACAAAAAGTAGGCTTGTCTCGTTCCCCTTGCTTGTTTAATCTTTTCGAGTAGAATCACTTTTGTTACCGGGGGGTGGTGTCTATCCCGTTGTCACGAGGACTATATCGTTGACATCCTCGGTGTTTTTATCTACATTATTTCTTCTCAGTGTTTTTGCGAGTTTTTCTATTATTCCCCAAGAACGCCTCGATCTTTGCCAACATGGTGAGCGAATTCTTTTCGCATATAAATATTCATGAGTATGAAAATCAGAGAACCGTCCTCGTATATGCCACAAGCCGGACGACTCCTGTTTTGGGAGTGCGTATCACTAACGTTTCACGTACGCCATGTCGGTACTGATACGCAGACGCGCGTAAACTGCGTTGATAACCTTTCCTTTCTTATCGACGTAATGAGCACCGCACCCTTAAATTGAGTTCACACAGTCAAAGTTCTTCCGACTGTCACGAATGCATTTTTTTAATCACTGTCACAGACTTTTCTTTATGCCATTTATCAAATCTCTTTTGCAAAAGTCTCACAACCATCGATTCCGCGTTCGATGTATAAACGCTCTCTAAAACGTAATAGAAGAGTATCGCAAATAAGAAAGAGTAAACTCCATACAAACGATGAACGAGCAAGCAACGCGAACAAGAACACTCTTGGTAAAAACGTTTCATTCTTAACGTACAAAAAACATATGATTCTAAAACACTTAAACAATAGATATATAAATATAAAAATGTTTACTTCTTTACTGGAACCAAGACGTTTAACCGAACGCGGCCTAAAACAGATGTTTGGGACCCCAGAGATAAACGCTGGCATGCAGTCTCTGGGTAACCAAGTCTTGGTGTCTTGGCCCGGACGACGTCAACTCGATGTCCAAATGCCTCAGCATAAAGCGGCAGACGAGACTATCCTGTAGCATCCGGCGACCCGTCGTGAATTCGTTGTTTTTGTAGTCATATCACACAACTACTTGAAAGAGAGATGGCATCGACACATGAAGTATCGCACCTCCTGCTGTAAGATGGCTGGCGCGATAGCACTAACATTACGCACACGTAGTTATTAGTCGTGGCAGGGTCGAGAAAGAACGCCAAACGAGTGGCACAAGACGCATCCGCCCAGTTCTGGCAAGAGCGAAAGAAGACGTCCCAAGGGAAGAAGTATTAAAAGCCGATCTTTTTTAGACTGTCCTTAATTAAAAAACACACTACGGTTAACGAGGAGCGAGCGCAGTGATTTCAATCGTTTTATAATGCCTACAATTTAACGAAAGACGATTGCTCGCACCAGAAGGGGCACGCAGCTGTTTCGCCGAAGCAGATCGTTCGTCAGCTCTTGTTCGGAGACTATTTTAACTCGCGTCGTCCGGCTATCGTATTTGGCGTAAACTATGTCCTTCAATCTCAGCGCGATACTTGTCAGTTCGCTGAACATACGGTGGCCGAATTCCTCCGCCGAGATCTTCCCGTCTTCCATGCGCGACTCACCTGATACCTCATGTGAGATCTCAGTTTTACACTACGGCCTCAGTTTAGACGATTTTGAGATGTTTCTCCGATTTCTTCAGCAACACACGCCGGCTGCCCTTCTACAAGACCAGTCCCGCCTGAAGCCCACGGGTGACGGCCACGATCTTTAAGGGTAATCCACGATGGGGAGGGCTCATCCCAACCCTCCGCACACTACACTCCATACACTACACCCCGTGATCAATGCCCGTCTACCCGTCCGCAGGTCTGTTTGATTACCCGTTTGTAACTTCTTCGGTGCACGCTCTCCGCGTCTCGATCCTCCCGTCTGAACGTCTGTCGATCTCGCCCGATTCCGTCTCCGTAGACCGCGATAACTCTTGCGAGATCGGGTTCTAACGCGGATACAATACATCTTGCTTGTTCTGTTCATCTCATCTTTTGTTTTTATAATTTAAAAGTTTTACTTATACGTCGAGAACGATCGACAGCCAGTTGAACGGAGCCCGATTTCGAATCCTTTGTCACACGGCGAAGTTTAGGACGTCGCCCCGCACGTCACTCGCGCAACGGCGGATTCAGCGGGACGAATCTCACCGGCCTTCGGGTCTTGAACGGTCCCGTATTCCACGTCGCGTGTTTCAGAAAGAGATCACCAGCGTCACGTTAACGCCCCCCCGTCCAGTCGCCAACGAGACTCCAGGCGGCGATGACGATGACCGTCCGAACAACCATCCGTATGCCCAGTATGGACGGAGGCTAAGCCTATCTTTTTTATCTCCACCTCCTGAACTTGCGACAGGTGTGTCATGATTGCGAAACGTATTCATATGTTCTATCGATCGACCTCTCCTCTCTTTGATTGTTTATCCCCATCAGCGTTCCTCCGCCAGTTCTTCCCGTTCCACTCTTCCCACATAGACTTCCCGATCTAGACATTTTCCTTTTTTATTTTTTAGAATTTCTTAAATCTACCAATAGAAATCGTGAGACGGATGGTACCAGTGGATTGTCGATGGGATTTGCCTTTCTCGTCCTTCTAGAGCACGTATCGTCACTTCCGAGATTGCGATCCCGTCGTCAAAGACAGTAACACGTGATTGGACTATACATGCATTAATTTCGGACACAACTCGGAACAAAGTTTCAACGGTTGGCGACAGGGTAGGGCAGCGCGATAGAATGTCCGCTCGCCTGCCGTCTCCACTCCCCCTCATGCCAACTCGTCTAAGATGGACGTTGACGAGTTCCACCGGCTGGCAGGTTGATAGCGTTTGTTAGCGAACCGTACGACCGATGTTGCCGTGGAGATACGCGTCATCTGTCGATCTAACTCTTGAGCCGAGCTTCACGACGGAAGCACTCACCGCGTGCTGCGTCGCGACACCCGATCGATTCTCCACCCTCATTAGGTGGTCTCTGGTCCAGGAACACCTTGTCGAAAGTCTATTTTCGCAGAGAATTTCGTCGTAAGGTCCGTGAAGGTGTAACGAACCCGGCGTGCACGTTTGGACACTTTGGGGCTCTGTCACCCCTTTTGACGGTAGGCGTAACTCCACGTCTTTCTTGACGTTGTACAACCGCGTTAGTAAAGCACAGGACTTTTACGGAGGCGGAGGGGGGGGTTCGGGCGTGAACGCAGCGAAACTTGGCGCTCGACAGAGAACCACCCGCCGTTACGCGTTGTCGCGATGTAACGAGCAAGAGAGTTTGACGGGTTCTATTTCGATATCACGTCACGAGGATAGAACTAAGATCGATTGTTTTTATATATTAATAAATCTTAACTTAAAAAGAAGATGAAACGTCACGATTAAAGAGAGAACTCTAGATCTGTGCGTCGTTAGCGAATGATCAACGAGACCACTATCGTCCTACCCTAAGCATGGAATAAACCGTCTACCAATTCACCGTGACCAAAAAGTTTTCGAGCGCGTTCGTTCGAGGAACAATCATCGTCACAGTGACAACAACCCGGTACGTCCTACGAGGACGGCAACGTCGCAGTACTTACACCATCGCAGAAGCGGTGGTACCAGGCAATCCCATCCGCGCAGAGGGATTCTGAGCAGAACCAGTGCATGAATTTCGCAAGGTGTGGAGCTCCATCGACCCCGACCGTAATGCGGCCGTGACGCTGACACATGGGAAAACGACCACCTGTCCAAATCGTTCTTCCCGGTTCCTACATCTATTATCAGGAACAGAAGGATCCTGCAGGAAGATCGCACGCCAACCCCTTACCCCAGCGAACGCCGACTTCGTAAGTCACTTCACGAACAACGCTCGCCCGCGTCGGGCGTACCAAGCGATCTGTCTCGCGAATTCGGGGTGCAGTCGACGCGGACTGGAAAGAACAAGGGGACCCATCTTCGGGAAATATAAACACGTGAAGTGGCGTCCACCTTCTCATCGCGAACGCGTACCGCTAGTGGCTTCACGCTTCCGGGTCTGGCCAGACTGGACAGCTTGTCCATCCCGGGTCTATAATTCCGCCTGGGTATCCTAGGAGCTCGCAAGGGGGATACGAGGCGGGAGGGCTCCCCCCCCTACGATCGTGGACAGCCAATGGTGCCACCGTCGCTAGGATCGCACATACAGCACGTTCCATCAGGTCAAAAACCGTCGATGACCAGCCATCAACTCGACCGCTTCGAAAAAAAACCCCTAACCCCGCACGACATCTCGCGTCTAACCCGAACCGAAACGAAGCACAGGCTGAAGTCAACCGACCCAATTCCAAGCTCGACTACGTGCGTCCATAACCGGACACTCTAACATGCTCCACAGCAACATGGAGGCTGAACATCGGCAAGAACATCGCCAATTACAATAACGATATCTTGATCGCTCCCTACACCAACGACACCTCGAAACGAAACTCGACCTCACGCGAAACATGTTACCAGCGAGGGTTAAACCACCTCCCGTAGCAGATCACATCCACCAGACCTCCCGTAGAGGTCACACCACCGGAAGCACGTCAGTGTTACAGTGAACAGCCGCCGTCAGAGACGATCACGAGGATCAGAAGACAGGCCGGCTTGGCTCTATCGTGTACTATTCTTTTCTTGCTTCCCCGTCTAGTTTAGTTAACAACCGCAGGCCGCCGAACGACGATCAAGCCAAGACCACAATTTTCTCCCAACCACATCGCCGTCTTGAGCCGAGCGTCGACGAAGAAATCCAGGACAACCTTCCGATGGCTCCCTAATGCCGGGTAAACGCGCTCGAGCCGAATTAGTAGGACCATCTCGCGAGCAATTTACCGATCGCGTCCAGACTGTTTTCTTGATCCATACTTTTCACTCCTCCCTCCTTGTGGGGAGGTTTGGAGAGGGGGGAGGGGGGGGGGGAGGGGGGGGTGGGTGTGGTGGCCGTTGGCCGTGCTCGAACACCCTGAAGAGGAGCCAATTATCGACCAGAGGAAACCTATCGTCATGCCGACATCCGCAGCCCTACTGTCCCCGTCAGGACGCTGTAAAGGACTGGTGATACCGCCTTGTTCCATGAACAGGTATGTCGACCGATCCGCTCTCGCAACCGGAATGATTATCTCCATAACCTCGAGAAATACGATTTCTTTGATGCCGGTCAGGTTTGCGACTTTAGACCTTCCTTGAGCACGCTCGACACTACTCGTTCACTTGGCGTCCACATTCACCACGGCATCTTGGCGATCTCACCTTCTCGTACTGCGTTCACCTTGATCGTTCGGGATTATCCCTTTCCAGATCTTCCTGCCGCTCTTGGCCACGGCGACACAACATGCGTTCACGTCTCACTCATCTTGCTCTCTTGGACGCTCAAGGATCGAGTCCCGCGAATGTTTCTCAAGATACTCTTGGTCTAAACCCCATATCAAGATTCTCTCGCGGTAGTGCGCCGCGGTTTAAAAAATCCCTCTATTACTGTTAGACATCTCTTCATTTCCCGTCGGCCATCCAATTGCTTCACGTTGGTTTCCTTGCATCTTCGATGGCATCGGAATTACTACTCGAGGTGCGTTTGACACCCCTCTCGTTATATTCGGAATCTCAGATATCTTTTTGTTACCCAGCAGCTTCGAGGAATGCGAGACACGTTGTTCCTTCTTACAAACACGTTCCTAGCAGCCACGGGAATTTCTTTGCGGGATTTTTTTCGAGTGTTAATCTAATCCACTTACCAGCGCGCGAGCCACTTTGCATAAAAAACCCTCATCATCTGTCTTTCAATGTCTTAAGTCATTATCGGTCGACAACCTACATCACCGAAATCTTTTTTACCTCCATCTACGACTGTTTTTACCCAAATTCGATTCGACCTCGTTGATCTTGCCTTTGAGTGATGTATAGGGAACATTTCCTGGGTAAGATAAAACTCCTCCAGCAAGGGTGAATTTTCATCCGCTGCGTGGTATTCGATCGGACGGTCACCGTTTGATCACCATCGTTAATAATCATCAACAACATCATCGTCGCCAGAACCGACCGGATTATCGAATGTAATCAGGTTCCAACCATAGTTTTTCTTAAAACGCTTTAAAATTTTTTATTACGTAATAGAAAAAGATTATGAATTACGGACACATTCTCGATCCCAATAAGAAAATATGCGCACCCCTTTCAGCAGCGTAACGTAAAGGGGAAACGCCAAAACGGTAAACCAGTGTCCCACAATCCTTCAGAGCCATCGAAGAAAACCAAGAGATTTGGACGGGGGTTCGTTTTTCCTCATTTGGAAGCGAGAACACGTCATCAGCCCTCGCAACCGCGAAACTGTTGGCTTCGACATGAGAAGATCGCCCTGAAGGGCGCGATCTCTCCAAAACGCGGCTGTTTATATAATCTGGGACGTAACATCGTCAAGAAGATCGAGGTGAAGATCTCGGGGAACACCGTATCAGTAGCATCTACGATGCCGATAAATTCGTACGTCTACAACGATCTTCTGGAAGATGAACGACGTAACATGGTCTATCAAGGGAACTACAGAGCGACGATCTCAACAAAACTGCATGAGCAAAACCATTCAACAAATCATTTGCCTCTCGATAGATTATAACGAATACCTACGAATCGTGCGGCGTTTCGTAGCGAATCGCTTTTGCATTCCCTCTGGACCTCGAAATCTTGGAGAATCGAGCGAACCCTTAATCAAAGCGGGGTTACACAGATCGATTGGACATACTGTGTGAAGATTCAACGATGCCATACACGACGTCTCGATACGGGACCCCGACGATGACGGTAACGCGATAAGTTCAAAGTCACTAACATACGCGTTGGAGTCTTCAAAAAATTCACCACGACCCCTATCTCGCTCGCTGAAGCTATACATACAGAAGGTACCGGTCAACCACGATATATGGCGGGCGGGGGGCGAGCGGGGGGGGTGTGTGTGAGCGTGTAGGCAACCAAATATGTGCGCTAGTCCTCAAATATCTCAAGACGACAATGAGTAAATCAGACACAAGCCTTCAATTTATCGAACAACACTACCCGTCACACCCCTCGTCCAGCGTGCATTCCTTCTTACTTAACTCTTCAAAGACCCGTCCGTCAAGGATCCCGAAAAGTTTTTTTAACTCCGAAGAATCACAAAGACAACACAAAACAGCACTCAATTGTGGAAAACAACCTATC
This sequence comes from Atrina japonica, assembly GCA_030159075.1. Taxonomy (NCBI): domain Eukaryota; kingdom Metazoa; phylum Mollusca; class Bivalvia; order Pterioida; family Pinnidae; genus Atrina; species Atrina japonica. Next base: position 1,417,012 of record BROG01000032.1, read on the forward strand.
GAGGGGAACCGAGCCAACATGTTCACGCGATCGAGCGATGAACAATCATATACTACCCACAGGCAGGCATGAGACCAGCATCACCAGTTTGACACGAGATAAAAATTTTTTTCTCACTGAATCGTGAAATCGTCAACCGAAACGATCGCCCAAGGAACTCGAGCTGAGCGAGAGTGGGACTCTGGGAAAATATCTCAAAGACCATTTCGGACTCTCTGGCTGGACTTGAAGAACCGACACCCGAAAAACCACCGTCCACGGGCACGCGGGTCGACAAGCTTCAAACATCACGAAGGTGTTTCCGTCCTGCATCGAGAGAACGCCAGAAAACGATACCAATCACTTCGACGTTTTTACAGCTTCGCCGTCAAGGACGACAGATCAACATGTGACGATCGTCAATCAAGAGCGTCGTCTCTTAATAAAAATCTTAAATCCCATAAGAAAAAAATTTCATCTCGCGGAGAAGCATACGCCGCAATATCGTCGGGGGCCGACGAGTTGCCGGGAAGACGGAATTCGTTCTCACAAACAATCTGGCTGGTACGACGAATACAGCAGACGGCTTCGATCACCACCGTCATCTGTGGCCCTTCCATCGACTTCAACCGAGCGTGCACAAAATCGAGAAAATGGAGTAGTGAAGAGACGTCAACACCCAAAGACAAACGCGTCGTACATCGTCAATCCTCTCCAAGACCATTGGACCGAAGAATGTTGCAAGACACGTTGAACACTTTTACGACGTGGTACACAAGGGCACCGCCCACGCTGACAAACGTCATCGACGACTGCTCTGCTAAACCACAAACAATCAAGAAGAAAGCCGATGCCGCTGTCCATGCTGGCGTTTTATCGGGACGTACAACCGCCCGATCAATCCGTCTGGATCCTGCGCAACGCTACAACATCGCGCATCGAAAGACTTTAGATCCCAAGATCAAGTGGGTGGTGCTCTCTTCACCAAAGACAAATACAGTTTAGAACGAATGTCTGGACGTGAACGAAGTCGTGTCCCCGAAGAGGAAAGGAAACGTCTCAAACTTAACTTTCGCAATGTAAACATCGAAACTGATTCTAAAAGAACAGAGACAACCCGACTGAACTACACAGTTTATGAACCGTAATAATAAATGCGATAAACATATAAACTTAAAAACAAATCTAATCATCACTACCCTGTGCCCAAATACCACTTCGTTGATCCGCAGGGACAGTCTCGTGCGACCAATATTCTAAAATGCGAGCCACCAACATTTCCTTCCCAATCCCCCCAAGGTATCCCTACGTTTTCGTTTGCTTCTCCGATAAATTCCACTGAAACACGCATTCGCACCAGTATATTTATCCCCAGGACCCGCATCGAGCACGAAAGGATTCCATGCTTCTCCTGCCTGGTGTATTCGTTACATCGAGCCCACCATTTTTATTAAACCAAGTACACAATACATCGCGGAATTCCAGGTTCGGTGATTATGCATTTACGTTATAAATTGTCTCCATTCCCTGACTTTCCTTAGTTAGTAGCATATAAAAAATAGCATTTTGGAAGGATCGACAACGCCGAACACAGACGCCCATCTACTCGCAAGGGTTCCAAGGCTTCCGTTCCTTCCAAAATCGCTGTTATCAAACGAAACCAATAGAATTTATTACACCATCGACGTTCTCCTCCGTTCGCGTCCTTCTTTCGTTACCCAAAGTAATATTGACCGCATAATAATCGTTGACACCAAATTCCGATCGGCGTCCCCAGACCTCTCCGTTTCGATAATAATCCGAGACCAAAAGAATTTGTTTCGCCAATCGATCTCGTCACTCCAAATCGTCTTTCTCCTCCGTGAGATCGATACAAAATGCCAATAAATTACACGAATGGGTGATAAAAATCCGCAGGACCAACGGTTTAACTGCACATTCCTCTTTGAAAAGGCAATTCCCATTGACGCAGATCCCTCGACTAATTCCTGCGTAATGTAAACGTCTATTAGATTTTCGAGTGCATCGTCAGTCATTAAATTATTACTTATTCTATGACATGGAACGCATAATTTCTGTAAACTCATCATCTTCTTTTTCTATACTTCTCACGAAGTTTCTTAACACCTTTTTCAATATTTACTCACACAAATAACCCGTGTGGAAGCACCTACCAGAACCACACTCGTGAAAAGGGCGTGGCGGTTAGTATTACCTTGCGAGCACGGGAGCGTGACGGTCTTACACGCACAGATAAAATGGAAAAAACCAACGAACGCGTAACAAACAAACACACACACAGTATGTATATATAACCACGTATATAAAATATCAAACGGGGTCACAAATTGGGGGACACGTGAAAAACGGAATTCCGGAAATCGACACGTACAAGAGACAGTTTCTTCGGAAAAAGGAGAGCTGAAGTGTAGTACATATACTACTAAGTGTTCTTATATCAATAGCCTACAACATATGAAATAAAATCCTTTCAAAGGTAAATAAAACTTGAATAAAAGTATATATACCAGTATATACTTGTAGGAAACAACTGAAATGACCTTATTATAAAGTGCCTAATGATATATAGAGAATGCTTAGAGTTATTCCATTACGAGGTAAAATATTCACTGCTCTAATATTGGTGAGTACAGATACTGTGTGGGGCCCATTCAGTAAAGACATCACTCTTATTTTACTCTACGTCGGCTTCTTTATTCATACGCTAATGAAAACATATTCTTAAAATATGTCACTATTAATATAGATGTAATGATAAAAAATAAAATTAAACATTTATTTATAGTCATATTCAAAACACCTGTTTGGGTCATATTAAGACATATATTCTTGTCATATTTAAAAAAGAAGTCATCTGCGGATTTATTATAACTGTAACAAAAAGAGAAAATTAAAATTCATTAAAAATTCACCTATTACTCATGAATTTGATTATATGATAAAAATAGGTATATAACTATATTGATTAAATTAACCATGAAGACATACTCTGGTATAGGTGAACATATGTGATACTGTTAGTACATACGAGTGATAGTAAAATTCATATAACCTGGTAGGACACTGGAGTCTTGTGAACTTTTCTTGACCTGGACAAGTTTAGAATTGAGGTAATGACATTACAATTACAGTTAAATGCTGGCAGAAGTAATAATTCTTGTCATCGATACATACGGTTTTTAAATAACCAGAAAGATGATTAGAATCAACCATATGGTAATACAAAAGGTTAATTCAAAACCTGCCAAGTTAGGTGAATAGGAACAATATAACATATTCTAAGCAGCCCTTAAGTGAAATTCAAAATTTATCGAAGGCTAAACTAAATTGAAAGGATGAGTGATTCTTTTGAGCTTCTTTCAGGAATATTGGCATATGACAAGACAAGTGCTGATTTCTGGTAAAGAATAAGGTTAGAACCATGAAATACTAAGAAATTGCCCAGCTCATGAAAGATTTTAGAGATATACAAACAAGTGATACTTTAGTTTTCGCTCGTGCGAGATAAATATGCCAAAGCAAAGATACTTACATCCTTCTGAAAAAACCAAGCAAAACAAATTGATAGAAACCATTGAACTATTTGTACAGAAACAATTTCTGAAGTATCTTAGAATAGGTAAAAGATGTAAATACCATGCAAATAATTTCTCAAATCTGAGTGTTAAGCACAAATGAAAAAAGTGTGTCCTATTGGCGTTGATGAGTGCTCAGAATCAGAATGGGTTTCAGATAGTAAAGAATGCCAGTGTGATGTGTGCTGTCGGTATGGGTCCTTCTTGCACATTGTAAGCATGTTTGTGTTGTCCTGTTAGCACTACAGAAATTTTCGTTCATGTTCCACAGTTAATGACAGACGAAACATGTACGCAAAAGCTCCAATACTTTTTCATAAATAAAGACTTTTCATGGTAGCCCTATGAAGGATTCCCAGATCTGCCACTTGGCAAATGAAAATAATGAAGTACAATTTTGATCGCAAGGCCGTAGAAAATTTAGAAACACATGACAGGTTATGCCGATCTTTTTAGAAATACAAGTGGCTAAGATCATTCAAAATGGTCAATGATCCTCGTATCACAGCTTTATGGCTGTTGGCAAATACAAGCTTTAGAGTGTAGAACCGATGACTAGGGGTAAAGAAGCAAAGTGATATACTGGTCTTGACAAAAATGAATATCACATCAATAACTCCAAGGAAATATCTCAGTTTGGCAGTATGCTACCAGAAGGCAAAGTATTAACTGGAATGATGAAACAGACCGAAAATGAATACATTCCTCCAATTTTGGACGAATATGCAAATCAACTGCAAAAACTGATTTCCACAATACTTGCCATGTCTTTAACTAAAGTTATCAATGAGCTAAAGTCCCATCAATTTCGCATGGCTCAAAGCCTAATATGAAATCTCATCTGTTGCCGCTAAAACCATTTTATGATGAAAATAGACACTTTTGATGAAACTGATCCAATGTCGGCACATTCATCAGTGTGTCCCTTCTCAGCTAGAGAGGTAAAAGTTTCACCAGACTCATCCAATACTATAAACGCTTTATAGAAGGGGGAGACTTGTGTCTTGATACAGTCCCACAATTATTACTTTCAAGATCAAGTCAACTGTTTTGTCCTAGGACCAGGAGGAACTTGTATTTTTCAGAGTCTACACATTCCAATCTAGGATATATAGAAATAATCAAATTCAAACGAAATAGGAATTTCCAAAAAAGGTTGAAAAACTAGTCATACTTTTTCACAATCATTTCAGGTGAAGGCAGTTTTCAGAGAGGTTTTTAGCTGACCAAAAATGACAAGAAATTCTATGTATATGAGGCAAACCCTGTGTAAAATCTGAAGCTTCATCATCAATATATAGAAATTTTCAACAGAAAGAAAGGCATAGGTTGGGTATTGTAGTTTGAGGCAAATCAGCTGAAAATGATATCATATTTCAACAGACAAATGAGCTATCTAGATTTTCAAATTCATATTACAACACGTTGATAATTGTGCATTCTGCGACAAATATGACACATCACTTTCATGATCGATTAGTAATTCACACCCAACGTACGCACGTCCGAATACAGAAGGAATGGAGCACTGCAAATATGTATTCCTCAATAGTCTTCATCCATGCTGACGTTGTTGCAAAACGAAAACTTCTATTGAGGTCTATGGTTTTGGACCACGGAAAAATGCTAGTACAGCATCTGGCTTTCTCTGTCTTTTCAATGGTGCATTCCTAAAAGAGATACAGATTACATTTAGACATATTATAACTTTATTTTTTTCTCATTATTTCCTAATCACCTAACTTTAACAGTATTAACCTCGTATGAACAGTCTTTAAATATAAAGGCAAGCTTCAACAGGTTCCACATATAACATTATGTATGTCCGGGCAGATCCCTTTCTATGAAGTTTTATTGGCTCATTAAGTAATTTGGCGGTACTATCCGGAAAGTTGTTACAATTATAAAACATTGTGACACAATGATATGCTCTGCTTTTCCTTCATTGTCTAATCAATATGCGCAAAGATGAGGTGAAATACAATTTTTATAAATCAGTTTCCAACCTTCATGTCTGTTTGCGCCATCATTCACTTCAAACCAATTTAAACAACGATTTTAGAAACTAAGTTTGTGTGTGTTATCATGCTATCTTGAGTATGTTTTAATGTTTTTGTTGATTTATATGATATATCTTAAAAAGTGGTAATTTTTTGTTATCTTCATGACGTGAAATAGTTTGGGTTAAGTAAAAATCATTACTATTTCATCTTTCGTAGACTTTATTTTAGGAAGACTGAAATATGAATTCCGTGTTATTCCAGTTTAACTTTTGAATGTTTGTAGTTTTATTTGGCAATATGTGGCCATTTCGGTAAGTGATCAGTACTTTTTACATGTTCAAGATGTCTTCTAAAAGGCTTAGACCTTCAGACGAGTAAATATTATACCTTTATTTTTTGTCACCACTTCTATTTGTGTTGTCTTTGTAATTTTGAATCTTATTTATTTTAGTAATAAATGTTTCAAGGGTCTAAAGTCAATTTGATTGTCGTTTTATTTCTAAAAGGAGTTAGGGACGTGTCAGCAGCTCACGGAAATCTGCAACCAAAGGGGCAGTCGCGTGACCATGTTTGTTTGTCTATTTGTAACACACCCATGTCTACGTGTCAGTTCACGCTAGGGTGAAAATGTTACAACCCAGTACCAAATATGATATAGGGATTATTGAATGTTTTAAAGCCCACACTCAACAATTTTCTCGGTATAATGGTGGCGGGCCAGTTTTATTTTTTTTTTATTTGATAAATCAGGAGAAACGCAACATGGTCTTGTCCCAGAGAAAAAACCCCCTATAGCCTTCCTGAAGTAAACTGTTCTCATAAAGAAAATAAGGCTCAGGTTTCAGCGTGATCAGAACTTGCCCTGATCAGAAATGAAAAACTTCATTGCTAAGCATGATGCTCTAACCACTCGATCCCATCAAATATGGAGATTAGAGCCTAGTAGGATAATTGAGGAAGATATATGGCTTAGACAAAAGGGGGGAGACTTACAGACCCAACACAAAACAATAGTCCCTCCCAGTGAACCAGTGAGGGTTAACTTTAAAAATACAAAAGTATAAAATTTCCAAAACTGAAATCCCAATTTTAGGTGACGGGCTCGGAGTAATTTTGTCCTTTTTGGATAATTTGATTCATTCGAGTGTGAACCTTTATTCAGAAAATTCCCAGTAAATGTTTTACAGTAGTAGAATTTGCAGCAACTCAAACCCACCAGGAGTTTTTAATATTTTATTATTTACCTTGGCGATTGGCCAAATATTAACATGCCGAAGTTTTTTAACGTACAGAAGTTAGAAAGTTTAAGGAAAAACCTCTGGACTTGATTGAGCTTAAGCATATAGTGTGTATCAGGAATATGTTATGTGGTTTTCAGAATGATCAAGTTATGCAGAAGTTGGCAATTTATCTAAACAATGAACTGATTAAAAGTAATGTCCCTATGACAGATTAAAATTAGTGAGAGTTTCAATGACCTTCCTCATTGGGTCTTAAATGTCCCCCGGAACCAAGGTGACTTTAATATCTGAGGCAGCTAAATCATTTCTTATTTTACACTTACCAGCATGACAGGACCTCTGCACCATGCTTGAAACTCCTTGGACCATTGTATATCAGAACACACAAACAAAGCTACAACTGAAGAAGCAAACCTCTGTACCATAAAAAGGTATGACCAACACATCAGCGGACTGTGAATCCATACTATTTTATCAGTATCAGCACATGAAACATAAAATTAGAAACAAACGTTAACAAAACAGAACGTTAAACAAAACAAACGTCAAAAAACAATAAAAAAAATGTTTAGTTCAAAGCAATATGAGCACCCTGAGCGTTCTGATGGAAATATTCAGGAACATGTAAAACTACTATGCACTACCTTAAAGGGCCATATTTTACATTTCATAATACATGTAGCATGTATGTATGCAGAAAAGATCATGTGTTTCAGGACATATTTTTTATTATTAAATGGATTATATGATTTAACAAACATGGCCTGTTGAATCATATTACTTTAACAAAATGAAAATTAAAAATAGTCCTATTAACTAAAAAAATCTTGAGAGTACAACATAATCAATAGGGACATAAAATATAAAGCCCTGTTTCATATTAATGATTACAACGATGTCTAGTCCAATAGCTGGAATTTGTGGCTGGTTGGTTAGTGTCTTATAAAATTATATTTATAGTACTGAAGTAGTGTACTTTCAAGTAATTTCAACCCTCCAAGTCGCAGACATGAGTAATACTAAAAAAGAATTTTGAACCCAGTATGGCAAATACTAAATAATGAAATAAAACACTGATGAAAAAAAATACATACTTTGAGTCATGAAATGTTTTTTAGAAATATTACTATTCATATGAAAATAAGCAGAAAAATAAAAGATTGTTCATCATTATATCACTAGCTATAGTAGCGGCATATATATGTTAATCCGCCTTGGAAGAATTAGTTGCTGACTACCCATTTTATTCTCCCCCTCCCCCCCCCCCCAAGACAAGGAATTTATGGTGAATGCAAAAGAAATTAAAAGGATGCTGACAGATGATCCAAGAAGAGTTAGCGCTACTAAGCGACACTTTACAGTATGCAATATGGCTGTCATAGGTAGAGGGGGGGAGGATATACTGTTACCGCCGAACTTTCTGCTCGATTTAAGCGATTTTTATTGTGTAATATCAGGTCTCAAAATAGGGGCAGGAAAAGTTTGACTGATATACGTAAGGCCTACTGTACTCCATAATCATTAAAGCTCGCTTTAATGTCGAAGTTCTGTGTTAACGCGGCGTAAAGTCAAGAGATATCTACATTATCTTGTTCAGTGTTAGCCTAGCGTCCTAACAAGGAATGCATGGTGCACGACAATTACGAACTAACACACGATTTTTAAAATAAAATAGAAATTCAACAATATAAACACACTCTCGTCGAACGCATTTTTAAAGAAAAAGATATAGTGGAAGATTTCATTTTACCGTGAGCAGTTTCTGTGATGTAGTCATCATCCGTGAAGTGACACACGACGCTGAATTCACCTGGTTCCCAAATTCATATTTCTTACGTGCTGCTGTTTCTTCATTCGTATGCGCTTTCACCCAAGCTCTCATTACAGATTCTGATCTTTTGGAAACTTCGCGCCTCCTCTAGTAGAGACAACAGGATCACACAACACAGGTAGCATAATTTAAACGTCCGCCAAGTATACAAGGATAATCGCTAACTTTGACAGTCTGGCTTACTCGTTACTATGGAACGCTATGCGCTCGAGATACGGAAGAACCTAACCGTGTCATGCGCCACCTATGAGAACATCAGGGGAAGTAACCGACGAACATTTGCCATTGAATCTGTAAATTAATAATTATAATCCGTGTGTTACAGAGTAAATTAAAAAGTAAATATGCATATGAAAATAGAAACACAATTTTTTCAAAAGTCCAGAAATGATAAAAATAAAAATGTCAGAATTCAGCTTGGTGACAAATGTATGATTCCATCAGTCATTTTTACTTTTTATTGGACGGTTAAAGGGCATTAGCTGTGTTCTAAAATAAAAACTGTTAAAATGATGAACAACTACAAAAACAAACACAAAAAAAAATAAAAAAATAAAATAACAAAACAAAAAACGAAACACTACAAAAACAAAACAACATTTTATTCTACTTGTATTTGATGTTGAAGATCATAGAGGAGCTATATTCAGGCATAGAAAATCTTATATTCCAATGTTTTTTATGATTATAAGGTCAGGTCCGGTATTATATTCATATACAAATAGTAAGGTTGAGAAAGTGCCAACCTGGGTTTTTCAAGCAAATTTAAAAATTTAGGAAATTAAGAAATTCTCTCTCTCTCTCTCTCTCTCTCTCTCTCTCTCTCTCTCTCTCTCTCTCTCTCTCTCTCTCTCTCTCTCTCTCTCTCTCTCTGTTTGTTATTGTATATCAATATAAGTGGTAAAAAAGTTGGGGATATTGAAAAAAAAAAATAGCACGGGTATCGTTTCTTTATGGGAACTCTTCAGTCAGTTAAGGTACTACACTTATACTTTTAGTTATAACTTGGTCTCCTCTCTATCACACACTAGGCTAAAGAGGATTCCCTTTGCGATATATCAACAGATATCCAGCAATAAGGAATATAAATAGTGAGGCTTGATTGGTAGAATCCAAAATTATTACTTTATCGGGACTGACGGGAGACTAGGTTTTCTGAAAATACCAAACCGAAAGCGAAAGTTATAACTTGATTCATGGAATAAATATCTTCATTGCCATTGCATCACAATAGGATAGTACTTTCGTTTCTATATCTAAGCATAGAACTACGTGGCGATTTCGTTTGCTAAGTGCTATAGCTCGAAGGCGAAAAATGTCTTATAACTCGGCTCAAGGGAATTTTGGAGGAGGTCCGGGATCCCATTGGCAGAAGAACGAACAAGGCAGAAACAATGAACGCCACAGAGGTCGTGGACGTGCACATGGACCACCTGTGCGTAACATGTATGCAGAGTATCAGCAAAATAGATCACAACCTCAAAGGCATCAATCGGTACACAGTGGAGGTGTTGGGTATACAGAACATGCTGGACCTTGGTATACAAATGATAGAAATTTTGGACCCAATCAAGGTAAGCAACTGCATGAAGACGAGGCTTTAGGTGAGGGGATGTTGTACTAGATCTATATATAGTCTAAGTAAAATTCCATTGGGACCATCAGTGCTCCAGTTATAAGCAGTGTGATTTGCGTAATTCTAACTTATGTTTAAAAAAGGTCTGAAGATTTACCAAAACACACTACAATTACCGAAACACTCTACAATTACTGAAACAAACTGGAGCAAGATACAAATCTTGTAAATCGACTTTCCCTTAGATCTACAATCATAGTAGTAAAACATTCATATCTCCGCATTATTTATTAATCTATTTTGTCCGGTTCATCTATCTTTCTGCTTAATTCTAAGCACGAAAATTTCATTACATTACCACGTTTATGTATGACTCTGTTTTTTTTTCTTCCTTCTGTTTCTTCGTTCTTACAAACTAAATGTATTCTCTTCATATTTAACTCTGCAGTCTACTCACAATATGGTTGACTTTGTCTACAAATTTAGCTTACTAAAACACCTGGGAAAAGAGTTTACATAAGCTCTAAGCTTTTTTTCTGATCCCTTTTTTTGTCAGATGCATTGTTACTGTATTGATATTATTGTATATATATTTGACATAAATAAAATATGTTTAAACTTAATCTTGTAGTCCTAGACTCAAGCAGCTGAAAGAAAAATTTCAGCCCCTGCCTTTTTGTCATTATGTACAAATTAATGTATGTGTTTTGCTTACTCCCATCCAGATATCAATTTACAGGTTTACTTCCAAACAAAATATTTATCAGCAATCCAAACTTATTGTTCCTTAATTTCTCAGTATTCTCAAGATCCTTCAAAAATTTATAAGGCTCACCAATTGTTGTTTCTGAAAGTACATGTAGAGCCACTTGCCAAAAATTTATAAACATTTTCATTTTTCAGAAAATGTTGTGAAGCCATTTTTTTATTGCATTTCAATAGAATTTTCACTGTTAAACAAAGAATTGAATATAGTTTCATCATATATTTTTATTTTAATTTTCTGAATTAGAAATTAAAAGATTCAGCAGTTCAAACAGAAAGTTTAATTTTTATGATGAAAATTCCCAATTTGGGTAAGTAAAATTATGATATCTGATTTTTACTTTTTGCTTAAATTGTAAATTTTTTTAAAATTACAAATTACAAAATTACATCCAAATAAGCGATGAAACTTGGAAACATTCTCTGTTTAACGACGAAAATTCTATATAACTGCTATCTAAGAATAATTTCAACCTATTACCTGGATGTTAAAAAAATATAATGGACATAAACAACAACATTTGATGAGCAGTTTGATGGTTTAACCTACAGTTACTATTACGTTTTTGAGCTACATATATTTTTTTTTTTTAATTCAGCAGTTGCAGTGTGTTCGCGTCGACATAATAATCCATTCAGTGATTAACAGTCAGATGACTGCAACTGGCAAATCAGAAACAGTGAAAGTCACATTAAATTTTTATCTGAAATTAAAAATTGGAAACCAGGAGTAGATATCTTGATCCTACGAAAGCCTATTGAGGTCAACTAAGATTTAAAAAAGAAAAAAAAGTTGTTACGAGATAAAAAGTCGCTAAAAAAATTCGTTATTACAAGATTTTAAAAAGTCGTTATAACGAGATAAAAAGTCGTTATTACAAGGTAAAAAGTCGTAATTGCGAGATTAAAAAGTCATTATTACGAGATAAAAAATCATTGTAACGAGATAAAAAGTTGTTATTACAAGATAAAAAGTCGTTATAATGATATAAAAAGTCGTTATAAACTGATATTAAATCATTTTTCTCTAAACATTATCATGACCCCAACACTATAATTTGGTATTTACAATTTATCTGTATCAATATTTTAAATATCACATTAACAATTTTTGATGGACTCTTGTATACCCATCTGATGTTTTCTTTTTTACGGAAGCGAATTGATGATACGTGTAACAAAAAATATGATATCAAAATTTCAAGATTTTCTCTAGATTTCAAGATAATAATTCGAAATTTCAAGTCCTTATTATCTCAAAAATTCAAAATATTATCTCGAAATTTCAAGGTATTATGTTATATTAAAAATAGCTAATTTGATATTTAAAATGTTATAATTATAGTGTTGGAGTCATGATAATTTTTAGAGATAAATGAATTAAGATATCAGTTTGATGATCAAGAGATTAATTTTACTTGTGACAACGATATCTCTCTCTCTCTCTCTCTCTTTCTTTCTCTCTCTCTCTCTCCATTGATCAATATTATTTTGATAATTAAAAATAAAGTTTGATTAACTCCTACACTGTATCACTCATAGTTATTCATAAATGATCTTGGGTTCTGTCTTTTATTGATATAATGCCAAGAAACTTGTCATTTCGACTTTTTATCTCATTATAACAACTTTTAAAACTCATAATAACGACCTTTTATCTCATAAGAACGACTTTTGAAAATCATAATAACAACTTTTTATCTCGTGATAATGACTTTTTAATCTCATAATTACAACTTTTTAAATCTCGTAATAACGACTTTTTATCTCATTATCATGACTTTTTGTCTCGTTATCATGTCTTTTTATCTCGTTATTACGACTTTTTATCTCGTAATAACAACTTTTTAATCTCATAATTACGACTTTTTAAAATCTCGTAATAACAACTTTTTTAAAATCTCATAGTAACGACTTTTTATCTCGTAATAACAACTTTTTTATCTCGTTATTACAACTTTTTTAAATCTCATAATAATGACTTTTATCTCGTAATAACAACTTTTTTATCTTGTAATTACGACTTTTTAAAATCTCGTAATAACGACTTTTTTAAATCTCGTAATAATGACATTTTTGAAATCTCATAATAACAACTTTTTATCTCGTAATAATGACTTTTTATCTCGTGGTAAAGAGTTTTTAAAATCTCGTTATAACAACTTTTTTTTAAAAAAAAAAAATCTTAGTTGACCTCAATAAGACTTCGTATGATCCAGATACATCTCATCCTTGTTTTAGTTATTTCATTTGCCAAAAGTCTATCGGCATTGCGATGTCAGTCACCACGTTTTTTCACCATGTGCTTTGAGAACTTAAGATAGAATGGACGTCTCTAAATTTAATTGTTCATCAGTCATTTAACATTCCTTATATAGGCATATGACAAGGTCCAGTAGATGGCACTCTCAATGAAGCTTTTATATCGCGAAGTACCTAAACGGAATCGGTAAGGGAAAGCAGGAATGCAGTTGTAGTTAAAATATAATAAATTATTTGTGACCATTGCGATGGCATCTAAAATCAACTTGTTTGAAAATACGTATTGTTAGGTCCTTACACGATTCTTACATGTACAAGTGAAAGTACAAAACGTTCAAGACTAGATTTACTTAGCTTTTTTCAAGCTTGAAGCTGACTTAAAAACGTCAATAATGTACCTTTCAAAAGTAAGTAATACTAGTTACAGAACTTTTTACGCATGTCTCCAACCACCTGTTATCAATCGCTTTAAATAATTTTGTAACCAATAGATTTCAATGCGACATCGCAACAATTACCTGTGTAGACCCTACCCAAGAGGGACAAAGCTAGCCTTATTCCATTGGACTGAGTAATCATTTTAATCAGTGTGGTTGATTAATTTACTCCGCATCCGACCACTCAGTACCCTCTATTGTTAATTGCAGTGCTATAAAACACCAGTATACACAAGCAAGTTCATCTTTAGTGTTTTACAGGTCAGGATTTGTTCTCTATATTGACAAGCTTTTGGAATGCAGAATTATAAGCATTCACAAATTTTTTCACCAAATCATAAATTTATTTGCCAAATTGGAAAAATATATTCGCAAAATGCAGAAAAGGCGAATGCCAGCGGAAACCCTGGCACCAGAACTACTATTGTAGATCTAAATTTTATTGACGGTCTCTAATTAAACAGATGTTATGATTTAAACTAGCATGGACATGCATACAGGGATTTTCATTGGTCATTTTTGGGTCCAGTTGGCAGTTATAGGACCCATTCTTAATGCAAAAATGGCTTGTATTTTCTGCAAAAATATGCAAAATTCCTATTTTGTAATATCAAATTAAAGAATAAAGTATTTTCAAATAAATGTTTAATGTCTTAAATTAAGTTTTTCTGTTTTAGTAAAAACATTGTATACTTTCCTAATTTTCAGACCCTGAATGCAGAATTTAGGAGATACATGTACAAAAACTGGTAATATTATACATTTATTGCCTTGGTTTTAGGGAGACATGAGGATTTGTTTACCCAAGGCAAGTCATATTTCCCGATGGCGAGGCCCGAGGGGAATATGACTTGTCACAGATACACAAATCCTCATGTCTCCCACAACCAGGGCAATAAAGTGTTTATTATACCTATATACAGAATCAGTAAAGACTGATTAAGCTGCAAGGGTTTTTGCATGAGGGAGACATGATGCACGCGATGGAGATATGACACACACGAGAGAGACATGAAGTGTAGTCTCCCTGACATGTGATGGCTCTCAGCTAATCCCTGACTGTGTTTTATTAATGAGGTATAATAAAATAAATCATCTCCCTTCCTTGCTCTCTGGTCAAACATGCACACTTATAAATCTACATGTACCGGTAATAACTAATAACTTCAGTACTTTTATAATGTTTACAATGGAATTCTTAAATCAAGATTATTTCTAAAAATATGGGAACCATATAGCAAATACTATTCTAAGAGCATTAAAACGAAATTGATTGTAAAGCTTTCAGTGAATTTGATGTGATTTTATTTTACTTAGAATCTTATCAACAACCAAATCCAACATATCCATGTCAACAACCGTATCAGTTTGCATCTCCATCACCTATGGTCAGACAGGAATCTGGACAGGAGAATACAAACCAAAGAATGTCTGTAGACAATCAGAGTCCACAGACAACAAGCAATACTCCATGTGTAACTGAAGATAGCCAGATAGAAGATAGTGCCATAGTCTATCAAGGGAGTCGTCAACCAAGGTTAGCGGTAAATCCTATTGAAAGTTTACCTGATCTTATTTTTTTTTTTGTAGAATAAAAATTAAGTGATTAAATATCTTTTTAGGTTCCTTTAACCAATTTATCATATATTGCAATTATCTTTGAGCCATTTGTTTTTAAATTTTACATAATTTTTTTACTTCTTCTCAAGAACCAATGCCAAAGCCAAACTTCACCAATGGTACATGAATGAAGTATTCCCAATGTCATGTGAAGCTGCTCAAAGTAAAATGAAAGAAAATGAGCTTGTACCATTGGGGCTTCAAGGGTCCCAGCCCCAAAATATGTCTTTTCATGAACCAATGGTCAGATCTACATTTCTTTCAAATTTGTTATATGTAATTGTTATATATAATGATATATATATAAGTCAGTATCTAAAATGTTTGCAAATGAAAACAAAATCCATTCATAAGCTTTCCACCATTTATGTTCAAATGACATAAATGTATTACAAAAACAGTAGAACTTTGATAAGTTGAAGTTCGCGGGACCACTTAGAAAAGTTCGAAACATCCGGACTTAGACTCATGGATGGTAAATGAGAACCATACGTTTTTAGTTTCACAGGTGCTATAAGCTATATATTATTGCTTCAAAACCATTTAAGAGATAAACGGTCATTATGATTAATAATTTGTGCTAAATTTATCTTAATTTTGGTGAAATTAAAACATTGAGTGTTTATGAGAAGGAGAAGACTTATCACTTCGTATACATGTAAATTTTGACTTTGAATTATATATAGGAATTTTAATTGTTTTTATAGAAATGGGTCCAAAAAATTATTCGAAACATTGAGAAATTCAACTCATAAAAGTTCAAGTTATAAAATGTTTATAAGTAGCATTAAATAACAAAATTATTCAAGACTTTAGGAATAGGTCGAAACATAAAGAAATTTGACTCATTGAAGTTCGACTCATCAAAGTTCTATTGTAGATTATTTACTCAAAACTTGTTAACTTTTTGTAGACAAAAATGTATTAGAAAGTTGTTTGGAATTATTTAAGGATCATTGTGACATGGGTTCAAGGTCATGGGGTCAAAGGTCAGTCACATGTACATTAGTCCACTCTACAGGCATAGTTCATTTTACAGAAATACTGGCATTAACCACAGTCTATAATGTAGGTAGATGAATGTACATCAATCTACACTGTAGGTTGAGTATGTTTTACAGAAATACTGGCATTACCCCACAGATGTACACAGTCTACACTGTAGGTAGAGTATGTTTATCAGAAATACTGTTTTATCACAGAAATACTAGAGCATTATCCCCACAGATGTACAGATGTACAAGTCTACACTGTAGGTAGAGTATGTTTATCTACACTGTACACTGTAGGTAGAGTATGTTTATCAGAAATACTGGCATTACCCCACAGATGTACACAGTCCACACTGTAGGTAGAGTATGTTTATCAGAAATACTGGCATTACCCCACAGATGTACACCTACACAGATGTACAGATGTACACAGTCTACACTGTAGGTAGAGTATGTTTATCAGAAATACTGGCATTAGCCCACAGATGTACACAGTCTACACTGTAGGTAGAGTATGTTTATCAGAAATACTGGCATTACCCCACAGATGTACACAGTCTACACTGTAGGTAGAGTATGTTTATCAGAAATACTGGCATTACCCCACAGATGTACACAGTCTACACTGTAGGTAGAGTATGTTTATCAGAAATACTGGCATTACCCCACAGATGTACACAGTCTACACTGTAGGTAGAGTATGTTTATCAGAAATACTGGCATTACCCCACAGATGTACACAGTCTACACTGTAGGTAGAGTATGTTTATCAGAAATACTGGCATATCCCACTGGCATTACCCCACAGATGTTTATCACTGGCATTACCCCAGTCTACACTGTACACTGTAGGTAGAGTATGTTTATCAGAAATACTGGTATTGCCCCACAGATGTACATAGTCTACATGTTTACAGAACTAGGTATTGATGTATAGTCTACATTTACAGAAATACTGGTATTGCCCCACAGATGTACACAGTCTACATTGTACACTAGGTAGAGTATGTTTTACAGAAATACTGGCATTACCCCACAGATGTACATAGTCTACACTGTAGGTAGAGTATGTTTTACAGAAATACTGGCATTACCCCACAGTTGTACAAAGTCTACACTGTAGGTAGAGTGTTTCACAGAAATGCTTGCATTACCCCACAGATGTACACAGTCTACACTGTACACTGTAGGTAGAGTATGTTTATCAGAAATACTGGCATTATCCCACAGTTGTACAAAGTCTACACTGTACACTGTAGGTAGAGTATGTTTATCAGAAATACTGGCATTACCCCACAGTTGTACAAAGTCTACACTGTAGGTAGAGTATGTTTATCAGAAATACTGGCATTATCCCACAGATGTACACAGTCTACACTGTAGGTAGAGTGTTTCATAGAAATACTAGCATTATCCCACAGATGTACATAGTCTACACTGTAGGTAGAGTGTTTCATAGAAATACTAGCATTATCCCACAGATGTACATAGTCTACACTGTAGGTAGAGTGTTTCATAGAAATACTAGCATTATCCCACAGATGTACATACAGTGTTTCATAGTACTAGCATTATCCCACATGTACATGTACACTGTAGAGTGTTTCACAGAAATACTAGCATTATCCCACAGATGTACACAGTCTACACTAGGTAGAGTGGTAGAAATACTGTTATCATAGATAATACTAGCATAGCATTATCCCCACAGATTGTACATAGTCCACACTGTACACACTGTAGGTAGAGTGTTTCACAGAAATACTAGCATTATCATTACCCCACTGTAGGTAGATGTTTCATAGTACTAGCATTATCCCACAGATGTGTACACTGTAGGTAGTGTTTCATAGAAATATGCATTATTCCACAGATGTATCAGTCCACAATACTGGTATTACCTAGCATTACCCCACAGATGTACATAGTCCACACTGTACACTGTAGGTAGAGTATAGAAATATGTTTTACAGAAACTGTAGGTATAGTATGTTTTACCCCACTGGATTGTACACTGTTTACATTGTACACTGTAGGTATAGAATGTTTATCAGAAATACTGGTAATACCCCAGAGATGTACACTGTTTACATTGTACACTGTAGGTATAGTATGTTTTACAGAAATACTGGTATAAGCCCAAAGATGTACACTGTTTACATTGTACACTGTAGGTATAGTATGTTTTACAGAAATACTGGTATTACCCCAGAGATGTACACAGTCTACACTGTACACTTTATGTAGAGTATAATTTACAGATATACTGGTATTACCCCACAGATGTTCTATTTACAGATGTGTTTATCTGATACATGTATATACTTTCATCATGCATGCTGTCAATTTCTTTGATACAGAAATTGATTGACTTATTTTGCTTCAAGTATTACATAAAAGGAAGCTTAGTGCTTCAGCTAGTCAGTACTTTTATTTATTAGGTATTGAAGACTTTTTATATGCATTGATATATATATATATAAATAAATTATTAGAACATTTAACATTGGTACTTTAAAAGATTATTAGAACATTGTGGTAATTTTCAAGGTCAGGGGTCATTCAAAATCAATGCAAACTTGATTATTTTAACTTGATTTGTCATATTGTTTCTATTGTTTTTCCTGGTCAAAAATACAATTACAAAGTCTATATGATTATGTCTGATTGCAGAAGCCATGGTCTGTGTAACACATTCACATTCTCACTGTAGTCAAACGATACACTCATGTGACCGTTGGGGCCCCTTAGGCCTCTTTTTACAAGAACCTAAATATAAACTCTTGCACATGTATAAGAAATAGGAAACATTCACTCTATCAATCATGCTTTAATACAGATATTGACCGTTGGGTAATCTTATCGATTTACTATGTACATCATATAAATGAAGTGCACATATATAAGAAATAGGAAACATTCACTCTATCAATCATGCTTTAATACATATTTAAGTAATCATGATTTACTATGTACATCATTAAAATGAAGGTGACATGAAAATAACACATTTGATATATTTTTTTCAAACTTGAATTATAATTTAGGGATAATCTACAAAATCATGAAAGGGATCAAAGCCCTGACAAAAGAGGCTTTAAAAATCCTGGAGAAACTGGTCATTCAGGTAGACATTTTGAAAAAGATAGTAATCATAAGAGAGATCGAAGTCTGGATCGTAACAGCAGTCATCACCATGAACAGAATTACCAATCACCACCTCAAAGAAATGAGGTATGTACAGTATATTACCCTAATCACCACTTAATGAAAATTGCTGTAAATCAAGAAATTTTCATGGGACTTTATTTTCGTGAAACACAGGTTCTGACTTTATTCACGAGATCAGATTTCTCACAATTTTGAATGTCCATTTCATCATACAATTATCGAACTTCATGTTGTCTTCCATTCATCCATGTTCTGAAGTAAACTCACAATAAGTATCAAATGTTTTCTAAACTTTGTAAATTTTTTTCATGTCGTTTGGCTAAAATTAAGTCCAAGAAAATTGCATTCTGCCTTTCAATTCAGTTTCAGCTTAGCAAATTAAGTAAGAAGTTTATTTTTGCGAATGAGAGCTCTAGTGAAATCATGTGTATGGTAAATAAAATTCTCGTGAATATAATCTGATTTACAGTAGGTATGCATATCACCCAGATCAGCACTTTATGAAAATGAAGCACGAGTATCACCCAGATCACCCCTTATAGAAATGAAGCACAAGTATTACCCAGATCACCCCTTATAGAAATGAAGCACAAGTATCACCCAGATCATCCCTTATAGAAATGAAGCACAAGTATCACCCAGATCACCCCTTATAGAAATGAAGCACGAGTATCACCCAGATCACCCCTCATAGAAATGAAGCACGAGTATCACACAGATCACCCCTTATAGAAATGAAGCACAAGTATCACCCAGATCACCCCTTATAGAAATGAAGCACGAGTATCACCCATATCACCCCTTATAGAAATGAAGTACATGTATTTATATCAGTCAGATCACCAATATATGAAAATGACTGAGGTATATATTTCATCCTGATCAACACTTTATGAAAATAAAGTATGTATATCACCCAGATCACCACTTTATGATATTGAAATATCAACTGTATTGACTATCCAAGGAGCAGGAATGAAATGTTCTACATTATTGGTACATATATAAAAAGTCACTGTCTACAGTAGAACTGGGAAATGTACATACCAGTAGTCTTCCATTCATTAGTATTTCCGTCATGTCCAGAGTGACGGAAATCACTCATCATATAGGACAAATGATTTTATTACCAAATGCCCTATATAAGAATGTATATATTAGTTTGGACTGTTTTCAACACAGTTTAATCAGTGATGTCACAACGTTAACTCTGCAACAGTTAACTGTATCATCCCAGCCTGATCTACAGTTGCACAGCTGTGGCATCACTGATTAAATTGTCACCTCATACAAGCATGGCAGAGTTACATGTATATAAAGTAAGATTTCAATATAACGAACTCAATTTGTACAAATTCAGGCACATAACGAATCAATTAATATTCCCTGACTGTACCTCTATATATATATACTTAGTTGAAAAACAATTTTACAAAGAATTTTTATAACAAATTTTTTATTATAACAAAACAATTTCTGTGTCCCTCAACACCTTAACCAATATCTTTTATGATTTTATAACAAAGTGATCAATATCATTTCAATGAAAGTTAGTTCTTAACTTTTTGCCAAGTTGTGTAAATAAAAATTAACAAAAACCTTCCTGTTTTCTTTTGACTTTCCGAAAAGATTTAGAGGGAATTTTTTCTTAACTAATTTTATTTAGAGTCTTCAGCCCACTTCACTATAACTGTGTAACAAACTGTCCTTATAATGAATTGAATGCGTCTAGCTTTCCCTGTCCTTCGGATGAGACAGTAAAAACTGAGCTCCCTTGTCACAGTAGGTGTTGGCACATTAAAGAACCCTCGCTGCTCAATGGCCGTAAGTGCCGAGCATGGGCCAAAATTTGAAGTCCTTCAACGGCATTTGGTGATGTCTCCATATGAGTGAAAGATTCTTGAGTGGAATGTTAAACAACAATACAACAAAAACAAATTGAACAATAAGGTCCCTTGAAATTCATTATACCTATAGGTAAGTTTTACTGTACATGTTTGATTTTCGTAGTCACAGTGTTTGTATAACATCTGTTGAAATTTATTTCATTATTGGGTAATGAAATATTATATCATAGGTTTTCAGGCAACAGTAAAAATATTGTCCTTTGTCAATAGGGAGGTTGCGTGAACACTGTGACTTCCCTGATGAAAAGGAACATTATTCCACTGTTGCCCTCAAACCCATGAAGTAACTGTTTATTGTCCCAATTTTTAAAAAACTTTCATGGGACCATTAAATATAACTATTCTTTGATCTCTCTGATATGGGACTTCGGAAAATAATTAAAATGGCAAATGACCCAACCCTAACTACTTGCCTCCAGGCCATTTTCACTCATTCAGGACAAGTGGACGAGTACGTTTTTCTCGCTCTGTTTGTGATTGAGGACACAATAAATGATCAAACTCAGATTATCTGCAAAGTTTGTGAAAACTTTGTTAACTAAAAGAAAAATCAGATTAAAACATTAGCCATATTGAGACAAACTTTGTGATCTTACTGAAACCAATTACTCAGAGGAAATATATTTATATATTTTTAACGTCCAAGCACTTCTTATTTTTGTCGTAGGAAGATAGTTACTTCTCCCTTGAAACTTACAAAAATGATAAGTCTTGGTGTGAAGATGTAGAGAAAAAATTAACATACACATAAGAAGAAATCAGAACTTTAATTTGAAGAAAATGCCTGTTGTTTAAATATAAATGAAATGTTCATGAAAGTAATTTTTTTCAGAGAAATAAAGAATATCAGACGCCAGACAGGAGATATTACCGTGATGGAAATGGATATTATGGTTATGACCATGGCAACAGAAGTGGAGGAAAATATCAGAGAGAAAATCACAGAGTATGAGACATGTCTTATGATGCAAAGAAGCAGTGAATTTATACCAGCAGTGTTTCCTGTCCTTTGCCCCCCCCCCCATCCTCCACTTAACCACCAACCCCACACTGTCCTGATTTCCTTAGCATAATAATCCTCCATTGTAATTACAATTGCTGCATCTTGCCATCTGCCAAATGATGTTATTACCCGTCTTTGTTCTTTCTGCATTTCATGGTTGATTGGTTCCAGCTACCTGTGATTGGGGTGTCAAAAGTGATTGGGAAACTAGCCCGACTTTCCAAATTACTGTGTTTATTCTGACCTTGTTACACAGTTGTACTCATACATTTTGTTATCTGGCTAGAAACATTTACTTGGAATTGAATTATTGCTACTGCAGATTTGTACATTGTACAATGTATATGTATTGGTATTATTTCCAGTCAATTTTTAAGCACTGTAGCACATAGATGGTTTAATAGTTTTAACATGTTTTAATTCGAAAACAGGGTGGAGGGTATTATAATGAAAGAGGGTTCCATGGAGTCAGGTCACCTGACAGTAACCAGGGCAACAGCAGTGATTGTTTAAGTCCACAGTCAGATGGTCCCAGTCCAAGAAGAAGACTCAGGGTAATTTGTTATATGAATGATGATAGTCAGACATGGAGAGCAGCCTTGTATGTGTATAATTTCTACAGCGAGTGTTAGATGATTATTATGTTTATCTAATTCAAGTTAGTTGATTTCAAAATTTGAAAAGACACAAGTTTTACCAAGTTTCTTTTCAAATTCTAAAAGTAATCTAACGAGGGTTAGGTAAACGTGATAATCAACTTACACCAGTTGTTGAACCTGTTTCTATAACTGAAATCTTGGAATATTACATCTTGACTAGATGCACTTGAACTCTTTTGATCACCAAACCTGTATCTTGCTTTGGTCACATTTTCCCCAGATTGTATCATTACGTCAATGATTGGAAACTCGACATTGTAAGAGACTTTAAATACAGACGGTACCCCCTCCCCCTAATTAATATTACAACATTGCATTTACTTTGATGGCAGGCAATAGGCCTGATGCATTTTCAGGTACCTTTTTGAGTTAAACATTTTTTTCCATTACTAGCTTTGGTCATAGTTTATTTCTCAGCCAATAAAAACGCTTGGAAGATTTAATCAACAATTGTTTATTTATGTGGTTAATCAACCGCATTCTAATTTAAACAACCGTTTTAGAGTGATGTAACAACACAGGCTGTGGAAGAGGATCGTTGTACATGAGTCTTGTTATTTTCTCTATTATCAGTCTACTTGTTATTTTCACTGTTATCTTTCATACATGTTCTTGTTATTTTCACAGTTACTCTTTGTTCTTGTTATTTTCACTGTTATCCTTTGTACTTTTTGTTTTTTGTTATCATTGTACTTGTTATTTTTTTTACCCTTTTTGGCTCACCTGAACCAAAGGTTCAAGTGAGCTTTTCTGATTGCCTTTTGTCCATCTGTCCGTAAACTTTTCAGATTTTTGACTTCTCTTCCAAAACCGTTAAAGGGATTTTGATGATACTTTATAGGAAGCAAGTGCTCAAGGTCCTCTACCAAATTTGTTCATTTGGGCCCCAATCAGCTCAGGGGTGGATCCAGGGTGGGTCAAGAGGCCTCAGGGGGTACCCCTCCTTAAAAATCTTCTCCTCCAGAACCACTACATAAATTGAAAAACTTTTGAGTTTTTTAAGTCTTTTTTTAGACTTTGTAATTTTCATTCATTTTTGTATGATTTCTTTGATTTTCTCCCCTATCATTCATTATGATGCATTAATTTTATGTGTTTTACAAGTGGTTTGGTAGAAAAATGCTTTCCTGAAAGAATTTTGCTGAAATTTAGTTTTTTGAATTTTTTAAGACTGCAAAAATGAAGGGGGGGGAGTTAATTTTTCACATATTCAACTTCTCCAAAATCACTGAAGGATTTTGATGAAACTTCATAGGAAGCCCATGGGCCTCTTGTTAATTGTTGTTTCAGTTACCTTTTGTGTTTGTTATTTTCACTGTTGCCCTTTGTGCTTGTTATTTTCTCTGTAAAAAGATTGCTTGTTATTTTCACTGTTATTCTTTGTTCTTGTTATTTTAACTGTTACCCTTTGTGCTTGTTATTTTTACTGTTATTCTTTGTACCTGTTATTTTTGTTATCATTGTTCTTGTTATTTTGTTAACCTTTTTACTTGTTTCAGTTATCCTTTGTGCTTGTTATTTTCAGTTATCCTTTGTCTTGTTATTTTCACTGTTACCCTTTGTGCTTGTTATTTTCACTCTTACCTTTGTGCTTGTTATTTTCACTGTTACCCTTTGTGCTTGTTATTTTCACTGCAATCAGTCTACTTACTATTTTCTGTATTACCAATTGTACTTGGTCTTCTTTCTTTTAACCTTGGTTTTGTTATTTTCTGTTATCATTTGTACTTGGCACCCAGAAAATGTTACCACAAATTTTACAATTTGAATTGGGTCCAGCCCCGATAACAGAAATTGGCTAGTTGCAGGTCTATATAAATTCCCACCATTCCATTAGCTTTCTGATACCTGTAGTATGTAATAACCAGAGTTTGGACTTGAATCATTATTACAAATGTATATTCATTTTAGTGATATATGTATTTTTTTTTTAAAATGAATGTGAATTAAAACCCGAAAATCTGAACATATGAACAAAATATTATTTATATTCAACTACAAATTTTTCATAATATATAAAATGTAATACATTTTATATATTATGAAAAATTTGTAGTTGAATATAAATAATATTTTGTTCATATGTTCAGATTTTCGGGTTTTAATTCACATAGAAATAAAATGATCTTTTGTTTTTTTATTTTTTTTTTCATTTTTTTTTTTTTTTTTTTTATTTTATTTATTTTATATTATTTTTTTTTATTTTTTTTAGTTATTTTTTTTTTTACTTTTTTTTTTTTGATTTTATTATTTTTTATAATTTTTTTTTTTTTTATTTTTTTTTTTATTATATTTTTTTTTGTCATTTTTTTATTTATTTTTTTTTTTTTTTTATTTTATTTTAGTTTATTTTTTTTTTGTTTATTTATATATTTTTTTTTATTTGTTTTTTATTTTTTTTAGAAATAAAATGATTAAAGTTTTAAAATTCAATACTTTGAAATAGGAATAAGAAATGATAATACTTCAAAAAAGATCAGAAAAAAAGTGATACCTAAAATGATTTAATTAATAACATCTAGTCAGCTGTTCCATGCTCTTGGCAGTATTCAATCAGATTAATATACTCACTGGTGTTAATTGGACTCAACATACACAGGTGTCAATAAAATTGGATAATTATTGTTTGCTTGATTGACAGATGTGCTAATTGATATTGGATAATTATAAAATTATAACGGAATGTCATATAATGGTCAAAGATATATTTCTGCTAAATGTGAGTGAGTCAAGGGAAATTCTGAGTCATAAACTATGTATTTTAAAGACACAATTTTTACTTGAGGAGTTAAAAGGCAGCTAAGGGTTACAGAAAGTTTACATACCCTGTATATGGGTATCATAACATCTCCCTTGTTAAAAAAAAATATCAAGTCTGCACCTTTTACAGTGTATTTATGTGATCCATAGAGATATAAGTTTATAACTATTAGACACTGATGGAAAGTTAATCAAAGTTAAATGGCTTCTTCACAACAATTCTACCATGCACAAGTTGCTGTTTGAGAATGTAAGTTTGAGGATCTGAAATATCTGTGATACCATCCAAATTTTGGTCCAGCGTAATTTAGTTATCTGTTAGGAATCCCATTTACTTGGGTCTAGACTTTCTGAAAATGATGAACTCATGGCAGTCACAGAGGTGTGGTTTGAGGAACAAACAGAAAACAACTGCTTTAAAGGTATAGAGTCTGTAGTAAAATTTGGTGAGGTTTATTAAGGGAATTGGGAACTGTATTTAAAAATGATACAGTGGAACCTGTCTTGATAGACCACCCACTCTGCCACTGAAATGTGGTCTCTCAAGAGAGGTTTTATTATGTGACCAAGTGGTCTTCAGAATGTGGTTTCATAGGACAGGTGGTCTTTAATGAGAGTGGTCTTCCAAGGCAGGTTCCAGTGTAGTACACTACATTATCTATCTCAGCTGTTTTATAAACCTTGTTTAGTGAATCATTTGTCATTTACTCATATTTAATGGTAGAAGGAACACGTTTTGTAAATTACCTTAACATGTAGATGAGCAGTTTTGATTTGAAACTGATGTACATGTATTATTTGTTAAATCCTTCAGTTTCACTTCCTGGTTTCAGTTCTGATACATTTCAGTTTAAACATTTGTTAAATCCTTCAGTTTTACTTCCTTGTTTTAGTTCTGATACATTTCAGTTTAAACATTTGTTAAATCCTTCAGTTTTACTTCCTGGTTTCAGTTCTGATACATTTCAGTTTAAACATTTGTTAAATCCTTCATTTTAACTTTCTGGTTTTAGTTCTGATACATTACAGTTTAAACATTTGTAAATCCTTCTGTTTTAGTTTCAGGTTTAAGTTTTCTCTTCAATAACAGAAGAACATTTGTTAAATCCTTCAGTTGTCTTAGTTTTCTCATGATATTATAGTCCCATTACTCATTCACCCCTAAAGGCAAATTTGAACTTGCGTAAGTCATTGATTTATAGAAGAGTTCATTGTTTCTCAGGGTTTGATGAGTTGATGAATTATAGAGACTGAAAATGCAATACACGTATGTGACCAAACTTTACATATATGTACCTCTCTCTTATAGTAAATACATGGCAGTTCAGAACTAAACATTTACATCTCCAATTTAATGTTTTTTAATCAAAACATTTATTTTTAGGATAAAGATCCAGTTATTCACCTTTCCAAATCTTTGTCATTTATTTTACGACATGGGGCAAAAAAGCAAGGACTTGAAATGATGCCAGGTATGTGTGTGATAGACTCATTTATTTTAAATAAAATTGTTTCAAAATTGTTGTCTTATTGTCTGATTTCTTTAACTTTAACTGTAACTGCGGTCCTCTGACTTTGAGTGGCAAAATGATACAGATACACGCAAAAACATAGACGTCATTATAGTAACTGATTGTTTCTTGACGTTATTTTCCAGAAATCTGTATCAATTTGCCACTCAAAGTATCAGGACCACAGTTACAGTTAAAAGGTCTATTTTCTAATGATTAAATTATTATACAATTGTGCATACAAGTTTTAATGAGATATTTTATCTGATATGGGCATCCATATATGATACATGTATACAAAAACAGTATTTCAGAAAATGAATATATCTGAAATATATGACTAGCCTCTATTTTAGGATTTAAGGCCTGTTATTTACATGAATTGAGTCAATTTTATAACAAAAGGCAATTAATTACTGACTTTTCTAAGTTTAATGTTATTATTTTTCAGAAATAGAGAATTTTCATTGAAATAAACTAAAATGTTTCTAAGCATCTGTTGCTATATATGTAAATGAAGATATCGATCTTCCATGGTTGATTGGTTTAATTATACATCACACTTGCCCCTCATCAGTGCAGGTTGAAGTCCAGCTGGAACATAATTCTCTTAGGAAGTTTGCCAGTTTGCTTACAGAAGTCTGAGTCATGGGTACATTGTTACTGGATTTTTAGCCCATTCCATTCTCTCTTAAAATGTAATATGTTCAGTTCAAGTTCAGTTGTGCTATAATCTTGTGAAAAAAGTATTTCACAGAATATGGAGTTAAGTTCAAATTCAATGTTGAGACACAAAATAAGAGAAAAGAACAGTCTATCATAGATCAGACATAGAACATTCCATGTTGGATGCCAAGATCCCTCTGGGATCTCTTGTTCTGCCACCCAATAACTTACGGTAAATCTCTTAAGTGTCGCTTTAAACTGCTTTAAAACAAAGATATGTATGAAAATTTAATTTGATTTTGACAGGTGGATTCCTGTATGTGGAGGACATTTTGAAGATAAAGGATCTTCAGTGGTACGGTGTTGAAGACGTAGAATATGTGGTGAAAAGCAATGACAAACAGCGATTTGCATTAGAGAAAGAAGCAAAAACTGGAAAACTCAAGATCAGAGCTAATCAGGGCCACTCAATTGAAGTAAGTACAATTTTCTATTTTTAGATTGTTTGCATTTTGGCTCAAATCTTTTTCATTGATTCAAAATATATTGGTATATGATTTGTAATATTTCATTATTTTGTTGTAAGACACAAGTTGTACAACATTATAACAACTCCCATCCCTCACAAACATTAAGATATCCAGTGGGAGACATGTAAAAGCAGTATAAATGTAAACAATAATAACAACAACAAACCTGACCCCGCCACCTCCCCCAAAAAAATAGAAAAAAAAAATTGATAGATAATATATATACATGTAGCAATGGCAGTCACAGTATTTGAATTTATATTTTAAAGGTGTTTTTTTCACACAATTTCAGAAAATTTAATTTTTATCATAAAATATTTACATGAAATAAAAAAAACCGTCATCAAAAATACAATAATAACAGACAAGACTGCTTCCTCCAAAAATTACAACATAAATTTCAATACCAGAAATGATAATAATAACAAAAAAACAAATACTGGAAATGATAATAATAACCAAATAACAAATACCAGAAATGATAATGATAACAAAATAACAAATACCAGAAATGATAATGATAAAAAAATAACAAATACCAGAAATGATAATAATAACAAATACCAGAAATGATAATAATAACAAAATAACAAATACCAGAAATGATAATAATAACAAAATAACAAATACCAGAAATGATAATAATAACAAAATAACAAATACCGGAAATGATAATAATTACATACACCTTTTGGGAATTGGTGCTTTTCTTCAATATATGTACAAGGACCTATACTCATCTGACTTTTAGATATTATAAATAAACTTAATTTATGTAATGAGATGAAAAAATAATGTATCAGATTTAGCCAATCATATTTTGTTATTTGTATTGTAAAAAGAAGTAGGTCATTGTATATGTCTTGAGCACATACATCACCTTGTATTGAAAATGTATACTTGAGACCATACATGCCAGAATTATTTGAACATTCATATTGTATATATCTTGACCACATTACTTTGTAATGCACAGGTATACTATAGGCCATACACACCATAATGATTTGAATATTCACATTTTATATGTCTTGAGCACATGCCCTGCAATGTGCATCTATACTATAGGCCATTCACGCCATAATGAACGTTCATATTGTATATGTCTTGACTCCATGACCTTGTAATGAACATGGAGGCCCTATACTATAGGCCATACACACTTTAATGATTTGAACATTCACATTAAAATTTTGTTTATAGTTTAACACTTTTGGCATCTTTCATTTAAAAAAAATTATAGAATTAAAAATTACGTACATCACTAAAGACAAATTCAGATAAAAAGAAATGAACTTATTATCAAAACATCAAGGTAAAGTAAATCTTGTTTTTAAATGATATAATGATATAAAATGATATAAACCATATCAGTGTTTGAACATCTATAGAAATCAAAGTTGTCATGTAATGATTTTACAAATTTTCTTCTTCGTGAACATTTAAATTCCTTGATATTTTTGAAAATGACTTTGTCTTCTATTATCTAAAACTGTATTTCCTATCAATTAATTTACAATTTTAGTTGTTGGTAAGTTTGCAGAATAATTTGTTTTGAAGTTAGACATATTTTCTGTTAAACAGTTATACTTTAACATTCAATTTACTAAATGTAATATAATACAGTACTGACATATTGATGAGATTGCTAATACACCCACCATACCCCCCATCTGTTGTCCCCTACAGCTTGAACTACGGAGAGCTCTCTTCTGTGTATGTCCATCTGTCAGTTGGTTCTGGTTCATCTGTTAATTTGTCATTCCAGGTAAGGTTTGGCTTAAGTTATGTAATTGCTCACCATTTTCAATGATTTTAATTTAATAAAAGTTCCATTGGTAGAAGACATGTATTGGTTTGTCAGTACTCTCAGCATGTTTGTCCATGCCACATATAGGAATTTTATATCCTTAAATACATATTCTGAATTGGTCAATGTGTCAGGACTGTTTCATTTCTGTTTGATAACTAATTCAGTTTTCTTTTTTTTTTTTCAGTTATTGTTATTCATAAAATTTATTTGTTACAAGCATGTGTTATAGTTAATTGATACACAGTTATGGTTTTAGAGTTTTGTTTAAATTACATTGAGTCATTATGGTTGGTTTAAGCCCCATATGAATGAACATTTGATAGATAATCTATATACAGTAAAACCTGCTATAGCGGCCACCTGTATATAAGGATCACCTGTCTATAAAGGCCAGTTTTGAAAAGTCCCTTGACTGCATACTTTAACTAAATTGAACCTGTGTATAAGGGCCACCTGCACATAAAGGTCAGTATTGTCTGGTCCCTTGGGTGGCCCCTATATACAGGTTTTACTGTACATGTAGCAATGGCAGTTACATTATTTGAATTTATATTTTAAAGGTGTTTTTTTTTCACACAATTTCAGAAAATTCAATTTTTATCATGAAATATTTACATGAAATGAAAAACTGTCATTCATTGCATCTTT
This sequence comes from Atrina japonica, assembly GCA_030159075.1. Lineage (NCBI taxonomy): Eukaryota > Metazoa > Mollusca > Bivalvia > Pterioida > Pinnidae > Atrina > Atrina japonica. The sequence goes on from BROG01000032.1 coordinate 1,447,982, forward strand.
AGCTCACCTGAACGAAAGTCTGGAGAGCTAGTGTCATACCCCGGCATCGCCATCATCATTGTTGTCAATGTCCATAGAGAAAACTTTTACCTGGCCTATATTTTTTTTTAATTGCAAGGTACAGGGCTTTGATGTTTTACACATAGATTCCTTATGACCAGAGTTTTCATTTGGGACCTTGAGTTTTGACCTTGAACTTTTACCTATTTTTCGAAAACATTAACTTTGGCTTATTTTGTAAATCGTTGGGGATAGGATATTGATATTTCACATATAGATTACCTATGACCAAAACTTTCATTTGGTTTATTGACTTTTGACCTAGTGACGTTGGATTTTGACCAGCTTTTCAAAAACACTAACCTTGGCTATAGCTTTTAAACCTTGAGGGATAGGGCTTTTGATTTTTCACATATGACCAGTGCTTTCATTTGGTACCTTGAATATTGACTTACTGAACTTGACCTACATTTTGTACTTTTAAAATCTTTTAACCTGAGCTGAAGAAATCAAAATATTTACCAGTCCTTTGAATTTAAAATTTGACAGCTGTTTGTCAAATACATGTACCTGTTTTGATAATTTACACTTATTTCTGTGAGCTTTGTTTTTAATTCTCTACCCAACAGGATACACAGAGATGTGAAAAATAGCTACAAATCGAGGTTTAAGTTCTTTAAAAAAATTATATAGATAATAGATACTGTTAAAAATAAAAGATATAATGGGAAAAATGGAGGAAAGTGAGATTTTTGAGAAACAAAGACTATACATGTATATATCTGTGCTAGAAGTGTATAACTAGGTGATTTTGGTTTTTACTGTTTGATATTTTGTTACAAGAGCATGGCATTACTACTGGATTTTGTTTTTTAAGTTGTTGATTATTAAATTGTGATTACAAACCAACATTTATTTATCATAATAAACCCAACAGACAGACGATTTAAAGATAGAACTCTAACCTTGTGTTCTCTGGTTCAGTCACCAGACTGTGTATCCTGATATCCCTATTTCTAAGGAGATCATAAGCAGATTCACAAATTCTATACATTTACAACATAGTTATTTTCTTTGAACAGTTTATACCTTGTCACAAAGGCTTTGCATTGTAAATATGGTTTTACATTTCATTCATGTATTTTATATATTGTATTATACTAATTTAGTTATGTGTCTAATTTTCACAAAGTGATGATTTAGAATTACAATATAATTTTATGGTCAGATCCACTTTCAGTGTATATATATTGTACAATTTTCATAAGACTGAGGGTCTGGATTAGATTTTACTGTCACATTTATACATGTATGTGTATAATTTTTTACAATTTGATGGTCTAGAATTAGAATAAGATTTTATGGTCATATATATATATATATATATATATATATATATATATATATATTATGTATATAATTTTCACAAAGTGATGATATATATATATACAGCAGTATATCAGATTGAGGATCTGTCAAGATTTTACTTTCACACATGTGTACAATTTTCACAGGTTGAGGGCCTGGAACTGACACCGATTTTAAAAGCAGAAGACGCTCCATTGGTGATACACGGGACGTATCACAAGTCATGGGATATCATCAAACAAATGGTATTGGTCAATTTTTTTAACCTTTTGATTATTATACGGATGATTCTACTCACATTTTGGTAAAGACAAGATTCACTGGAAAAACATTTATTCCCCTCTGGATACTTGAAAACTAGTAGGAAGGTTTACATTTCCCAGTGTTATTTTGATGTTCTGATGCTTTATTAACTAAAATTTAAACTCGTCCAGGTCAAGAAAGGGTTCATGTGACTCCACCTTGCCAGGTTATATAGATTTTACTACATAAGTACCCACAAAAAGATTACAGTCTTGGGTTTAATAGGATTTTTAAAATGAACTTTTCACTAGCAGTTAGAACATTCTGCTACAAAACCACCACAAGTGGTTACTTGAAATATAAAGTTACACTATCATTCACCACCATATTTGGTTTCTTGAAATATACATATAAGTCATATTACATTATTTTTCACCACCGTAAGTGGTTACTTTAAGAACATACATAAGATACAGGCTCATTTAAAAATATCTTTGCTCATACAATGCAGTAAGAACATGTAGGTAAAGTTATAGAACATGTAGGTAAAGTTATAGAACATGTAGGTAAAGGTAAAGTCATCAAACAAGGTAAAGGTATAGAACATGTAGGTTTATAGAACATGTTAAAGTTTATAGAACATGTAGGTAAAGGTAAATAGAACATGTAGGTAGGTCAAGTTATAGAACATGTAGGTAAAGTTAAAGAACATGTAGGTAAAGGTAAAGTTGTAAACATAGGTAAAGGTAAAGTTATAGAACATGTAGGTAAAGGTAAAGTTATAGAACATGTAGGTAAAGACTAAGTAGTAGAACATGTAGGTAAAGGTACATTTAGCCATGTAGGTTATTATTGAACATGTAGGTCTTTATAGAACATGTAGGTAAACTATAGAACATGTTTAAAGTTATAGAACATGTAGGTCAAGGTAAAGTTATAGTTCATGTAGGTAAAGGTAAAGTTGTGCCATGTAGTTATATAAAGTTTTACTATGTAGGTAAAGTACCCAGAACATGTAGGTAAATTTACAGAACATGTAGGTAAAGTTATAGAACATGTAGGTAAAATAGAACATGTTAAAGTTATAGAACATGTAGGTAAATTTATAGAACATGTAGGTAAAAATAGAACATGTAGGTAAAGTTATAGAACTTGAAATATAAAGTTAGAACATGTAGGTATCATTCACCAACATGTAGGTAAAGGTAAAGTTATAGAACATGTAGGTAAAGTTATAGAACATGTAGGTAAAGTTATAGAACATGTAGGTAAATTTATAGAACATGTAGGTAAAGTTATAGAACATGTAGGTAAATTTATAGAACATGTAGGTAAATTTATAGAACATGTAGGTAAAGTTATAGAACATGTAGGTAAAGTTATAGAACATGTAGGTAAAGTTATAGAACATGTAGGTAAAGTTATAGAACATGTAGGTAAAGTTATAGAACATGTAGGTAAAGTTATAGAACATGTAGGTAAAGTTATAGAACATGTAGGTAAAGTTGTAGAACATGTAGGTAAAGGTAAAGTTATAGAACATGTAGGTAAAGTTATAGAACATGTAGGTAAAGTTATAGAACATGTAGGTAAAGTTATAGAACATGTAGGTAAAGTTATAGAACATGTAGGTAAAGGTAAAGTTGTAGAACATGTAGGTAAAGGTAAAGTTATAGAACATGTAGGTAAAGTTATAGAACATGTAGGTAAATTTATAGAACATGTAGGTAAAGTTGTAGAACATGTAGGTAAATTTATAGAACATGTAGGTAAAGTTATAGAACATTTAGGTAAATTTATAGAACATGTAGGTAAAGTTGTAAAGTTATAGGTAAAGTTAAAGAACATGTAGGTAAAGTTATAGAACATGTAGGTAAAGTTATAGAACATGTAGGTAAAGTTATAGAACATGTAGGTAAAGTTAAAGAACATGTAGGTAAAGTTATAGAACATGTAGGTAAAGTTGTAGAACATTTAGGTAAAGTTAAAGAACATGTAGGTAAAGTTATAGAACATGTAGGTAAAGTTATAGAACATGTAGGTAAAGTTATAGAACATGTAGGTAAAGTTATAGAACATGTAGGTAAAGTTATAGAACATATCTGTCTGACAACTAAATACTACAATGTATTACCAGTAATTGGACCTTAGACATTTTGAGAGTTGATTTCCAAAACAATTATATAATGCATCATTGAATTGCATTGAACAGAGAAAAGAGATTTACATTCAAATGTTTTTGTTAGAACTCGGTTACAATGTTCTTGGAAAGAGACCACCAGCCTTCCGCAAGTAAACTGGCAAAATTTTTCACAAAATCAGCTGAGGTTCCAACAGGGCTCAAACTTGCACTGACAAGAGGTGAGAGACTTCATGGTTTTAAGTTCAATGCTTGAACCACTCGCCCTTATAGGCCTCCCCATTCAAATGATAAAGAAATATCTATTGATTGGTAGAACGAAAACATTGGACTGCACATAAAAAAGAGTTGTTTTTAAAAGATAAATAAATTTCATTTTTAGTCCCCAGAAGTCACAAGTAATTCATTTTATTTATTTTTAACTTTAAGCATCTAAATGTATTTTTTTATTTAACCATTAGGGTTTGAATAAAATGGGAAGAAATCATATACACTTTGCTGCAGGTGAACCAGGTGAAAGTGGTGTAATTAGTGGTAAGTAATTAAACCTTTAGTCCAAAATTCCATTATCATTTAGTCTTCCTTTTGACAAAAATAAGAGAAGTAATCAAAGTAAAAGTACATCAGGGGCCCATTTTACGAACGGTTCTAAGTCCTAAATCCCAACTTTTAGTCCTAACTACCATGGCAACACATCGCTGATTGGTCAGTTCATCCCATGACAATCAGGAATAAGACTTAGGATTTAGGACTTAGGACCTTTCGTAAAATGGACCCCAGTAATTTAAAATGCTGAAATATATGTTTGATACATCACTGCTAATTGAGGTCAGAAAATCATAAAGAGTATAACTAGGGTCTAGAGTATTGGAGGGTCTTCTTCATATTTGAATACGAAATTGATTACAGTTATGACCTTCTTTTAATAAAATAGCAATTTCATTGATAATTTGATGTTTTCTTTGATATAAACTTCAAAAAACCACTTTACAGGTTTTCTGGGACACAAAGAGTAGGCTAGTATGAAATAATGCATAATACTTGCTAAAATACTGTAAATAAGATGATTGGCTTTTATAACATGTCATAATATCTTTAAACAGAGATATATTCTTAGTATATTTTGCAATATCACTAACATTAACAACTGAGCGGTATTGTCAAATGGGTGAAAAATTCATTAAGAACATTTCTGTGTTTAAAGATATCAGGTCTTATTAAAGCTAACATTTACAACTGAGATTTTGTAAACATTGATGGTTTTGTTTATAGTACATATATTTATAAATGCAATACTTAAAAAACAACAACAACAACAACACATTTACAACTGAGTAAGAAAATTTAGATTAGATAATGTCTCCATCCCTTGACACAAGATCATTCAGTATTATCTAGAAGACTAGGGAACTTATTCACAAAGCCACCCATTAGCTTACAAGTATTTCATCATCTCTTTCCTCTTTAACCAAGGCTTTGTGAATAAGGTCCGGAAAATAGTTCGAGTTTCAAATGCTTAGACAAAATTTCCGGAGAGCTAATGTCATACCTGTAGTGTTGCCAATGATGGCCACAGACAAAAACTATAACATGGACTATATCTTTTGAAATATAAATAATAGAGATTTGATATTACAAATCTGCAGTTGTTATAATCAGCCATTTCACGTGGTGCCATGTCCTTTGACCTTGTGACCCAGATAATGCCATTTGACCCTCTTCTTGGTATAAATTTCAGTAATGCTGCCACAAGCAATATTATTGTCTTCTGATAACTCTTCATGTTTGATACATTAATGATGGGCGAATTGTCAATTAATTAATATACTCACTTCATGATCTACCTGTGATGTTTACATTTGTATAGATAATTATTTACCTGTGATATTTACATTTGCACAGATAATAATTTACCTGTGATATTTTTAAGGTATGAGAAGCACTTGTGAAGTGATAATTACAATCAACTTGGAGAAAGCTTTGAAAGGTGAGTTATGGTGGTCTCTGTATTGTCTGGTTGCTTTGTTGTCATATATCCTATTATATAATATGATTAATGACCATGATCCTTTAAACATTGGGGACTCTAAATTCTATTTAAGCATGGGTTTGAGTCCCCATTTGAACCAAGGTTTTATTTCAAGAGAAGGTTTTCCAGTTTGACTTACTTAGGGCTGATGCTCTTCTTCCAGGTACTCTGTAGTCTGATTTACTCGACCCAATATCTAAATCTGGCTGCCAGTCAAAATTCTTGAGTGTTGCATAAAATGCCATCAAAACAAAACACTTTTGATGAATACATTTAGTATAAACATATAGATACAGCAGTGTAGAATATTAAATCACATTTCTATTTGTTATTCACATGACCTTTACCTTATCTCTGGGTGAAATCCTTTGAAACCTACCTAAACACTCTCCGTTGTAACCATGCATTTCAGATAATCATATTTATGACATAATTTCAGTCAGTATTTGATGATTATCATAAGTTAAAACAGTATTTCATGAACAATTCATTTAGTTTACTATTCTTATCTATCTGTTATCTAGATTTAACTTGATCTGCTAGCTTTAACCTGCTATTGATATTTCCAGTCTGTCATATAAGAATTTGAACTGACATAGATCAGGCAAATACATGTTTATTGAACTTTATTTCATTGGTCACTTTTTTATGGTGTATTCTTTTTTTATTTTAAGATGGAATCAAATTTTTCCGATCAGCAAATAATGTGATATTGTCCCCCGGTGATGAAAAGGGCTACATATATCCTTGTTACTTTGACTCGGCAGTAAACAGAAGTCCATGTAAGTCGTGAACTGATTATCTATGGTAGCATTTACAAAATGAAGTCAGAACTTGTCGTGCTGATCTTGTTACTTTTATACCAAAATTAAATTAATGAAATATCCAGTTACTCTCTGGCACACATGTCCAACTATAAATAGAAACATCCACACACATAGATACACATACACACACACATACATATATGCACACACATACAAGCACACACACATATATATATATATACACACATATACATGCACACACATGTACACATATATATATATACCATATACACATACACAAATACACACACATGTACACACATATATGCACATACTCAAACACACACATGTACACACATATATATGCACATTCAAAAACACACATGTACACACACATACACACACATGAACACACACACATATATACACACACAAATATGTACAGACATACACATGCAAACAAATATGTATACACACACAAATATACACATATGTACACACATACACACACAAATATGTACACACACAAATATACACACATACACACACAAATATGTACACATACACACACACAAATATGTACACACACATGAACACACACACACACATGTCATTTGTATCATTGAGATCTGTTCCAGTTATCGATATTGAGTTGAACACTTTCATTCAGATCAAAAATTAGAGTTCAACGCAAATGTTACAAGTGAAGACGTCGGCTCTAAGATCCCCGGACTACATTCAAATGAAGGAGGGAAGAAAAAGAGGAAAAAACAAAAATCGCACCAAAAGGAAAGGAGACATGATCATGAGACCAAAGAAAAAAAAGACATTGTAAAAGACAGTCCAGAGGACTTGATTAGTGAAGTGTCAATACTTTCTGGTAAACATTTTATTTTGAAGCACTCTTATTCATATATTTGTATATACCATATTTGTCCTTATAAGGGCGCCAGTAATTGGCATACAGGGCGTCTTTATTTTGAAATTTTTTCTTTCATGATGCAAATTTTTATTACGTTGCAAAAAATGATGAAATACTCCGCTTTGCAAAGTTTTCTACAATGTATATAGCTCTTTGTACTGATAAAATGACCTTGTATGTAAATATTAATGATATAATAGTGACAGAAATAGTAATGATCATGATAATAATGATTATATGGAAAATATCGGTATTGAAATGAAAACCTGGATATTACTACGTGTTGTTAATTACACGTTTTTCTTTTGTACAGCATACGCATGGTTTTTTTTACCCGATGTCAGCAATTTACTGTGAATGGTCCTGCATTAAACAATAAATCTTAGCAGAACTGTGGGACTGGTACACAGAAAGTAATTTACATGGAAAACTATTCATTGCGTAATTAGTGTAAATTACCCCCCATATGTAAATTTCCATGCTTACAGTATTTCCTCACATCAATTTAGAGAATTGTTACAATAAATTTGATTTGATTTACAAAAAAGATGAACCTGTCAAGGAATATTGGGATGAGGAACCAGTGGAGAAGGGTGCCACTAATGCTGTTGATGTGACTGAATCAGAACCACAGACTGATGTGAAAGGAGAAGAAAAAGACGATGAGGAGGCAGGAGCAAATCAGAAAGAGTTTATGAGACAACCATCGGGAGAAGAGATTAAAACAAAACACGGTAAGAGTCGTGTCGAAATCTGATCACATGACATAACAAGTAAATAATATATGTTGAATATGTTTATGAAATGATGAACTAAATGACATGATTTTTAACACAGTGTGTGTGATTTATATCTCATGTACAGTATGTATTCAGTCAAACTTGCATTAAAGGTCACCTCTGTATAAAAGGACCCTGCCTATAAAGGGCCTTCAAACATAACCCTTGTTAAAGGCCACCTGTCTATAACGACTAATTTTGCCTTCCCTTGAGTGGCCTTTAAAGACAGGTTTGACTATATATATATATATATATATATATATATATATATATATGTGTGTGTGTGTGTGTGTGTGTGTGTGTGTGTGTGTATCAGAGATCACCACATGATGTGAAACACAGATAGAAGAGACGCTCAGGGTGGAGACAGTGATATGTTTCAAAAATGATTTATGGCAGCTTATAAAGACATGAAAATTTGATTCACAATTTCTACGTAATAAGTTTAACTGACAATGTTTATCAAGAACTAAGGTATCCATTGATTATCTGTACAATACAAAAGGGCATTAACTGAGTTTACAGAAAAAATTATTTTGATTTTTTTTCTACTTTTACTACTTGTACTTGATGTACAGTAACAAATAAGAGCTATACACAAGGGCATAAATATATTATATTCCTGTATATTCAGTGAAAACAAGGTCAGGTCCAGTGTGGTATGTATATACAAATAGTAAGGTCGAATTAATCAATTGCAAAATCAATTGCAAGTGAATAATTGCCAAACTTGGTTTCTCACGCAATTTTCACAATACATAAGAAATTGAAGGTTTTTTGCCTGTGTATATCTCTTTTTTTGTTATTGTACATCAATATTGGTAGTAAAAAAGGAAAGAAGTATTTTGAAAAAAAAACTTTAGCTCATGCCCCTGTGAAAGCATTGAAACTGTAATTTTTTAAATCGGAGTTTATCAGAACAAATTCAACCATGCTTTTTCAATCCATTTTGTAGGTCTTAATAATCTCTAATGACATACTTTTTTACCTGTATTCTAATTCCACTGTATGTTTTATTATATGATATGCCTAGGGTATATTTTATTTTATGTTGGGCTATATAGACAACATCTATTCAACCATGTGATCATCTGCTTGTGGTACATGATATATACATAATTATATTCAGATCATAATTTTGATCTTGCATTCATTAAAGATTGTAATTGTTCCTCTTGTATTATTCCAAATGATTTACATGCGTTTCAGAAATGAGCACTGTGGAAATATCTGAACCAGATTGTTGTATTAGTGCGGTAGACTTTCTCAAAAAACGTAAGGCAGTAGCGATTTACTGCCATATATCTGATGAAAAGTTGAAAAATATCATTTGTGTGGGCGATGAATGCGCATACGACTTTAAATTAAATGACAATCTGATGACTGAGGGTGGATTACAAACATTTTTTTCTGAAAAACAACCACTAAAGGTAGGTTCTTTTTAATATTCTCCAAGATAACTTATCAAAATGTAAAGTTGTTAAATGAATTAAGAACAGACAAGTGCAACACATTATCAAAAAGTTGTTGAATAACATCAGAACAGAAAAATACAACATGTCAAAGTTGATAAATAACATCAAAACAGAAAAATGCAATATGTCAAAGTTGATAAAAAACATCAGAGCAGAAAAATGTAACATGTCAAAGTTGATAAAAAACATCAGAACAGAAAAATGTAACATGTCAAAGTTGATAAATAACATCAGAACAGAAAAATACAACATGTCAAAGTTGATAAATAACATCTGAACAGAAAAATGCAGCATGTCAAAGTTGTTAAATAACATCCACACAGAACAACGCAACATGTGAAAGTTGATAAATAACATCTGAAAAGAAAAATGCAACATGTCAAAGTTGTTAAATAACATCCACGCAGAACAATGCAACATGTCAAAGTTGATAATAACATCCAACTAGAGAAATGCAAAATATTAAAGTTGATAAATAACATCTGAACAGAAAAATGCAACACGTCAAAGTTGATAATAACATCTGAACAGAAAAAAAGAGAATATGTACAGGTGGACACCAGGATTTGCATCAACACTAGGAAATACATGCCTCATGTGCATAAAAATATGTATTTATTATAAGAAATATCATTTTTAAAGGGGCATTAACTGTGTTTACCAAAAGTAATTATTTCAAGTTTTTCAACTCATACTACATGTACTTGTATTTGATGTACAGTAACAAATAAAAGCTATACACAGGCATAAAAAATCCTACATATTTGGTGAAAATAAGGTCAGGTCCTGTATGATATTCATATACAAATAGTACAGCTGAGTTTATCATTTGCAAATTAAAAGCTGCTGAATCTAGAGATTTCAAACAGTTTTCATAAAATATATAGGAATTTAAGAATTTTTATGCCTGTATTTATCTCTGTTTTTTTTTGTATTGATATCAATATAAGTAGCAAAAATTGAAAAAACAAAAAAAAATCCACACCTAATGCCCTTCATGAAAGACTGATGTTTTACAAAGATTCATATACTGCTCATGGTGGCTTATAACAAAATAACAGAAGATAAAGTTTGGACTTATATATTGGTATATTTTGATATAAACAGCTCTATCTATTTTTCTTAAGTTGTAGCCTATAATATCTATTGAGGTACAAGTAAGATCTAACAAAATCTTTTCAATTTGAATATTAAGATGAATTCATACAGTAATGCACTAAAATTGATGCAGCTTTTTATTTTTCTCTACAAATTTCATATAAAACAACATTTTTTCAAAACATTATTACAAAGTCATTTCCCATTCAATTTCAATACAATTTCCCCAATAAACCATGTTTGTTTCTGCATAGGCGTCAGAGCCGGGGGGCTAGGGGGGGGGCTTAGCCCCCCCACTTTTTTGGCAAAGATAGGCATAAGTGTTGAAAATTGGGGCTTAGCCCCCAAGACGTTTCTGGCGTGTGTGTGTTTTAAGTTGGTTTAGCCCCCCCACTTCTGGCGTGTGTGTGTTTTAAGTTGGTTTAGCCCCCCCACTTTCAATTTGCTTCCGACGCCTATGTTCTGTATTTGTTTTCAATATGGTATCGTGTTAGATTTTACAAGGTTTCACCCTGATAGAGATCATAGGCTGATATGATGGGGGAAAATGTAAGATTTTGCTGAATTAACGATAAATTTGATATCTTATTAACTATAAAATTTTATCGTCCCAAGACAAAATGAAGTTAAAGAGGCTACATCAGTTCTGCAATTTTATTCTCCAGATATTTCATGGAATTGCATGGCCAGCCAAAGTACTTTTGGATGAATACGATATTTTGCTTGATGGAACAGATGTTTCAGATACCAAGGTAACAGGATTTTTATTTATGATTAAATCTGGAATATAAAATAATTCTTAATTAAATGGATAATCTTAAGTATGTGAATAGTTTCAGGAGCTGAAAATTCCTTAAGTCCGAGGTCCGGGACCTACATATTTTATTTTCAGACTCTGTCGTTTTCTTGCTGTGTGGGTCCAAGGACCTAACAAGTCTGAATCAATGAATGACTATTCTGTCAACTTCTTTATTTCTAAACTTTATTTGTTTCCTTTGTAAAGTTAAATTGTCATTTTCTCATATGATTTTGGCAGTTTTTGGTTTATATAATTTTGTGTCCCCACCTTTGATAATTGTTATTTGTATTGACTGATTATATTAAAACTATGACTTAGATTTACTGTTATTCGCCCCATAAGTTTATGTTAGAGGACCAGACCCAGGCAAAATTTAACAAAAAAGTCCTGGACTCGAGCAGCTGAAAAAAATATTTCAGCCCCTGAGTTTTAAGTTGGTACTTTTGGAAAGTCTTAAGTCTGAATAATTTTAAGTTTATGGATAATGTCAAGTCTATAAATACATTAATTAAATTCCAGTTACTTCCTTTCCACCTTTTACATGTACGGTATATGAAGCAAGCAGTCCGTTTGAATTTGGCTTTCTGTCTCTGTTCATAATTTGGAAATTGATAACAATGTTGTTAAAAATAATACCAGTAATATTGAATAACATTGGACAGGCAAATGTTTTATAATTTTCTTTTATATACAAGTACTATTGTTTTGTTACCCAATCAAAAGTCCTGCTGTGATTCACTGTCGGCAGTGGTTGTATTGGCAAGTACACCAATAATACCACCATTCGTTCCTCATACGATAATAATATGAAAAATAATCTTCACACAGTTGCACTTATATGTCAAATATGTACATTTTTATTGTAAAATCTGATCAAAAATTAGGATAATTAAAATTGATTGTCAATCAAAATTTACAACCAAAATTGGTTGTCAGTCGAAATTGATTTTCAGAAGTTTACAATTAGAATTAATTTTCAGTAGAAATATACATTTAGAATTGGTCGTCAGAAGAAATTTACAATCAAAATTAATTGTCAGTAGAATTTACAACCAAAATTTTCTTAGTAGAAATTTACAATTAGGGTGAATTCACATGAATTTGTTTATTTGTTAGCGAAATATATCATTTATTATGGGTTGTTATGTAATAACAACCTATTATGGGTTTACTTCGGCTTTTCATCGAGGGCTATCCTGTTAGCAGTGAAGAGTCACGGAGGTTGTATTCGCACTTCTTGTGAAATATAGTCCAACTGAAGAATTCAACTTTTACAGAAAAATCAAATATTTCGGTGTAACTGAAATTAAATCTAGTTTGAATAATCATTAAATAAAATACCAAATAATTCTACTTACTTCTGCCTCTCGAAATTATACAATACGATTTGTAGTTTAGGTTCAACAAAAAGTCATCAATCTATTTATAAATATGGAATTCCACTAAATAAGATTCCATTGATGTTGAGCCTGTCTTGAAAAACTGCAGTATTACTCTGCCATTCATCATATTTATATTGACAGCTACATGCATACAGCGATGTAAATAGAAATAATTACATATCGCTGATACCAACATGAAGCTAAATCAGTTTCTGTTGAACACTCAAGAACATGTATGTTTTCTAGTCCATGGAAAAATGAAAATAAAAGCAGAATAGAGGGGATAGCATCGAGTAGAAGGTGCTTGTTATGCAAATGGCGCGTGAAATTCATTGTGAATAAGTTCCTGTCCATTCTGAAAACTATAAAATTGACTTGTTTGTCAACTAATTGCTATACATAACCTGCATTAATGAGATTCCCTGTGCATATTTCCTTTATTTATACACCCTATATGGTTACCACATGCTTTACATAACCAGCGACTGCTCAATTTCAGCGGATGGTCACTTGTATAATGTGTGTATATTGATATTGCAAAGGGAGGTAACTTGAATATTGAACGTTACAATTTCCAGTTCTCGTTTCCACGGAAGTTGGGGAAAATCGCCATGTCCATTGTCGGGTGTTTACACGACATTTATCAAAACTTTTGAAGGTAATCACAATTAGATTGGGATGTATATACCTAAACTTTTTGTGTAATGGATTTCAAACAAAAACGATGTCTTCAACAAAGTTTTATCCATTGTCGAAAGCGATGTTAATAAGTGAAATTGGTGATAGATCGTTTTGCTACATCGCGACTTTAGGCCCCAATTATGTAGATGAAAAAATATTTCTTTAGCAATAAACATTGGGTAAACTGTCTTTTTCACTCTGTACAGTTATTTATATTAACTAATACAAGATAGAGAACGTTGTTTGGTTGTTTATTTAGTCTACGCAGAGGATGTGTTCATGCACCACGGTAATCCCTTTGGGGATTCTGTCGCGGCCGTTTTATTGTTGGGGCAATACGATAAAACTGCCTCGGCAGAATCTTTAAAGGGATTAGTACCACGGTATTACCATCAGTAAAAGCCCTAAATAGGATTGTTAACGTTCGATACTAAAAGCCCTGTTTGTTTTAAATCACAGCCATTTTTCACGATGAAAAAAATGATTTTACTTGTTCCCAGTGTCATGTTTGGTTTAAATTTAAGTAGGTTCCATAAATGCTCACATTTTATTTTGAAATGAGTGTTAATGCATGACAGACAATATTTAAAGTTGGGGCGAAAGTAGGCGGAACTTTCTGTCCCGATTTTAAGCATTTTTTTTGGAGGGGGGTTAAAATCAGGCACCAAAAAAAAATTCGCTTAAAATCGGAGCAGAAAGGTCGGCCTAGTGCGGAAGATACAACATATAAAATTCAGAATGTTAATTATGAATTTATTAAACGGCAGGAAATTGATTTTTTTTTTAGATTTACATTAATTTGTTATATTTTTATATTTTTATTTCATATATGTTGGATAGAAGTAGTTTGATTCCCATGGCTATTTTGCCAAAATAACAATCCATTTCAGTACTTTCAGTACTTTGATTTACTATAGACACCTTCATTTTTTCCATAAATGTTGTGTATTTTCACGAGTTAACCAGGCTCTTAAGCAAGCGTGCTTCAAGCCGTGTTTTCCAAGTGTTTAGAACGCGGCGCATATACCACTGGTTTACAAAAGGAATTCCGGCAGGTTTACGTCATTCATATATGGCTAACCAAGCAATCAAATGAAAGCTTACATGTTCTATTTTCTTCCTATACTTGAGTTTACAGAAACGCAAGGTCAAACGGTGTTTGTTTACAGTTTTCACACTTTGGACAGATTTTTAATAGTAATACCGCTTCTATTTCATAAAACTCAGTCAGAATTTAAATCAGCTACATTTTTTTTTTATAAAATTACATGGATTTCATCTCGATATCTCAAGAATGTCGCGCTGAAATGGATTTTATACCCCTTGCCCTTGCAATTATCCAAATTCAGCGATCTGGGCGGTGACATCATTTGACATTTTATCGAGAGGTGAGGTACCATATTGTCTACACTTTTACAGTAGTACTTATGGTTACAAAATATGGACTTTTTGTGAAATAAAATTTGATGTAACATGGGTTGTAGTTCATCTTTTTTAATGAAATAAAAAGGGTTATGCTGCAAATTTATTTAAAATTAAATTAATTAAAATAAAATGATTATTTTCATGATAAAACAAAAAATAAATCAAATTTTGCATTTCAAATTTTAACCTGAATCCCCTATTGCAATAAAAAATACATGTAAATTAATCATAATGACATGATTATCATAATTCAGTTACCCTGGACATATTGCATGTCATTAATTGTTTATTCTTTCCATTTCAGATTTTGTATTCAAATGTGTCTAACATTGGAGATGTTTCTTTACAAGACCTTAAAGCATTGAACTTTGATGAGAGGGATTGGCCATCCTGGGATGGAAATGCCGACATTTTTGTGGAGAGATGTCAAGTGATGTTGAAGGCACATGATTTAATGCTAAGGTAAAATTAGAATGTGAATGCCATATAGAAATGTAAATATCAGTGCCAAGGTAAGATTTGTTTCAGGTAGAATCAATTTCAGATTCTGATTCACATGTATCATGATAAGCAGATGGTTGAATAGAGGTTTGTTTTGACATTGTTTTACCCCCGAAATTGAAAATTGGGGAGCATATTGTATTTGGACTGTCTCTTTAATTGGTTGCCTGTTTTCATTATTTTGGTTTTCGTCAAATAATTTGTTTCTTTCCTCAGATCCCAACATAATTTGGTATATTGATTCATATCAATGTGATCTAGCATGAGTATGAATATAGCCAACATTCAGCAATATTTTCCAGAGTTATGGGTCTTTAAAATCTTAATGAATGACTTCGTTCTAAAATACATTTACTGAAATAAGGGCACTAAAAAAACCTTACTGATAATGGACTTCAAATTTGACATACTTGAAATGCTGACTTTAACTCATCTACCCCTGAGAAATAATAGACTCTACTTAAAGTCAATGACACAGGTCAGTCCAAATGTGTCTTCAGGGGTGAATGGGTTAACATTGCCATACTTGAATAGGGACTTTACTGGTCAGGGACCAGTAACGGGCAAGGACCAGTAGCCATTATTTCAGCTATATAGAACATGATTTTGTGAGATTTTTTAGATCAGTCATGAGATGATGGACATTTTTCTCCAACAGAAGTAAAAAAAATTATTGTCATGGTGCATAATAAAAATGAAATCGCATCATAGACTGGTACTGGTCCTAGCTGGCTACTGGTCCCCGATCAGTAATGTTGCTGCACTGATATAGGGATGTTCAAAGAACACTCAATGCAGTGGTTGACATCACATTCAAATTTAATGACACTCGACAGTAACTTGCGACATCTCCAAATAATTGAAAAATCTTTGAAGGAGATAGAGCAACATTATAAATAAAAGAGAATCATGGGTTAATTTTATTGGCTCAAAAGTCTTGACCTACTTATCAGAGAGTAGGTAATGATAATATCCAGCTCTCTTGACAAAAAACTCCTGACATAATTAATACAGGTGATTGAAATTATTTGTTAATGAATTAAGATCAATTACTACTTTATTTTGATATAGATATGTGTCATACAATTTTGAGAAAATGCCACAACGATGTTGGATGTATAAAACAGTAAATTATTGAATTCATCCTCATCATTGAGGATGCCAATGACATCTAATGCTCTATCCAAAAAATAATTATAAATGAAATTATATACATGCTTTCTTTCTTTGCAAATATACCTGTAAAGTCCTGTTGTGTGTATACAATTGAGAACCAAAGATGGTCAAAATGTTACTTTCTGGATCTTTCAAAATTCCTTAGTGGTCAGGCAGACTTTGCGGTGTCAAGAGCCAACTGCATTTCTGCATTTTACTGTATATATACATGTAGATAGTGAATGCCTAATGACATATGATCTATCCTATAAAAATTCAAAATTTATTTTGTGAATTTTGAAATCCATGAGAAAAAAAATATTACTTATAAAATTTAAGCAATTTTGAAATTCTTCATTACATTAAAGTGTATTTGAATCATATCCAGAAATGTGGAACTACAATTTATTTTGTCAAAAGATTTATCACAATTATAAAATATTTTGCAGTTGGCTTAAAAATAAACTCCCAAAAAAAGATATCTTCGAGGAAGCGGAAAGACTTGTGGACAGAAGAAAATATGAGGAAGCTAAAAAAGAAAAAAAAGCAAGAAAGACGCCGAAAAAGAATAAAAAGAAGTCATAATAAAAGAACATGAAACGGGAGCCTAAATTTAGCTTAAAGCTGGAATTGTCTTTCAAATTGTTGTAAAACTTTACATCTTTTAATTTGATAGAAAGAGGAAATATAATTAATCCACAAGAGTACTAATCTAGCTGATTGATTTAGAATCCACTTAAAGTGAAATGTTGTAAATAAATAAATCTTGATTGATATTTCAGTCATGCATGTGATGTTAATCTAGAAGTGTTTATGTACATAAGTATTTTTTATTTTGAAAATCTATATTTCTGATGTTTTAATTGTACAATGTAATTTTGTAAATTTGGTGTATTGAACCAGATATGAATATTTCAAGAGTTTTGAAGTCTGACGAGAAATATATGTAAATATTTACAGTGTGACTATTCTATATCTCCTTGAATACTGACTTGTATTGTTAAAGCTGAAAAGACAGATTTATATACCAATATATTCTTGTGAAAACAGCTGTGAAGAATGTCACAATTTACTTGCTTGTACAGACTCTCAGATATCATTAAACACAATATAAGGAGTGCCGTCTATAAATGTCCTACCTTCTAAGTAGCTTTCAAAAAAGGAAGATATGTACAATCAACATTTTAGGGAACACTAAGAAGAAAAAACACCTGTCTGGTATGACCACAGTTAAAAAACATTTCTTATTAATACAATTCCTGTCCTCAGCTTTCACATTTCTTGTTACATTTAAAGGGATTAAAAGAAATGTTTCATCATATTGTCATAAATATACACATAGATCATAGTCCTTTTGAAGGCTTACTAGCCCCCCTCCCCAGATAAACTGGGGAACTGTAGTATTTGTCTGTATCCATCTGTCCGTTCATCCTTCAGTTGTTATAGTGTTATTGTTACGATTTGGTAATTACTTACTATTGACTTAATTCTTGCTTCATAAGTAGGGGTTACACACATATAGTGATTTAGAAATACTCTTAGAATGCTTGTTACAGTTGGAACAACTATATCTGTTATAATTATCACCATACTTGTCTATAATGATCATCTCTGTAAAAAGGACACTGCTATTCTCATTAACACGCACCATTTGATGAAGATTTGTTGATGTGATTGTGCTAGAATGTGATCAGTGTTGGAGGTGGTCTTTGTATACAGGTGGACATTATAGACAGGTGGGTGGTTTTCTTATATGATTGGTTATATTACCTGTACATATTGCTTTATAAGTGCTGCTGGGGTTTGCACTGTTTATATTTGAACAGTAGTCTAGGTATTTAGTGTTTTGTACTCTTGTTGTTATACATACATAAAGCAAAATTATCATTTACCAACGAATGCAAAGTGGCAGTGTGCTGTTGACTTTTATTTCAGTAAATATCTGTTATTTGAGATTGTTGTTGTCATGGCATTCAAAAACAAAAACGAATACATGTTTTTAAAATAGAGGTAAATAATTGGTTTTGGGGGTTGACCCCTGTGCCTTTTTTTAAAAAATGTTTTTTTGGTCATCTCATACAGGATAGTTACTTTATGTTTGTTAATAGAACATCATTTACATGTCTTACTCACTGATTGATCTATATATAAGTCACAAATTGTCAGTCAAATAAGAACATATAAAAATAATAATATAAAATGGGGTTTTGGATTTAGTATTTTTCAATACTCGCATCTATTTATTTTTCATACATTTTTTTTTGTCTTAACTTAAACGAATATTGATGTGGAATACACATTGTATTTATAGCTACCATGTCTACCACACAGGTGATAGAGTCAGCAGATAGGGACTCAGGTGACTGAGTCAGGGGGTAGGGACTCGGCTTACTGGATCATAAGTTCTTCAGATAGGACAAGGACACAGGTGACTGAGTCACAGGTAGGGACTCGGATGACTGAGTCATTGTGTAATGACTCGGGTGATTGGGTCAGAATATACATGTAGGATAAGGACTCAGGTGATTGAGTCGGGGGTAGGGACTCGGGTGACTGAGTCAGAGGGTAGAGACTCAAGTGACTGGATCAGAAGTTCTGTAAGATAGGAAAAGGACTCAGGTGATTGAGTCAGGGGGCAGGAACTCGGGTGACAAAGTCAGGGGTCAGGAACTTGGGTGACAGAATCAGGGGTTACGGACTTTTGAGACTGTTTCAGAGTTTCTATAGATAATATAGTGACTCAGGTAATGAGATTGGAGATTCTGTAGATAGGGACTTGCATGACTGAATCAGGGGTAGAGACTCAAGTGACTGAGTTATAGTTTCTGTCGATAGGGTAAGTACTAAGATGATTCTTAAGTCTTTTATCTCTTGATTTTTTTTATTTTAAGTGTTATATGTTAGATTTATGATTTTGCCTCTTAAATCATTTATTGAGAATTATTTTAGAAAGTGGAGTTAATCATTGGTAGATAAAAATGTTTATTCTAACCCCCCCAACAGAGGGAGATTAAGATGTTTATTCTAACCCCAATAGAGAGAGATTAACTTCATATCAAGTTACATTTCTTAATTGTTCTTGTACACCAATTTTTAGTTTCTGTGTTACATGTTGAGGTCAAAATGTACAAATACAAACACATACATAGTTGCATATGTATTTAGTTCATTACTTGTGTGATTAATATCTTAGATATTTATTTTAGTGATTGATTTGCTGAAATTTTTGGAATATGAATTCAAATCTCTGTAATTTTACATCACATTATGATAATCTTGCTTTGAATAAAAATCTGAAACTCGCATTTGATGGTTATTATGAGTTGTTATGTAATAACAACCTATTATGGGTTTACTTCGACTTTTCATCGAGGGCTATCCTGTGAGCAGTGAAGAGGTCATGGAGGTTGCATTTTTAAAATATAGTCCAACTCAAGAATTCAACTTTTACAGAAAAGTCAAATATTTTGGTGTAAATGAAATTAAATCTAGTTTGAATTATCATTAAATGAAATACCACATAATACGATTTGTAGTCCGGTTAAACAAAACGTCATCGATCTATTTATAAATATGGAATTCCACTCTATAAGATTCCAGTGATGTTGAGCCTGTTTTGCAGTATCACTCCGCCATTCATCATATTGATATTGACAGCTACAAGTATACAGTGATTTTAAATATAAATAATTACATATCGCTGAAACCAACGTGATGCTAAATCAATTTCTATTGAACTCGAGAATATGTATGTTATTAGTCCACGGAAAAATGAAATAAAAGCAGAATAGAGGGTATAGCATCAAGTAGGATGTGCTTGTTATGCAAATAGAGCGTGAAATTCATTGCGAATAGGTTTTTGTCCAGTTTTAAAACTGTCAAATTAACGTATTTGTTGACTAATCGCTATACATAACCTGCCATAATGAGATTCCCTGTGCATATTTCCTTTATTTATACACTCTATATGGGAGCCGACCTGGCGCTCGACTCTTGATCGTGAGTTCGTTTTTTTTAAATAAAAGCCATTTTTCACTACGAAAAAATTATTTTACCTGTTCACAATGTCATGTTTGGTTAAAATTTAAGTAGGTCCCAAAATGCTCACGTTCTATTTTGAAATGAGTGTTAATGCAAGGCAGACAATAGATTCTGTTTAAAGTTGGTGCGGAAGATACAGCGAATAAAATTTAGAATGTTAATTTTGAATTTATTTAGAGGCATGGAAATCTTTTTTTAGATCTACATTATTTTGATTCATTTTCATTTCATATATGTTAGATAGAAGTAGTTTGAATCTCATGGCTATTTTGCCAAAATAACAACCCATTTCAGTACTTTGATTGTTGCTTTGTTTTTCGTTTTCTTAGACAATATGCCAATGTACATATTTGCTCACTTCGATCAGATATATAAACAAAAAATTTCTTTCAAAGGACATCTAGTGAAAATCCCAGAATAGTTACAATAGTTTATCTGTTGACAGACAGGGGAGATAACTGTAATATCATTTCCTCCCTTTCTCTGTGTTAAATTACTTGTAAAATGTTCTCTGCTTTAGTTTTATTGGCAGACCAATATCTGAGAACAAGAATAAAATAATCTTGTGTACCATCAGTTCTTTGTCCTTCTAATGAACAGTTTCATACATCTTTTTATACACAACAAACTGATGACAAATGGTGAAATAGGACGGTTTTCACAAAACATTTCCACTCGCTTTTTTGTCCACATAAACAGATTGTCATTTTATTTATTCTCTGTCTGTTGTTTTTTTAGAAAAGTACACAGGCATGAAAGTGTATTAAGATATGAATAGATAGGTTCCAAATTTGTTGAAGTTTAAGTGTACACAAAGACTAAATGTTTATAGTTTATTATAATAAGATTTAGGTTAATAAATGTTTATGGTTGAGGTTGGTTTATCTGATTGGCAGATGTTTAGGTTTACTAGTTAAAGTATCTAACTGGTTGAGTTTAAAATCATATGGCAGCGTATTAGTATCACCCTAGAAAAAAATATCTCCTAGGTAGGATATATATCTTACGCTAGACTTAGTATCTCCTATGTAGGATTTATTATCTCCTATGTAAGACTCATTATCTCCTATGTAAGACTTTTATCTCCCAGGTAGGACTTATTATCTCCTACGTAAGATTTAGTATCTCCTACGTCGGACAGAACCAAGCACACACGCTTCATACTTAGACATTTTACTTAATATAAACACAGACGAGAAATTAGCAACTAAGCTATACGATAAACGCGACGATTTCGGCTTTCCCATCGTAAATTTTTCACATTTAAGTAGTAATATCCCTCAGTCACCCGCATGTTGAGTTTATATTTCACAAATGATCCGATATGCCAGGGCGTGCACAACATATGAAGATTTCATATACAGAGGTAAACTACTCGCTGACAAATTATTGACACAGGGATATCGAAAACCGCGTTTAATGTCAACGTTCCGCAAATTTTACGGTCGGTATAATAGTCTTGTTTGCGACTACTCTATTTCACTAAGTGAAATGTTGAGTTGCCTTTTCGTTGGCGTTGTTGAGACGTCTGTACCAATTGTGACGAGGATACACTCCTCACTTGTTTCATTGGACTTGACTGTGGACTCACGGCGGGTGTGACCGGTCAACAGGGGATGCTTACTCCTCCATGGCACCTGATCCCACCTCTTGGTTTCCGGAGGTCCGTGTTTGTCCGTTTTTACCGGATTTGTATCTATGTCCTGGACATTCTGTTGGTTTATACTTTGGTATCTGAAATTTTTATACTTATTATCTCCTACATAGGATTTATTAACGCCTGTGTAGGACTTATTAACTCCTGTGTAGGACTTATTAACTCCTTGGTAAGATTTTGTTTCTCCTACGTAATACTTAGTATCTCCTATGTAAGAGTTGACTAAATATTGTGTATAAGAAGTTTTGTGTAAAAGAAATCTATGTACACCTAGATAATACATTACAGTGGAACAGGATACCGTCATACGTAGGAAATACTAAGTCTTACGTAGGGGATAATAAGTCTTACATGGGAGATACTAATTCTTACGTAGGAGTTAAAAGTCTTATGTAGGAGAAACTAAGTCTTACGTAGAAGATATTTTATTTCTAGGGTGATACTAATACGCTGCCATAAGATCCCTGATTAGCAGAGGTTTAGGTCAGTGTATATTTATAACTGGTCGAGGGCGGGGTTCGTTTATCTGATTGACAGAGGTTTAGTTCAGTGTACTAGTATCTGACTGGTGGAGGTTGTTGTAACTGATTGGTTGAGGTAAATATCAATAGCACAATGCTTGAGATTGACTTCATTAAATATTTTTGGTACAGATTGAGTCAACATATCTGATGGTAGAGATTGCAGTCAATGTATCTGATCAATGGAGTTTACGGTCAGCACATATGATCAGTAATCTACAAATAGAGTTCAATGTATTTGATAGACAGTGAGGTCACATTTGAGTCCAGCATGATGCAATTATTTTAACTTGGGCACTGAGTCTCGTTGGCCAAGTTAAGTTTCCAATTCATATACATGGATTTTTAATGGAAAAATACCACAAATGTTTAGAAGAGTCTTTCCTATTGTGTTTTTGCGATTCATTAATTTTCCGCGATGTAAATAACAAGTGAAATATAAAGCATGTATTAGATCGTTAATACAAATAATAGTAGTAGTAGTTTCGTTTTGTCTGTATAACACAAATATTTTGCAAAGAGTTGTATCGCCTATCATGGGATCTAATAAGTTTCTTCTTTTATTCATAAACTCCAACATGTTGGGAAACGAAGATTTATCTCGCTTTAGATGCATGTACACGAATTAGCAAATCCTATTCTCTAACATAACATTGTTTTAAAATTATATGAACTGTCTGATTACATGTGTACGAATCGTTAAAGGGGCAATAGCTGTGTCAATTGCAAGTGAAAAATTACCAAACTGGGTTTCTCAAGCAATTTTCACAAAATATACAGGAATTTAGGAATGTTTATGCCTATGTATAACTCTTTTTTGTTATTGTATATCAATCTAAGTTGTATAAAAAGTTTTTGAAAAAATGCAGCAAATACCCCTATAAGAATCAATAAAGTCACAGGGGTATTATTTTCAAAGCTGGGGAAATGAAGACAGCGGAATTAATAGTCAATTAAGAGTCGGGAGTCTTACTGTATATATATATATATATATATATATATATATATATATATATATATATATATATATATATATATATATATATATATATATATATATATATATATATATATATATCATGTGGTTATGTACAAGCTTAGTTAACAAAATATTTTCACGAATTCCGGTTTTAAGTTTTTTGTTTTGTATCCTACATAATGTCTTCTGGAGAACATCTGTGACTGAGTATTTTGATACAATGATAAAACCACATGTGGACGGAGTTGCAGATTATCAAATGCAATATTTGTAATAGTTTTGAAATTTTAAGTCACGTGAAATCTTCGTACTCCCTAGCCAGGTGGAGTTGTAAGGGTTGATGTCAAAACCCTGGCCATATACCATAATAAAATTTATTTTTAAAAAGGGGTTCTGTACATAGGTGAAGTAAAGAACAAAAAGAATCATGGTTTTCGCCGAGGTCTCATGCTTAAAAAAAGATAATAAATAAATATGGGACATTTATTATCTTCGGTATTGGTAAAATTGCCGACCTTGAGAAATACGAGGGTCAAATACACGAGTCTCAGTCCCAATCATAGTTAATATATTGTATTTCAAATTATAAATGTTGGTCTGATTTTGGTGATTTCCAGGATCCGTCATTGTTCTACTTTGTAAAACAAAAAAAATTGAAAAATATTATATCTATACTTTTAATATTTACATTGGTTATTATAAATCAGTTGTATAACGCCACGCCAACGCCATCCGACGTTATGAGATTACATGTATAACATTTAGGCTATAATTGCAATTATATGTCATATTCAATTTTGTCAATGTGAACTTTTTTTAAAAAATAAAATAATCAGAATATCTGAAACTGTTTATACATGATGATTACCCCAAAATAGAATAAGTTAGTCGTTATTTCTTAGCACCTTCCATTGTTTTTTTCCACTATTTTTACCATTTTTCGAACTATATTTGTACATGTACCTCGCTTCAAGTACTGGACGTTAACCAATCAACCCCTGTGGTCACATTTAGACCCACCCAAATCAACAAACTGTATAGTCTATTGTCAAAATCCATGAGTGAACAAGTTAATGTTGAATGTAAGATCATTTTGAAATTTGGATTTTAAGTTATACACTCCTGAATTCTAACAGTGAACTTTGACATTCATTGAAATGGATGAGTTCAAATGTGGCTATATGGGTCAATGCGATAAGAACGCCAAATTTGAGAAAACCGTTAAGATTTATAAGCTATCTATATTGTTCAGAATGTTGTTATAGTGTGTATGACTACAAGATCTCTAACTGACAGTGGTACAACAAATCAGTTATGTCAGCGTTTAGGCTCCATAATCAAAGTCATAGTACAATGTCAGTAGGACGCCAATTGCACATCCCAACGAACGGAAATTAAAAAGTGCAAGGAGCTCATGTGGTGATCACATTCCCAAAGTTGATTTTTAAAAATAAGTTTAAATTTTTTTTCTTAATAAGTCGGAAAGATATACACAATACATTTCTTAAAATACTAAAAGACAAAAGTATACTTAGTACGTTTGACCTCTTTAAAACTACGAAATCGTACCTGTACTTTCAGTATATCGATTTATAAAACTAATGGTCAATCAAATGTTTTACGGTTTTTCAAAATTATACACTTCATAATTTTACCAATGATATTCAGAGAACAAAACTTTGTAATCTATCACTTTGCATACATGTAAGTATCCCAAAACACATAAACGTATATAGAGATAAGACAACGAATGAGTCTGCACAAAATGACATAAAGAAGGGAATAAAACTGGTACTTTGTGAAAATATGAGATATAAGGAATCTTTGTTCTTTGTCAATTCTACAATTTGATACACGGTATATAGAGATAAAGCTACCAAAGCTGATTATGAAGATCCTTTGCAGCTGGCTTAGTAATAGATAGAATGATTTCAAAACAAAAACAAAATGAAAGAAGCGAAACGTAGAAGAAACCAAAAGCGAAGAGGTAATCATGCATGTTTAAACCTTATAACTGAAACTTGGAATATGGTTTCAGTTTTTATTTTTCTAAATATGAAGTAAAATTATTTGTACAGGTGTATTTGAAAATCTGCAGAAAATATATCGAGATTCTATCATATGATACAAAAGTTGCACTTTTGTTTAAAATATATTTATCTATATGATAATTGTATATAAATAATTTTAACAGAAAAAATGTACGTGAAAATGAAATGTGTTTATTTGACAATATAATGTCATGTGAAAACATTATTTAAGGGAAGTATACAAGTAGAGGGAACTGATGTTAACAGTAAATATTAAAGGATATTAGAAATCGTGTTTAGTGTAAACATTTTGTAAATATTACGGTCGGTATATTGACCTCGTTTACAATTATTGTGTTTCACTAAATGGAATGTTGAGATATCTGCTCGATAGTGGTCGGTCATCTTTGCCGATTGTTACAATTCATTCCATACTTATTTTACTTGTATTGGCGTGATAGAACATTGTTGTGTGAAATGAAAGTGTTGTTGTTGTTGTTTTATTGTTGTTTATCGTCCCACTCAAGAATCTTTCACTCACATGGAAACGTCAGCAAATGCCGCTGAAGGGCTTAAAAGTTTTGACCTGTGCTTGACACTTACGGTCACTGAGTAGTGAGAGTTCTTTGATGTGCCAACGTCTACTGTGAAATGTGACCTCGGTTTTTACTGTCTCATCCCAAGAACAGGAAAATCCAGTCGCCTCCGCCGATGCTCGAACCCGCGAGAAATGAAAGTGTATTAATGTGATATATTTTCATGTGAAAGTCATTGTATTGATTTGATAAAACATAGTTGTGTGGAAGTTAAGTTTATTAATCTAATAAAAACGCCGTTCTTTGAAAGTTATAAAAATTCTTCAAATTGGACGTCCGTTTAGATTATGTCTTAAAAGGCCATATATCATGGCATATGATGAGATTACCTTTCAATACCAGCTCCACTCTACTGTATTCTAATATGACTGAAATGTATGATGCGATATTTTAAAGTAATATTTCTACAAAGTGTGCTGAAGTATAACATGGTGTGTAAATACAGTATGCTAAAGTTAACAGTAAATTTTACAAATAAGTGGGTATATGTGATAATGCAACATGAATTAATTGAATGTAATGTATGCTACGTTCACGAAATTTAACCGTTTTGTCTCATCAAGTCATCAATAGAAAGACTTTTCCAGCTTTGGGTGACGCGCTATAAATTTGGAAGGGCCTAACACGACACAGGGAACTCGGTTTTAAGTCTAACCCAAACAAGAAGTGACGTCAATTTCTTGTGCTGATCGTTACTAACGAAACAGACACGACATTTTAAATGGACTAAAGTGTAACCCGAAATTGGATCTGAAACCTTCCATAGGGGCAGGGTAATTTGCCATTAAATAAAACGATTTCATATAAAACGCCATATGAAGTGTGTTTTATTAATATACAATTTCATATCAAAGGTAAACTGTCTTAATGTAAATATAATATTATATATGACGTTAATCACGTGACAAGCTTTTGTTACATGAGACCATGAAATATGAGATACGGGTATCACCGATGACTCATTATCAGATGTACAAATTGATACATTTGTCCATAGGCAATACCATGTTAAATACGAAGATATGAAGCACGAATATTATTACGATTGACGAGGTAACAATGACGACCTCTGAAATTTGTATCACCTGTTTTAACTTGCAAATTAATACAGTTGTGAAAGCATCAGTGTACCTATGCTGTTTCCCATCCAACATTTGTTTTGATGTATTTGTTAGTGTAAGTTACCCCTTAGTTTGCATGACTTTTTAGCTATTCCTCTTTTTTAAAATTTATTGAGTGCAAATGACGTCAAACGGAAAATAAAATTACATTCGATGTAATCAAATGTCAACGTTTGCGATATGATTGAAATAATGTATATATCCCGAGCAATACATTATATGAAACTTTCTCGACAAATTTGGAACAAGT
Organism: Atrina japonica; assembly: GCA_030159075.1. Lineage (NCBI taxonomy): Eukaryota > Metazoa > Mollusca > Bivalvia > Pterioida > Pinnidae > Atrina > Atrina japonica. Next base: position 1,475,941 of record BROG01000032.1, read on the forward strand.
TCCTGACGACACTACATTTAATTAATTATATTTCAAATCTTATTTCCGAATATGTAGACCATTTGAAAGATGGTAGCATCATTCTACTGGAAACAGTGCATCAAGTCAATTTTCCTGTACTAAACATAAATAATGTATCCGGTGTCGGTGTCCTGTGATTATAATTAATCATGTCCGCCGATTTAGTTACGAGATACTTAACCGTATATCTGTCGATCGTCCATCACTAAAAGTAAGGTAGAAATCCCGTTACGTCGTCTATAATTATTTCCCGAATGCTTTGTTAAATGTAATATACGGATGATTTAAGGAGTGTTATGCAGTACCATTTTATTATAGTATTAATGAGATCAAACAGTATTAAATTCATTACATATTCTTTGTGTTGGATATATATTTTCGTCTTAGAAATGGCGAATCAATATCATAACAGTACATGAAGTTCATGTAGGATTGTTTCAATTGTATATATAACTGGCAAACTCCCGTGATACACAGAGCTTGTTAACATTGTGGAAGTGTGCGTTAATTATCTGTACTAGATACATCCCGATTGCGCGAAAGTATCAATGAACAAGAAAATTTTGAAGAAGTATTTTTTTGGATAATTGGATTGCATAATAATGAAGAGTGTAAAAATCCCTTTGCACGCACACAAACACACGCGCACACACAGCTCTATATAATTGTGAGAGAAATTACGAATTAGTTACTAGATCTATAAAAGGTTTTGTAAGTTGATACAAGGTTTTACGTATTTCCTATTGTCCTTCTAGTATGTAACTTTCGGTTGACCGTTATGTGATTGAACATATGTTACTGAATTTTTTTCGGGTGAATCATGACTTCTGTCAATGCCACTCATTTCAAGATTAACGATGAATAACAGGCGAGTTTAACCCTATTGGTTTAATTGAGGTTTATGTTTTCATTCTGGTTCTATAAGTGCTATTTCGTAACCTGGTTTGTTTTTTCCGGTTTCTGTTCTTCCTTGTTTGTACTTTCTGCCCAGTCTTCAAAAGTTGCATTGATTATTTAGGTGTATCGATAGATGTGAATGCAAACAAATTCTTAAAATTTGAATTTGAATCTTGTCTTGCGCCACACTCAAAAATTGTTCAGTTATATGGTGGCGGTCAGTTTTTAGTGGCAGAGGACAGAATCCGGGAGGAGACCAACGGCCTTCAGCAAGTAAGCTGGCAAACATACTCAGAAAATTAGCTTAGGTTCCAACGGGCCTCTAACCGGCGCTGATCAGATGTGAGAGACTTCATGGTTTAAAGCGCGATGCTCTGACCATTTGGCCACTGACTCCCCCCCAAATAAAATGTTAGAAGTTTTCGGTTAATCGGAAAACGTATCATGTGGAGGGTCCTTTTATTACCGATTTGATCAAGTTGTGTACTATTACAACCGCCCCTCAAGAGCATTGCATTTGAATGCCAAGACTTATAAACACGTGCTTATCAACTCTGGGATAGAAGAAATGAAAAGAATTACTAGTACCATCATAAGCGTTCATTTTTAAAAAATACACATACTTTTTAAATTGGAGCTCAACTGATGAAGTCTAATTGACAGAAACGATATCGTCTTGAGCATTATAACTTTGGTATTATGTTTATAATATTTATAACCACTAGGTCGTTGCCACTGCTGGTGGACCGTTTGAGTCCCCGAGGGTATACATAAACCTAGTACCTGGTATTTCGGTACCAGGTGTTCATCTTATACTAAAGTAATATTTGGCAATGTTAACAGCATTTCAATTCCAAAAAAATTCTAAAACTAAGATAGTCATTTTTTTTACAGTGGTTAATCTTAGACGGATTTCGGCTATACTTTTGGAGATATTATTTGGCCTTGTATAATGCCACTTTCTCTTTAAAAAATACACATACTTTTTAAATTGGAGCTCAACTGATGAAGTCTAATTGACAGAAACGATATCGTCTTGAGCATTATAACTTTGGTATTATGTTTATAATATTTGTAACCACTAGGTCGTTGCCACTGCTGGTGGACCGTTTGAGTCCCCGAGGGTATACATAAACCTAGTACCTGGTATTTCGGTACCAGGTGTTCATCTTATACTAAAGTAATATTTGGCAATGTTAACACCATTTCAATTCCAAAAAAATTCTAAAACTAAGATAGTCATTTTTTTTTACAGTGGTTAATCTTAGACGGATTTCGACTATACTTTTGGAGATATTATTTGGCCTTGTATAATGCCACTTTCTCTTTAAAAAATACACATACTTTTTAAATTGGAGCTCAACTGATGAAGTCTAATTGACAGAAACGATATCGTCTTGAGCATTATAACTTTGGTATTATGTTTATAATATTTACAGTTTATACGACATTTGAGTCTTTGTTCTTTTAGATGTAGTTGCGATAGTGATTCTTAGATAAAACTATAGACTGTAAATGCATTATTGCAGTGAATTGCTATAACTGCCCTAGAGACACATTATTCTCAAGATGTTATGGTGGTGTCGATTTCTGAAATTGATGAGTTTTTCGTTCGTTTATTGAGTATCCGTTCTATTTCATACATTGCTGTCAGTTTAATTTGCAAATATATTGATTTTCAGAATCTCTGAAAAGATGTTCTTAGACCGTATTTGATTGCTTAATACATTGATATTTGACAGAAATCTTACATAAATTGTTTAAAATCTGTCTGCTATCATAGTGGTTTTCTACACTGACGACAGAGATTCATATTGACACAATACTTCTGGATGCCATACAATTGGACAGACTTTAAGACTTGATATATGAACAGACACAGGAACCAGGAACTATAGTTTTTAATTCTTCACATTTATAGAATGTCTTACGATGTATTAGTTCTCATCTATCTGTCAAAAACTCCGTGTGGCATAAACAATAATAAAAAATCCCGAATGTGGATAAATATATGTCCTCGCTGAAGTAGAATCTCCCGTTTGATATGACGTAACTTGATAAATGGTACATCTATTTCTGCCATCAAAAGTAATATTAGTTATTTACAAGCATATAAAATATATCTTGTAGCCTGTCTGATCGAATCACATGTATTTCATAACAGAAATATGTGATAATGTATAATTTTTTTTCAGTGTAATTTTAACAATGATATCTACATAATAATAATTTGTTTTCCTACATTTATTGCAGATAAATCTTTATGCTTATCTCTACACTGCAAAAAAACACAAATATTTTATTTAAATGATAAAATCTAAGGAAAACCAAATGGTCACATCAACAGTTTTCAGTAATTTCGAATATTAGATATAGTAAGACATGTACATAATGTATATTATTTATTGCAATGAATCCAACGTTATTGATCATCTCGCTGCACATGCGTAATTAATTATATAAAACAAATGTCGACATGGCACGCATGGGTTGACATTTATGCGTTTCATGAATTCATTCTTGTTTCCTGTTTTTGTTTGTTTGGTCATGGTGTTGTATCGTATTCGTGTCGGCATTAAATTACGACCCAGAATCAGATATAAACTTTTATATCCACTGTATTATAAAATTCCTTTATCCATTACCGATTACGTCACTGTATACTCACAGCGATACCCCCGTGTCGGTGAAACATAGATGACGTCACCGCAGGATTTACAGCCCATAATATGTTTCCAGATTAGATATATTTACTTGCCATTGAGAAAGGGAGTCAACATTAAAGTACATGTATATACTTTTAAAATGAATTTGTCTGCTGGTGCATTATTTACATTTCACATACATATCATCCAATTTGTCTCACGCATTTGGTGACGTACACATTTATCAAACCCATCTTTGGCATCTAGTTTACTGTAAATCCGCTCGCTCGCAAAAATAAAATTATCGCGTAAATAAGTAAATCATTATCACGAAAATATCATCTCGCAAATAAATTAAGAACTTGTGTATCGCGAAAATAAATATCCGCGAAAGTAAGAAACAGTCAGACTAAATTTTTTTAGAAAACCACGCGTACTAAGCTGCTCTACTTATGTTTCTAGTGAATGAACATAATGCATATGGTACTGTATTTTTGTGTAATACGCAAAGACTGAACTCGTAAAGACACAGATTAAAGCTTTAAAAATGCATAAATTAGTGGAATAATATAAATGGGATATGTCTTACAGATCCAATTAACTTGAAAGTTTATATGCATATTCTTTAATTAACGACTTGTAATGACTAAAGAAACCTATTAACGACATGAAAGGCATAAGCCAAATACATTATTGTGGGAAGGTATGATGAATTATTTAAACGAAGTTTCTGTTTTCAGGTGCAATTTTAAACAGCAAATTAGAGATGGGAGTTTTTTAATTCATTTTTAGAACCTGTATAATGTATGTATAGAGCGCGTGTGAAATGATGACGTAGATGATAGTGTAATACATTACTATACTTTTAGGTCAAATTAAACTACATTCCAAAAGGGTCATTAGCAACCAAAAGTTAACCAAAAATAATTACTTTGATTTTTGTTTTACTTTTACTACTTGTACTTGATATACAATAACACGTAAGAGCAATACACAAGCTTACAAATCTTATATTCCTACATATTTTGTGAAACTAAGATCAGGTCTAGTGTGGTATTCATATATAAATAGTAAGGTTGAGTTAATCAATTGTAATTGAGAAAGTGCCAAACCTGGGTTTTTCAAGCAATTTTCACAAAATATATAGGGATTTAAGAACTTTTATGCCTGTATATATCTATTTTTGTTATTGAATATCAATCTATGTAGTGAAAAAGAAAAAAAAGGTTTTTTAAAAATCACAGCTAATGCCCCTTTAAAGCCTCTCTGTAAGTATTTAATATTCATTGATTGTGTTCCAAATAACTATGGTATCCTTAATGAAGAAAGTTTACTTTTTACTTATGACTTATTTATTTCATTTGATCGTGGTTTAAACATATTTTATTTGTCACATTGTTACATATAGAATCAAGCAAATCCATCCATTATACAACAGGTGAGATGAATTCCTCTCTCGGGAATATGCACTGGAAGAGAAATTAATTTGATTTTATTTCTTAACAAAACATTTTACATTGAGAGTCTGATGTTGAACGTTTATAAGTACTGGATTTGGTAATTTTTACTGAAGTCATTGTTTAGGATGTCCAAAATAACGAGGAAGAAAATATTTCAGCCAATTTAGCACTTATCCCGGGGATATAATGTTACATTCTCCAGAATACAATAATTAAGCTCATCGTGGGTTTCAGCTTTACGTTATAACATTTGTTATATATATTCTTTCCAGTGAAGTATGGAGTCAACGATTTATCATATTACAAAATGGCCACGCATAAACCAGACAAACAACGTAATATTTGACCGTGCACACACGTGATCATCAAAAGGGCGGGAACACACACCACTTTTGGTTTAAATTTGCTGGTAAATTTATGGAGCGAATATTTAAAAGAATCCGGCTGAAAATACCCATAATTTGTATATTCCATTTATCATACAGACAATGAAAAAGATGACGGCAAAACCTGATTTTAAATTAAATGCCTGGCTATCAAGTTCTTATATGACAAATTTCGGGGGGGGAACGCCGGATAGAATTTGTACTCGTAACAACCAGGGATTTTCCACCTGAAGTTAAGTGTAAACAAGCATAGTAGATTCAGAGGAGGAGACTAAAGTTTACGACGCACGTGCACTACCAAGGCGCATTGCCATGTCATAAGTCAACAAATCTTCACCAGGTCAGCTAATGATAAAAACCTAGGTCCAACAGATCTTGATTTAGACTACAGAGAAAACAGATGTATTCTGTCTAAAACCTACTTTGTGTTACATTCCAAACAACAGATTTAACATATCCGTGACAACTTGGAGATTTCATTGAATTATGGCAAAAACATTTTCTTACAAATATTTGATTTTACCATGGGAATGGGTTTTATATCCACATGGGAATGCAAAAATCAAGAAGCTGAGAATGGTTAATGTCAGTTGTAGTTAACGAAATAATACGTATGTAGTGTTAATTATAGAAAAAGATAACTGAATTAAAAGAAGACTAACACGGGATCTCCATTTTACAACTGACAGTGTCGGCTTGATAAATATGGCATCAATACCAATGTTTTTTATTGGACAAATAGCATTACTTTTGTCACTCTTCAAATTGGAGATACACAGATTGCAAGAAGACGAATATGTGATTAAGCCTTCTAAATAAGTTTGAATCATATTTCAATGCATTCCTACAATGTGTTTTTTCAACTCTGCGCAATAATGAAAAACGAAACCGATGTTGAAGGATGACATCTTTACTTTAAGTCATTTTGACATTACTTGTTTTTAAACGAGTCGTTCAAAACTAAAATGTCATGTTGAAATTCAGCATTACATTTTTACAAATTTAAAAGCTACACTCGCAGAAGCTTTTACTTTAGTAGTCACTGATTTATTGAATCCACTTTCAGTTCTTTTTTGTCGTACTTTACCGGTCTAAAATGGTAGTTAAGTAATTTACTTAGTTCAAACTAATATTAAAATATTATCTAAATAATACGCCAAATCAGCATATGACTACTCATTTTTAAATCAGTTAGAATTTAGCAAATGGCAGTATTATAACAGATTAAACACCTATATTGTTCCGACTCCTATAAACCAGACCATATTTATAGTTGAAACTCATTATATCAAAATCAAACCAGTCTGAAGCCCCACCTCTTCCTCGGAACTAATACCGTATAAGCAGAAAGTTTAGAATATAAAAATCTCCAAATGTCCAAATGTCCAGGACATAGATACAAATCCGGTAAAAATGGACAAACACGGACCTCTGGAAACCAAGAGGTGGGATCAGGTGCCATGGAGGAGTAAGCATCCCCTGTCGACCGGTCACACCCGCCGTGAGTCCACAGTCAAGTCCAATGAAACACGTGAGGAGTGTATCCTCGTCACAATTGGTACAGACGTCTCAACAACCGCCAACGAAAAGGCAACTCAACATTTCACTCAGTGAAACAGAATCTAACTAAATTCAGACAACTCTTTAAATGCAAAATGTGGTGAAATCAATCATGAAACTGATAACTTTAAAATGTTAAATCTGAAATATCACATTATTTACATAAATACGTATGTTAATGAAAGATTATTTAATTGCTATCAAATCACTGTTATACGTGTTTTCGTCAATGTCTTGCAGTCATTTTATCTAGCACTTCTGATGTTTGTTTATCGTACTTCTATGATATTTGTCGGAATCAAATAAATGATTTTACACACAAAAACATGTTGTATCCATTATATAGACATACAAAACGATGCACGTGTTATGAGTATAAGACAGACATTTCATAGCATACCATGCAAATAAAGAAAGGAAAGTGAGATAAATCTTTATTGACTATGCCAGCTGTAACGGAAATAGTCTCAGGTGTGTTATTGACAATAATTGTAAAAGTTATTATTTTTGTGAAATATCTTTGGATAAGATTTCTAAATATTTTGGAATCCATAGATGTTTGTAGATATTTTCTACATGAACAAATATAATTGTCTCCAGCGACTATCCCTCTAATAGCAGTAGTTATTTATTGTTTTAAAAGAAAAAATAGCATTTTCACGAATAATAATAATAATAATAATAATAATAATAATAATAATAATAATAATAATAATAATAATAATAATAATAACAACATTTGACCTATGCCTTACACACGCCAAATACTAGGCGCATTTGCATGCCTCTAGTATATAGTTTTTTTCTTTAGTTTGTGATTTCAAGATAGCATATTTAAGTCCTGTAATTATTTATGATGTCTACGTTAGAGGAGACGTGTATCTCCTGTCAGCCAATGACATCGCTTATAATAGTCACAGATACCAAAATATTAATCTTCAGGATATCCGGAAGACAAATAACAAATCTGGTGAACATTAGGAAAACAAGGACATCCGGAAATCCAGGGGTGGGATCAGGTGCCATGGAGGAGTAAGCATCCCCCGTTAAAGGGCCATAATAGAGCATATCAGCAGCGTTTACATTATCTTTATCTTTTATATTTTATCTTGCATTTTCTCCGTGAGAATAGAAGAATTGCGACAGGGTGTGTATGTACTGTTCTTAAAGGGTATCTGCAGTTTCATTTAACGTCTACCCAACACAAATAACAACGACAGAGAAAGTTACAGATAACTGGTGTTGATTAGGTTAGATATACTTAGTGAAATCAATTTGGTCAAAGCTTAACTCTATCACACGAGTTGCATGATAACCACTGTGTAAAATGAACCTGTTGGAGCCAGCAGGTAATTGATGAACGACAGGAGATTCTTAAAGCACAGTATATAAATAAAGCAGCTAAAACAGTAGCTATTGATGAATACTAGATAATTGACAAAAAGTAGATAATGATGATAGTACTTAGAGTAATATGATGACGCATAGATAAATAACTTAAAGTAAATGTTGATAGTGTATAATTGACTCACAATAAATTATTGACGCATAAAATATAACTAATATACATGAAGAAACTGAGACACGTTAGATATTTGACGCATTATCGATAAGATAATATGACTTATTCACTTAAGTTCAAATGATTCATCTTTCAATAGACATTATGTAGGGTGTCAACATAAACTCAAGGAAAAAAATCACAAATAGTCAATTACCTAAGTATTATCCGTCGGGATGTTTAGGAGACAAATCTTTTGAACATTCGACAAACACGGACCTGTGGAAAACACAGGTGAAATTAAGTGAAGTGAATAAATACCCCCTGTCATTCAGTCAATATTTTTATAGATAATACAAATAATTGTCTAACTGAATAGTTGATGATATATTTTCCAATAAGAAAATGTACTTACTATCATTAAACATTAATAAATACGCAATAAAGGTCAAAATATCATAACGCTTATCTATACAATAGAATGTCCAAACTATACGAAATTATTAAACATATCAATTTGAAGTATTGATACACAACTCGATGTAATATGTTATAAATTGTAAATTCACGTAAATTTCACGTTTAACTCTGAAATGTCACCTCCGGTCATATTTTGAGTCTGAGACAAAACACCTAATTGATTGTCTCGTCGACATCCACAAAGATAATGAAATAGTATATTGTGTACTCTTGGAGAATTAACAGTCCAGTTCAATATACACATTTACAACGCACGCTAAGCAAACATAATCATATTTCGAAACACCATACCTTTAAACTCGAAGCAATCTTGAAAAAATGAAGCATAAATTGTGGTTTTACTCAGGAATGTAGTTTTCTTTTAGATACCAAATGGACCATGTTCGATACTAGTACCTGAAAATAGTTACATCATACAACGTCAAAAATGGGTAGCTTGATTGTTGATGTCATTTTAAAATCTAAAAAGTCACCATAAAACAAAATGAGCTTTTTCACAGATTATATGTTTTGGTTTTTATTTGATGAAGGCAATAAAATGAAATGAAAACTTTATTTTAAAAAATCCAGAAAATCGACATTTTATGCATGATTTTATATAAAGCTATTTCATTTTTTGCTCCGATAAGCGTCGGCGGACGTATTGGTTTTGAGATCATAAAACAGGGAAAAACCACAAACGTCAAGGGGAAAAAAAAAGAACATGGCCCTAAAATGAACAGTTTAACTTAAAAACTTATTTTCATCATTGTGAAAACTATCATTTCATAGGTTACTTATAAGTATGTGCCAAAATATGGCTTTATGAGTTTAATTTTGTTTTTATTTTGTTAACACATCAGGGAAATGTGCATTATATTGCATGTGTTCTCATAAAAATGTTATTTTTTTGTTTTTTTCTGTCGTTTTGTGCTATTATTCCTGATTGAGACTTTGAGTAATCTTGAAATGGCGTCTTGGATTCTATAGCTCCCAGCGCTTCTCATTTTGATGCAGGTTTGTAAAAATACAGTGAATGATATTTTCTTCAGTCAATAGAAACATCTTACTATAAATAAATTTACTGAGGTCGGTGAATGGACACCGTAAAATGTTTTAATCACATTTGATTTACTTAATAATCATAATATTAAGAAACAGAAGTATTACATATAAAACATTAGACAAACACTGATCTCCAGAACATTCAGAGGTGGGATCAGGTGCCATGGAAGAATTATCACTCCCTGTCGACCGGTCACACCCAAAGTGAGTCTACAGTCAAATTCAAATAAGATCAAATGAGAAATAGATCCTCAACACAATCGGTACCGGCGATTCAACAACTACTCTAGAACAGGTAGCTCAACATTCCAGTTAGTGATACATAGTAATTGCAAACAAGGTCATTATACCGACCATACATTATGCGAAAGGTTGGTATTAAACGCAATTCCCAATAAAATTGTGGCAATTTATCAGTAATTAGTTTGTCTCTGTATAAAATGTGTATGACTCATTTGTCTTTAATGTTATTTAGTAGTTCTACTTGAAATATGCTAACCATTTTTGTGTTATGAAATGCAATAATTAAGGTTTCAGTTTACCCTCAAGTACACTAGGGGACGGTAAATCTACGCCCACTTCACAACACAACGTTCACTGGTTAACCTATCACTGATTATAAATGATATACCGTGTTATAAATCTAAATTCAATTACAAATTCGCTTTTCTATTTTCCAATCCTCGGTAAATTTTAACAAATACATGAAAGGCTTCCTAAGTGAACAGAGTAAAATTCGATCGACAGTTGGAAGTTCGGAGAAGGTAGAAAGGTTAGTTTGTCGTGAAAGTTAACGGTTAAAGAGTTCGTCGTGACCCGTTTTCAGTTTGTAACAGGTTAATAATCGTATAGTTAGTTTATCGTAACCCTTTGTCAGAGAATAGATAACCGTAAAGTAGTTTGCCGTGAACTTTGTCAGTTTGTCAGATGTTAGATAACCCGTATAGTTAGAATGTCGTGAACTTCGTGAGTTTGTCAGAGGTTAGATGACCGTAAAGTTTATTTGTCGTGACGTGACCCTTTGTAAGTTTGTCGGAGGTTACATAACCTTGCAGATAGTTTGTCGTAACCCTTTGTCAGTTTGTCAGAGGTTAGATAACCGTATAGTTAGTTTGTCGTGACCTTTGTCAGTTTGTCAGAGGTTAAATAATCCAATATTATTTTGTCGTAACCCTTATAGTTAGATTGTAGATAACCCGTATAGTTAGATTGTCGTAAACTTCGTCAATTTGTCAGAGGTTAGATAACCGTAAAATTGATTTGTCGTGAACCTTTGTAAGTTTGTCGGAGGTTATATAACCGTATAATAGTTTGTCGTAACCCTTTGTCAGTTTGTCAGAGGTTACATAACCGTATAATAGTTTGTCAGAGGTTAGATAACCCGTATAGTTTGTCGTGAAGTTTGTCACTTTGTCAGAGGTTAGATAACCGTATAGTTGGTTTGTCGTGACCCATTGTCAGTTTGTCAGAGGTTAGATAACGGTATAGTAAGTTTGTAGTGACCCTTTGTCAGTTTGTCAGAGGTTAGATAACGGTATAGTTAGTTTGTCGTGAAGTTTGTCACTTTGTCAGAGGTTAGATAACCGTATAGTTGGTTTGTCGTGAAGTTTGTCACTTTGTCAGAGGTTAGATAACCGTATAGTTGGTTTGTCGTGACCCGTGTCAGTTTGTCAGAGGTAAGATAACCGTATAGTTAATTTGTCGTGAAGCTTGTTACTTTGTCAGAGGTTAGATAACCGTATAGTTGGTTTGTCGTGACCCGTGTCAGTTTGTCAGAGGTAAGATAACCGTATAGTTAGTTTGTCGTGAAGTTTGTCACTTTGTCAGAGGTTAGATAACCGTATAGTTGGTTTGTCGTGACCCGTGTCAGTTTGTCAGAGGTTAGATAACGGTATAGTAAGTTTGTAGTGACCCTTTGTCAGTTTGTCAGAGGTTAGATAACCGTATAGTTAGTTTGTCGTGAAGTTTGTCAGTTTGTCAGAGGTTAGATAATGGTATAGTTGGTTTGTAGTGACCCTCTGTCAGTTTGTAAGAGGTTAAAGAAAACAATTATAAAGACCCATGTGTGTGTGTTCTCTCTCTCTCTCTCTCTCTCTCTCTCTCTCTCTCTCTCTCTCTCTCTCTCTCTCTCTCTCTCTCTCTCTTTCTGTATCTGTGTAAGTTGTTTTTAACGTAAGCGAACGACCATTTCAATTATATGATCATTTAATCTGGTGAGTGATAATCACAGGCAAGTTTCAATACATGTTTCCTTCCGATGCCAATTACTATTGGAAATATTTACCGGAAAATAAGCGAGTTTGTTATGACATTCGTATAATATAAGCACTTAAATCTCATACGAGGAACATTAATTTCAGATGAAATGTATTATGTTCTTTTCGTGGTACATAATCACATATCATTCACAGAGGTTTGTCTGTTCATCAGAACAAATGTATTTACTCAAGAACTTTTACTGCAAAAATAATTTGATTTTCCTCTCGGATTGACAATTCTGATTTTACAGCTACAAAATGTATTTCATCTTGATAGGATTTCGAATCGAAAATTACGTAAGGCCATAGAAAGCATTTTTACAGAGGCATTTGTCGGTTGTCAAGGAAAATTATATAAGGAAATAAACTTTTAATCGGTTTTCTCGAGAGTTTTATTAGATACAATGTTGTCACTGAATTCTAACATATACGTTAGTTTTGATCAGTAAGCTTTAACTATCTTACAACCAATAACAATAACACATAGCTTTATATGTAACTATTGTTTCAATATATAATTGTGAATTATTTTCACTATGAAATATTAAATCGAAAGTATTGTAATAATATGATGGTGTAGTTTTGTTATGATCCGATGACCTTGTACAGGGTTGAATATAAAATCTCAAAATAAAAAAGTTTAAATCTTCAGAATGTCCAGATTACATATACATATCCGGTAATATTGGACAAACACGGACCTCTAGAAATCCAGTTGTGAGATGAAGTGCCATGGAGGAGTAAGCATCCCCTGTTGACCAGTCACACCCGCCATGAGTCCACAGTCAAATTCAAATGAAATAGGAGAGGAAGAAATCCTTTGTCAATATTGGTACAGACGATTCAACAATAACAACGCCTGTGTGATAACTCATGGGCATCCTGTAGATTTATACTTTTGTATATGAGATTCTTTTTATATTTAACATATTAAAAATAAATTAAACAATTGTATAAAGCTGGAAAGACGTGTGGTATAAATTTTTACAAATAATAATTAAACTTTGAAAAATTATAATGATACAATCCATTTTCATTTTTGACATTTATTCCAATATGCTTATAATGATCAAAATTCAAGTGCGTTATCTGCTATATTATAGTCTTATGATTGGGAACTTTTCGACCTTACATTAGGACGATCTGAGAAATTATCATTGCACCTAGGACGTTATCGTATTCACAACATAAAATTACGTACTCCACAAACCATCATTTTGCGTCAATCACACAGCATAAATAACACCTGTGAATATTTCTAAGGTCAAAAGACATACAAACCAATTACATCTAATTACGAGCAGATTGATGTATGCAACCATATTTGTCTCAAGAGGAGCACGTTAGAAATGCACATTTTCACCATTTTATTGACGTATTTTCGCCGAACCCAAAGATAATCCATTGCCGAATTTTATTTATGTGGGTGACTATAATCTTTGCAAGGTTTTTCTGGTGTATCATATTAAACATATCAAGAAAAGAATAATAATGTATTCCATGACGTTATAAAGATGTAGTTCTGTTTATTCAAACCACTCCAGGTGGTGTAGTAGAGAGTCCATGTCTCGGGTGTGTGGGGTGGGTGGGGGTGTGGGGGGTTTTCGGGTTTGAATATCGATCTAAGACACTTTTTATTACGAATAGTGATGTTCCTTCGCTAAGCGTTCACCAAAAAGTCATTTGGAACAGACCCGATGACCCGTGTCATAGCAGATCAATTTGGATAATATTTCCTGTAAATTTGTGGCACTTCACTTTATATACTCAATATAAGTAAGCAACGTAAAACAAAATAGAAAGAAATTAAATATAGCCACAAATATACCGCACTTACAGAATACGTCGATTTTTCAGAATTCCACCACCATATTATTATAAACGACATATTAAGTTTACTTGTTATTTTCTGACAAATATAATATAAATATATAAATATGGGTTTTGTCTGCAGTTGATAAACTATCTATACTGTATTATATCATCCAATAAACTGGAAATAGCCGTCAGCAGTATATATATTGTTTAACTACAATTCAGTAATACACAATTATGTTTTGTTTCGGTAAATCCGATAATTGATTTCACATCTTCTGACAGCAATAAACTATTGTTCACATTTAACCTTTAACTAGTATTAGATTTGCCCGACAAATCAGAAACGTATCCACACAGCATGCAAATATATAGACCTATTGTCTACCAGTAGAGTGAAGATTTTTTTATAGTTGAAAGGCAAGTTTTAGAAAAAAGACGTGGTGATATTTTGATATTGAAAATATAACTTAGATCAAAAGTAAAAACCAATATCAAATATTGTTAAAGAGATATTAAGCGATATCAGTTAAACAATTACATGGTGTCTATTCGTACGGTGATATTAGTTATAAGATGTTTTGATCAATCAGGCTCAATGACAAATTCACAGTTTTATTACTTCCATTTGATACAAAAATTATTTTACTTCAAATGTAAAATAAAACTTGACGATGAATAATTATGAAGCATTGTTCATTTCTATGGTATTTTGTACACAAAAATGTATCTGTATACATAGAATTGACTACACCAGATAGATTTATGCAAACAACGAGAAGAAAATGCCTGACAAGCTTATGAAATGAAAGAAGGTGAGAAATGCATAATTATTGATACATTCAGTTTCCTATTGAAAGATAAATTATTTATAAGCATCGGATGTAATTTAAACTTGAGTGATTCGTGATGTTTAGGAACCTCTTAAAACAGATATCTCGGTGACACATAAACTACTGTATACCCTTGGTAATTTTCGCCTACACCACAGTCTCATGGATGCCAAGTATGTCTGAACTTCAATTATTTATTACTTAATTAATATTACAGTAAACGTTACTTAATCCTTAATGTAAAAGTTTTTACATTGCAGATAATATTACAATAATCATTACTTAATCCTTAATATAAAAGTTTTTACATTGCAGATAATATTACAATAAGCATTACTTAACCCTGAATGTAAAAGTTTTTACATTATAGGTAATATTACAGTAAGCATTACTTAACCCTTAATGTAAAAGTTTTTACATTACAGGTAATATTACAGTAAGAGTTACCTAACCCTTAATGTAAAGGGTTTTTACATAACAGGTAATATAACAGTAAGCGTTAAACCAATGCTATTACTACTTTTCATTCCATTTATTTTATGTTGCATGTTGTTTTTTTCTAAAAATGCAATAAATATGTTAATTCATTAATAAAGATAATTCCAATGTTATAGTTTTGATAAAAAGGCCAAAACAAATGCCCAAGGCGATTGTTTTTGTCAATAAGACGTTATCAGTTGAATCTGTTGACTTTCAAATAGATGTACATTTTTGAAGAGGAACTTGGTATCATGCACGGTCAAATACGAATTCTCAAAGTATAGCCAAACCCGTCTAAGAGTAGCTGCTGTTAAAAGATGACAATCCTAGCTTTTGAAGAATTTAGAATATAAATAGTGCTATCAGTGAGTGCTTCTTCTTTTGGTCTTTTGGTTCTTTATGAGGTGAAATAATCTTTTTAATTTATATAATTCAGAACAAAAAACATTATTTCAGGTTAACGGATATGTTAAACCCTTAATGATTTTTCTGATACCGTACTTTACGCTTTATTGCCAACATTACTTTATATCTATCTATTTTACGATTCTGACTTACTATCACCAAGTGTCTGACACATGGCTGTTCATGTGATTTTGACGTCATTCGATTATGTCATAATCACACAAGTTTTTGACGGATCTTTTAATCGTGACGTCAGAATGGAAAAGTTTGCTGTGTCGGGCATTTGGCGATAGGCCAATTGATTGGTTGTGTACTGTTCTAATCCCCTTAAAAGAAAAGCCTTACACGTCATGTATATTCCTAATACTGGCTAGATGTAGTATTTGCTATTACATCGTTTCTAATCTTCTTACGATACCATTTTATCACTAACAATATCACAACTCATTTAATCTTCTAAAGTGTTAGTCATTAATATACAAGCACAATGTTGACGTAAGAAACGATAGGTTTCAAATTTCAAACTTTGCGGTTTGTTGTTGTGACATATCAGATAATTTCCAATTCTTTAGGAAAACAATTAAACATTTAAACGTGTTGCCATCACGTTAAATTAGTGTACAGGTAATGCGAAAAAGATGATCTAAATCATGTTTTTTTTTCCAAATATCCCCTTATTCGTGATTTCTTTTTTACTTCGTCAAGTAAATATGTAGGAGGATTTACGGCAATACGGGAAAATTATCCTGATGCTGAGCTGATTTTGCTCTTTTCATTATTGGAGAAGGTGGATAACGGTATAGCTGTTATAGATATATAGGGCATGATTAATGGCCAATTTGTAAGGTGTAAATTCAATATCTGATTTACGTCAATGACACATACATATTTTCCTACACAACAGGTATCTTACTAATACTACTTCTTAAAAGTCAAGATAGTTTTACAGTGGTTACTCTCAGGGGGATTTCGGTATACATTCAGGTTTACTATTTGGCATTGTATAATAGAGTCTGCCATTTTTTGTTTCGGAACTGTAAATCTAATTTAAATTTAAGCTCAGCTGATGAAATCTTATTGAAAGTAACGATACGTCTTGGGCATTTGTTTCGGCCATTTTGTTTGCAAAATCATAACTTTGGTACATTCTTCAGGATTGCTGCTTATAACCATTAACCTGAGTGAACCAATATTATTCAACCTGATTCTTTTGACACCACGGCATTTGTATTACCTTTTAATACCAGTTAGTGATATCACTCTTTCGAATAGGTGATATCACCCACTGGAATACCGAATAAGTGATATTTCCTATTTGAAAGAGTGATATTACCTATTCGAAAGAGTGATATCACTTATAAAAACTAATAAGTGATATCACTTATTCGTATAAGTGATATCACTCTTTCGAATAGATAATATCACTCTTTCAAATAGGAGATATCACTTTACACGTTTTTATAGGTGATATCACCTATTCGAATAAGTGATATCACTGATTCAAATTTGGAAATAGTAAAAACCTTATGCTCCCCATTTCTTCCAAAAATGTATATCTGCAGTGAATATTACTAGGCCTATATCTATGGAAGAACAAAGCGCAAAGGACCTTATTACGTTATCGTGATAAAGGCGCAGCGCTGCACAATCGGATTCAACTCCCGTATCTGTTGTAGGATTTGGACGGAGTTCAGCATTCAAAGCAGACAGATCCGCCGACTCCCACCATTTTGAACTAGGGTTCTTGGTTGAACTTAAAACACCCTATTTAATTCTTTGGACCAAATGTAAGAAAACAAATAAATAATTTATAATGCCCCAAATGACACAAGTCATCTTTTTGTTAGACCAAGGAATATATTTTATTTTTCTGTAGAGAGCATTCATTGACATTGATTCATAAGTGATATCGCCTATTCGAATAGGTGATATCACTTTACAAAACGAACAGGTGATATCAATTAGTCGAATAAGTGATATCAGTTATTCGAGTAGGTGATATCACTCATTCATTCGAATATGTGACATCACTCATTCTAATAGGTGATATCACTTAAAAATTTTTAAAAGTGATATCACCTATTTGCATAAGTGATATCAAATATTCGAATGAATGATATCACCTATTCGAAAAAGTGATATCACATATTCGAAAGTATGATATCACTAACTGGTATTATTAAAAAGTAAAACGGCGCCCCATACATTTGTAATGTTCAGTGGATGCATTTACTCACAAATACTTAGAAGAACCAGTCGTGTGTCTTAGATGACAATATTTTATTCATATAAGGCAGATTTTGATACAGGTATATCAGTCTTTTATCATGTTTCTATTTCAAGCTCCATTGTAAAGACATGTAAATGACCATTGTGCTGTGTATGGTATTGCAAAATACCACGTCCACTAGATCTAAGGTTATATTTACTTCATATCTTCCTTTACATCTAGTAATATATAGCACGGCTGGCTTTTCCTGTACTTCGGATGAGAGAGTAAAAAGTAAAAAAAAATAATAATAGTCAAAGCTCAAGTTCATTCAAACACGATGAATTAGATGTACAAATGGGTCAACATTCAACATTAAAAAGTAAAGGTACTAATTGTCCTCAGGTAAAGGTATCTGTTTACATGATGTCCTACATACCAACGGCAATTGTTCTTCACAGAATAAGCATAAGATCTGAAATTGCAATATGATACCAGTAAATTTCAAATTACATTTATGTTACATATAAAAACCTACCAAAGTGTAAATCAATAGAATGCAATTGTACTTCAAACACGGAGGTTTTGGGTGAGGATAAAAGCCGACCGGTAAGGCTGAAATTGCAATCGATGATACCAGTCAAATTTACAGACGTCTCAACAAAATTACATCACTTAAATCAGTCGCAAACAAATGTTAACCAATGAACATATCCTTGTGCACACCTCTGTATATGAAATGAACATATCTGCACACCAAAACCTATAATCATTTCAAGTTTCATTACAGTCCGTCCGATAGTTTCAGAGAAAACATGTGGATAAATTTTGATCAATCAGAAGCCACGGTATAACGTATAATTTGTGAAATGAAAATCCTATAGGCAGGCGAAGATGGAATACTACTGCTTAGAACTGGGACGATCGTGATATGGAAATTGAAATCGTCGCGTTTGTCATAAAGGGAGGTGTAAAGTTTACTGTCATTTCCAATCGACAGGAGTAAATCTGGATAAGAAGATGTGTTGCTCCTGGCCGAGGTAATTCTGAAATTTTGAATTATTTATGGACAAGACGTCGTCGATATACCTGTAAGTAAAATTGAACCGAGATGCTATCTGTCTTTCCTTTGGGGAGCAGACTGTATAAATTCCGCTTCATATGAATACAAAAAGAGCCAAGAGAGGTGCAACATCGGTACCCATTGGAATTCCGACAATTTGTTGGAAAACTTTTCCGCAAAAACAATGAAAATGTTGTAACAGAAACTCTAGCATCTTGATAACATCGTCTTCTGTGTACTTGTTATTGGAACCAGAGTGTTCCTTCACAAAATAAGGTTCCTCATGACATAACACTAAATATTTATCTCTGCGATTTCCATTTTTGTATACAAAGGAGTTTTGTTTAATAGATGTTAATCTGTTTTTGATTTTTTGATGCGGTTTTGTTGTGTAAAGAATCTAAAAATCAAAAGACGTGATGCTTGTAATATGTTTGATATTTGGAGACTTTAAATGTTCAAACAATTCTTTTGAATTCTTTAGGATCCACATCTGATTGACTCCACTTCTTTAGTAGGCCGTTGTACAGTACTTCTGAAGACCTTGTTTGATATGTGTAAGACGTTTGGTGAGTGGAGCACTTAGATGACCCCGCAATGAATCGGTGTTTATAGGAATTTTGTGCATCTTCGGAATCCAATAAATGTAGAGCAATTCAAGCTCCGCGTCACTTGTGGGTATCCCAAACGCAGTGAGAAAGGATTTATAATAATTTAATATTTCAGAGGTAGATAAATTCGGTGGGAGTGTATGTAGGGTTTCCAGGAAGTGTGTTGGGTCCAAGTCCCTCTTGTAGAATACTGAAGTAGTATTGCCTGCAGACAAATGTGAAGTTGTTAGATGCTTTGTCAGCAGGAACGCCAATAAAATTTTCGTGGAGACGGGAAAGTTTTCTGACAACATCAGGATCACGAAAAATTTAATTTTGTTTTGTGTTGAAAGAATGTTTAAGTCGTCGAATTCTTCGTTTAAGAACAATACCGATCGACTTAATTCACATTGAAAGAGTATCAAGTTCGATATCTTCTTTCTTAGCCCAACGTATTTCGTACTCTTCACATGCGTCCACAATAATTTCAAAATTTTTGGCGCCATGTAAACGAGACAGGTTCCCTATATTTTGGGCTAAGTTTTCTGTTACGCACAATGTTTAGAACACCTGTCACAACATGGCCACATGGAGCGTACATGAACTCAGATGTAGAACAGGTACAAGTTGAAAGGTTCTTGGATATGCTGGGTAAATCGAGTTGCTGCAGACTAGCTTTGTAATTGAATATTTTAGAGGCAACTGATTGCTTATAGCTATAGGGAATACATGGTGAATCTTTGTATTGGAAGTATGGAGGGGAAATACTTTGGAGGGATTTTCTGGTTCAAAATATTAAATTCAAAGCGTCAATACCCTTATTGGCAATTTGACCTTGAGGAACGGGCGATTACTCGTTTCTTTATGTGCATTAGTCCTGACAGCTTTGAATAATTTGTTGTATGAAATGTCCAAAATGATACCATGAAGTCGATACTCCGGAGAACTAGCATCAGTAAAACATACTGTCATCGTAGATCTGTACAAGTCATGTAATTTTTTCAAAGGAAGTGAGTACAGTTTTGTACGAATACGATGAAGACCTAATTGACGACTGACAAAAGGTAGAAGACCATCGAATGCGATATCTGGAATCTTGGGCTTGTTATGTTTCCTTGAGCCATGGCTACGATGTCTCCTACTGGTTCGGTCAAATAGATTTAAAACATTTACTGATTGGCATCAAGGAGAGGTCCCGTGTCACAGGTGTCGGCACATTAAAGAACCTCCCTGCTCAATGAACGTAAATGCGACGCGGGAAATTTTGAATGAACTCATATTCGACACACTGGAAAGGCAGTCAAGAGATCTTGGAACAGATACAGCAACGAAAAGAAAATATGGACTTATTAGGTACATTCAAATTATCAAATTCGCAGTTTCTAGCATAACCCTTGCTGTGTATCAGTCTGAAATTTATGTCTTCTTCTCAAAGTCAAACGGAAATCTTCCTCTGCTTCATACGATTGCCTACCAGAAAGAATTACTAGGGGTTATTAAAATTTGTTTTTCCATGATCTATGTCTTTATGACCTTAGTGAATACAGAAACAGACAATGCTGTTAGTAAATTCAAAGGAAGGTACAAAGGTGTTACAAACTACGAAGGTGATGTTGTGAGATATTTCTTGTGTGCTTACGTAGGGTTGATATATAATTATATCAGTTGCTGGTGTTATCGGTATGAACATTCGTATCTCGAGCTGTAGTCTCTACATCCCGTCAGTATAAATCACAAAATGAAACGATGAGAATTTTCAGTCGCCATTTTAGTCATAGCATCTTTATTTGACCAATCATCAATAGGAACAATAAGAGAAGAAAACATTATTTCAAAGACAGCATGACACATTCCTTATTCAATATTCAAAGACAAAAATGCGTCATATAGTAACAGTGACCATATAGATTTGACAATATTTCCTTTCAACATAACATCTATCCATATATGTAATTACATAGGCTTCTTTCCCCAACAGAATACACTTAAAGCCTATAGACAGTTGCACCTTATAATTTTACTTGAATTAAGTTTAGATCATACCAACTACATAGATATTAAATTGGTATTAGCTATGTTTACCAAAATTATTTAGATTTTTTTTCTACTTTTATTACTTTGACGTGATGCACAATAACAAACAGCAGCTACACTAAGGCATAAACAATTTTGTAATCCTTTATATTTTGTGAAAATAAGTTCAGGTTCATATACAAATAGTAAGGTTGAGTTCATCAATAACATTTGAAAAGGTGCCAAAACTAGGTTTTTCTCCAGCAATTTTCATAAAATATATAGTAATTTAAGAATTTTCATGCCTGTGTTTATTACTTATTTTATTGCATGTCAAAATTATAACATTCCCGGTATTGCATACATTTTAATTTCTGTGAAATTTCATTTGGTATAAAATATGCAGGTATGACCCATTTATTGGAAAACCCAGAATCAGTTTCAGTTCCTTCTCATTAAGTAGATTAAATATATTCTCCTCGTAAAAATGGGAAATGGGGGTGCCCAATTATCAATGCGTCATGCCACATCCATCTAATATTGCAAAATGTGTCTGATAAAAGAACAATTGATAGAAATTTATGTAATTTTAATCCTGATTTATCTATTAATGGGGAAAATTACATTTAATGTAACACCTTATAAGTAATTAACACTCTATCTACTTTAATTTATCATACAACTATAAATATTTTATTTTATCTATTCACCCATGCGCTTTGATCATTCGTTTACACGTTATTCATTTCTCCTGTTTTGATTTACAAAAGTTTCAGTTTTCACTTCTTCCCTTCTACTAAACATCGTAATCGTCGTCTGTGCAGTCTGTTACAAACTCGTTTACACAAACAGCATTATAACGTATACTTATAGGTTATATATTTTATGAAAATTGATCGAGAAACCCAGAATTGACACTTTTTTCACTTGCAATTGATTAACTTTTTTCACTTGCAATTGATTAACTCAACATTACTATTTGTATATAAAAACCACATTGGACCTGACCTTATTTTCACAAAATATAAAGGAATATAATATTTGTTATACCTGTGTTTAGCTCTTATTTGTTATTGTACATCATGTAGAAGCAGTAAAAGTAGAAAAAATCGAGAAAAAAATTGTTGGTAAACACAACTAATACTCCTTTAATCAATTTCATTGATTAATATTATGTTGAGGTAAGGGCATGCCAAGTCACTATCACAATATTCAATACCCATGTCTCCTCTTTATCCCTTAGCCATCTGCATGCGAGAATTCGGTCAGGCATGGGCGCAATGTCATAACACTTTTTCCTGGTCATCGCAACATGGAAGAGCGTGGTTTAAAGTATATGATAAGCATACTGTGTAAATAAAAAATATGCATTTATTGTTTTTGATAAAATTAAACCTATACACAGTAATACAGATGGAATACTCTTTATCATCATGCCCTTTGACCCTAAATTCCTTATTCGCACTCTGTAACTCTGTTTTCATATCAAACTGACAAACTGATAATTTTCCTATATTGACTAAATCACTGGACATATCCATACACAATAGAAATGCTGGAGTGATGGGATCCAGCTTTCTACTTCAAAAGCTCCAAATGGTCATTTCCTGGATCTCAGAAATTTAATAAACCGTTAATTATCCACTCTTCAGGATATTTCAACTCGCCCCAACCGTTTTAATGATAATAACCTAATAAAACATAAGATAAAAGCATTGTGAAATTTAAAGGCGCCTCTACACCCCATCACCTCTCTAAACCAGTTGATGAAACGTATTATTAGGTCTTCCAAGGTAAGTTCGCACATGTTTAAAAACACAACGACTTTAATTTTGATCATAACAGGGTGGCAGGCTACGTGTCGACACACACAAAATTTAGTAATGGCTAGAATCCGTGTAACGCAATATGTTTTATATGTACCAACTATTTTTGGAAAATATAACGTATTGTTTTGGTTCTTGACAGAAACCGGATGTGCCACTTTACGTTGGTAGACCTATACTGCTGGTTTTTTTGCCAATATGAGTATACTCGTTGAAGACCGGTCCCTCTTCCCAGGTACATTGTAATCGGGTTCTCTCCTCCACCATTAAAAACTGGGTGCCACCGTATAATTGAAAAATTCTGAGTTTGGCATAAAAGACCATTTAAAAAAACTATAGTTATTTTAATCTATGTGAAACTGTGGTCGTGACTAGCACGGATATTTTAGGAATTTAAAACCCCCGTTTCGCTTGTAATATCATCCAAACATTTGGAACATGGAATTTTCTTGGTACATCTTATCATCGCGCGCCTTTCTCGTCTAGTCCCCTCTGCCCATAACTTCCTTATATCCGCTGTTCCCATAAAGGGTCTGTAAATGATGGTTTAAACATTGTAGATATTCTCTTTTTTTCTCATTGGCTTATAGTACTGTCCATATCGATCCTGCACTTTTGTGTTCAAAAGGTTGCTGTAAGAATTCTAGTTCCATGCGCTTGAGTACAACGTTTGCTATACTGCATTATGCTTCTTACCAGAACTCGCCCGTTTTGTAAATTCAGAGAATCTTTGCCATTCTACTTATCAACGCTCTCTCAAATAACGTCTTACACTCCAATAGACAATTTTCGACTTGTTCCATTCCGTTCAGTTTTGTCGGAATAGCTTGTACTTAGATCATTTCATTTCAACTGGAAATCGGTCAAGGTCCATTCCGGTTATGTAATATTTACATGACGAAATACAATAATATCTTTTGTCGATTCATCTGCGAGGATTTGATTTTAGATAAATGTTCTCTAATGTAAAGAGAACAAGTATCATCACTTCCATGTAGGATGTTTTTCAAATATGGCACCTATCATTGCATGATATCCATATTTCAGGTCTCATATGAAAATCTGTTTAACCGGAAGTGATGGTGTCCTTCTTTTTGCTTTGAAACTGCATAGTATTATGACGAACCCTGACGGAACGGAACAACTCAAAAAAGGTATTTTACGTTCCAATGGTGACAGTGGTTCTGGCTGAAATTATGAGTATCCAGAGGTCTGTTCATGTATGATATATCTGTTTTATACATGTGTTGATTGCAAGTTTTATTTCGATTTTTATCTGAATCAAATGTATTTCAAATAAGAATCACATTTTCTTCTGCTTCCTTGTTGTTCTTGTTTATCAATGGTGTTCTTGTTTAAAACTTTTCAATGTTATTATAACAACTGTGCACCACCTCAGATAAAAAATAAGGTCCATACAATAACATTATAAAAACGTGTCTACACTGGAGTCATCCATCTCGGCATCAATCAAACTCGATATTCATTAATGAGTGGACTATAGATATTACACAGAAAAATCTCAGATACCAAAATATTAATATTCATGATGTCCAGGATATATATATATATATATAAATATAAATATATATATATACAAATCTGGTAAAATTGGACAAACACGGACCTCTGTAAATCAAGAGGTGGAACCAGGTGCCATGGAGAATTAAGTATCCCCTGTTGACCGGCCACACCCTCGTGAGTCCACAGTCAAGTCCAAATGAAATAAGTGAGGAACAAATCCTCGTCACAATTGGTACAGACGTCTCAACAACTGCTATCGAACAGGCAACTCAATATTTCATTTAGTGAAACAGAGTAATCGGATATTATAACGACCGTAAAATTTGCGGACCGTTGACATCAAATGCGGTTTTCGATATCCCTGTTTCAATAATTTGTCAGTGAGTAGTTTACCTCTGTATATGAAATTTGCATATGTTGAACAAACCCTGACATATTGGATCATTTGTGAAATATAAACGCCATTTGCAGGTGATCGTGGGATATTACATGTACTACTTCAATGTGGAAAATTTACGGTGGGAAATCTGAAATCGTCGCGTCTGCCGTATAGCCTAGTTATTTATTCCCCGTCTGTGTCTATAGTAAGTAAAATGTCTAAGTACGAAGCGAGTGTGCTTGATTCTGTTGTATCTTTAACTTCTAGTTCGTTGGGAGATATCTCATCGTTCCTTTAAATTTGTATTACAATTGTCTTTATCAATTGACAAAACGTCGTCGATATATCTAAATGTCAAATCAAAGGACACTGCTAGTTTTTGTCTTCCTTTTTTAACTGTTTCTGAATATATTCTGCTTCGTATGAATAAAGGAACAGGTCAGTCAATAACGGGACACAATTGGTTCCCACAGAAATGCCGACAGTTTGCTGAACGACCAGGTCTCTTAACATAACAAATATGTTGTCTATTAAAATTCCAGCATCCATTTCATACCAACTTCAGTGTATTTATGTCTAGAACAGGGTGGTGTTGGACAAAATACATGTAAGTATCCTTATAACCAATGATATTTAAATTTTTGGATACCACCTTTAGTGGAAAAACAGTCGATGATCCAAAAGTCTCTCTTTTAGTTTTTCATGTGGAATTGTTGTGTAAAGAGCAGAAAAGCGCTAAGTTTTGAAACTATGACTTTGAGAAAATTTGTGTGCCTTCAAATTTTCTAAAAGTTGTGAGAATTTTTAAGCATCCACATCTGATTTACACCGCTCCTGAAATAAGCAATAGTACAGTATTGCTGAAGTTTCTCCTTAATGGCTGTCAGTATCTTGGTAAGGAGTAAAGATAAAGGTTTGGTAGAACATTTGCTGGTTCCTGCTATGTATTTCTGCCTATATGGGGTTTTATGAAGTTTAGGTATCCAATATAAATATGGTAGCTCAAAATCAGTACCGATTGTAGGTACATCAAAAGCGCATAATACTGACACATGATTTTGAAGGATTTCGTCCTTTGAAATTGGGCTACGTGTGTAGGTAGGATTACCAGAATTCGTATTAAACCCTGCTTTTTCTAATAAACAATTATAGTAACGTGCCTTACAAATACAAACTATGTTATCTGAGGCTTTGTCTGCTGAGACCAGTACATATTGGTCATATAATCTGTCCAGCTCGGACACCACTTCTGGATCACTCAATACAGAGGGATAACGTGTTTTCAAAGTTCTTTTAAATTTTCGAATACGATCAAACATCTTATAGCCTTTAACCATTAAGACAAAGTGTCTGGTTCCACGTTTTCATATTTGGCCCATCGTCTGGCATAATCCTCGACAGAATTCAAAACTAAACTGAATTATGTCGCCAATTAAAGGAACGGGCTCCCAGTATTTTGGACCTCTTAAAATAAGATTTTTGAGGTTTTCATTTTCTACAATAGAAACGTCACCCGTGATAACATGCCCGATAGGATTATATATGAAGGGAGACAATGCACAAGTAGAAGATGGTTGATGTGTAGACACGGCAAAACCCGTTTATAATTAAATAGCTTGTTGCTATACCAGGTGTATAGCTGTATGACCATGTGAAGTGTATGCTTACATATAACAGTGCGCAATTTAACTCCGGACACGACAAAGTCCGGACTTTTAGTTACCATTTCTAGTGGTGCTGCAAACTTTTTAGGTAGATGGCGGCACTCATGACCAACAACACAAATACTAAAATTTAGATTTTATCTATTGATACCTGCTGAGGTATTAAACCGAACGGAAAGATATATATACTTTGGAACAAAGGCTTGTTTGTGTATTATTCGTATGGAAACATTATCTTTGATCAATTTTTAAAATTATTTTGTTGCCAACGTCACTGTAACAGGGAGCGGTGGCTTTTACTGTTGTAGTGTTTTACATTGCCGGTATAATCGAAATTACACCTGGAAAACCACATCAAATACTATAAAAAAGCATATCTTATACCTGAGTATAGGACAGCATTTAAATCTACAGACGAAGTTTATCGAGTAAAAGGTCCTTTCTGTATCTGGCGCTTTGTAAGCATTTATTTATTCATTAACACCTGGTATTTCACGTTAATTATCCCTTTAAAACGTCACGATTTAATTTTTATAGAATATCCTTTATAGAACAATACATTTTACGTTCATGTGTCTTATTTTCTTTTGAATAACTTCAAGACTAAATATCATAGACATAATGCCGAAGTTATGGTGCTCAAGACTATCGTTTCTGTCACTTTTACTTCTTCAGTTGAGCTCCAATTTCAAATAGATTTTCAAAAGGGAAACTGATATCACACAAGACCAAATAATAAATCTAAATGCATAGCCATGCATAGCATCTGTATAAGAGCAACCACTGTTATGACTGTCTTAGCTTTTGAAAAATTTAGAATTTAAATGGTGTTACAGTGAGAAATATAGCTTAAGTATAAGATTATCACCTGGTACCGGAGCCGGCCTGGCTCAGTCGGTAGCGCGCTCGACTCTTGATCGTGAGGTCGTCAATTCGAGTCCAGTCGGCGGCAGATTGGTTTTCTGTCTTGCAGATGAGACAGTAAAACCCGAGGTCCCGTGTCACAGTAGGTGTCGACACGTTAAAGAGTCCTCACTGCTCAATAGCCGTAAGTGTCGAGCATAGGCCAAAATCTGAAGCCCTTCACCGGCATTTGGTGACGTCTCCATATGAGTGAAGGATTCATGAGTGGGACGTTTAACAACAATAAACAAACAAACATCAGCTGTTACCGAAATAGCAGGTATTAGGTTTATGTATGATATAACTTTGATGTTTTGTTATTAAATATAAGATTTATCTTAGATATAAAGTATTGGAAACGGATATAACACCAGCTATCTGAAAAGCGGCAAAAGCTCCATTACAAAATATAAAATTATAAAATAGATGATTGGTACAAAAAAGATAATTAAATCAGTAACTTTGTAATTATGAAAAGTACACTAAATCTGATAGGATATTTCAAAAATAGATACATTACAAATATACGAGAGATCACAGGAACCCGATGATATCCATTTGAGGAAATAGCAATCGACCCTTTCACGTTTCTTCAATTTCACCTGCGCACAAAACACTTCCGAGTGGTATCAAGAAGTTTCGAGCTCAAAACATTTCATACCCAAAACAAAAAGTACCCAATTAAAGACTAACTGTTCCCTGTGTACGATTTGAATTTCATAAGGTATGATTTGCACTGGGTACATAAAGTCTTGTTACCACTCCAAAGTGTTAAGTGCACAGGTAAGATTAGTAGGAGCGCAGTTATTGTGAAAGGGTCTATATTGAATTGTTAATATTGTCATTTACTTACTTTTAAATTGAAGATAAATTCAAAAGTGAGCACATGACTACTGTAGTCATGTGCTCACTTTTGAATTCAAAAGTGAGCACATGACTACTGTAGTCATGTGCTCACTTTTGAATTTATCTTCAATTTAAAAGTAAGCAAATGACAATATTGAGAGGAGCTTGATACTCTTAACATGGAATTAACAATTCCTCCCGATTTCATTCTTGTAAAGTTAGGTCATTTAGTTCTCGGATAACTATATCCAAAATGATTTTCACAGTTTCAGTTTTATCATAGCTGTATATCTGATGTATATTATAAAACTTGATCCCGTTAAAGATTCGGGATAGTTCTTTGGCTTTTGATTAAGTGATATGCAAATAAATACGACGTTGCAATGTATTCTTTTCTCATTTTTTCCCCCTTAACACTTGGTTGGACATTATAAGATTGTTATAGGTATTTTCGATTCCATTCTTGGAGTGGACAATCTAATAATAAAAATCTGGGTTTTCTAGCCGACTATAAACATGTATATGTTTTATTTGGAAACAAATCTTTCAGCAAACTGTTGGCATTACTGCAGGCACCAACTGTGTTCCCTTTTATTGGCCGTTTCTTTCTTCTTCTTCTTCTTCTATCATCATCATTACGATCTAAGTAAAATAAGAATAGGTTTGTTTTAACTTTTATTGGACTTTCTGATATATCGATTTTCTCAGTTATATGATGTAAGCCAGTGAACTAGAGATGAGAGACTCAGAATAAGCACTGCACACTGTAATATCATACTAGATATGAACACCAAAAGGAAATTAGCAAGTAAAGAATCAGTGACGTTGGCTTTCTTATTGTCAACTTTCCACATTTTAGCAGTTATTTTGTGCGTTACATTAGTATTTGTCAATGTCGTTTATGTTTCCCAGAATAATTTGTTGTAACAAAGACGTGAAGAATATTTCACAAATAGTATTGCCGATATTATCTTTACTAGTATCTTGTCTACAATTTGCTAATCTTAATAAATTGTTCAGTAGATATTTTCAGTCGTCTTAAGCTTTGGCTAACAGGAGCACATCTGGTACGCATGTGTATTTATACATAAATTATAACGAAGTTCACAACTATCAACATTCTTTTCGGGGGTTATGAGAAATGTGGATTTTAACTGGTTTAATATACATTTGGGGACCCAATGCGCATAGTATGATTGTTTTTGTGGTTTATAGTAAAGGACCTAAACGTATATTGATCAATGGCATGTATATTTATTTTGGCTATAGATGTCGTGAAATGGAAAACTCTAAAAAAAAAAACAAACAAACAAACAATCCTCTCTCGCTTTACACATATACAAAAACGCATCTGGTTACAAGAATAATTTACACCATCACTTTGAAAGAGTTGCAATACATGCATTTCAAATTTCGCGACAAATATTGAATAAAATTTTAACAAAGCAAAAACAAGAAATTGAAATGATGTTCATGACAATTATTATGTACAGAGACCGAGAAACGAGATCGGAACTCGTCAAAATCACTTGTTTTCTGTCAAAAAGCTAAATTACGGACTACGTACAGTCTGTGTCTTTATATAAACATCTATTTAACATGTACACATTCTTATCTTTTCCATTTCACTTTTTTTCTAGCGATATGAAAAAAAAGGTTAACATTTTATCAAAGTCCGGTAATTGACATCTTACAGTACGTCATATTTATTTGATGTGATGTATATCATTATCATTATTGTGTTGTATATTTAATACATTAAATTTTAATTTTAACTTAAAGTTTGCACCATTGTGATATCAAGTAATTTCAGGTTTCTTAATGCCGTGCCAATAACTTCAATATATTTGATAGATTAAATTTTAAAATATTCACCCATATACGTGAAGCTTGGTCAATCAAAATTAACCACCCCCCCCCCCCCAAAAAAAAGAAAGAAAGAAACAAGGACATTCTTCGTAACGAATATTTTTAAAAGTTATAATTAAATAAATAACATTAAAATTGTGAGTGATACTTTATACCTAATCTAGATAATATTTGTAAACAAATCGTTAATTTACGTATCAATGTAAAATGTACTTTAACCATGTTCTACTACCTGAAACGTTGAATACTGTTTGTCAAGGGTTGTTAAACCATCTGTACCAATTGTGAACATGTAACATACCCATATAATATAAAAAGTGTCAGATACCAAGGTATAATTTACAAGGATGTCCAGGGTATAGGTACAAATCTAGTAAAAAAAATGGACAAACATGGACCTCTTGAAATCAAGAGGTGGGATCAGGTGCCATGGAGGAGTAAGCATCCCCTGTCGACCGGTCACACCCCCGTGAGTCCACAGTCAAATTAAAATGAAATACGTGAGGCCATCTATACCATTTCACAACAGAGTAAAACCATTTAAACTGATTAATTTGTAAACGGCTATACAAACTTTAACCACCTATAACAATTGTGACCACCAATACCAATTTAACCATCTATATCGATTGTGATCATCGATACCAGTTGTGACCATCAATACCAATTGCAACCATCGACATCAATTGTGACCATCAATACCGATTGTGACCATTGACACTAATTTTAATCATCAATACAAATGTGACCACCAGTACCGATTGAGAACCACTTATATCAATTGTAACCATTGATACCAGTTGTGACCATAAATTCCGATTGTGGACATCGACACCAATTGTGACCATCAATATCAATTGTAACCATTGATACCAATTGTGGCAATCAATACCAGTTGTGACCATAAATATCAATGTAGCCATCTGTGACCATCGATACTATTTGTAACCATCAAAAACAGTTGTGACTTTCTTTATACTACTGTATAGTTCCTTTTATTCGTGGGGGATTTACTTCGCTATATTCGCGGTCAATGACAATATCGCGAAATTAAATACCAGTGAATATAAAAGTTTTGACCATCAATACCAATTATAATCATAAATAAAAACTGAATATCAATTCCAATTATAACCAATAACATCAATTGTGACCATCAATACCAAATGTGACCATCAAAATTCAATTGTAACCTTCGACACCAATAGGTGGCCATCAATACAAATTGTGACCATCAATTCCAATTGTAACCACAGTATCAATTATACACATCAATACTAATTGTGCTAATTGTGGCCACAAATACTAAATGTAATAATTAAAACCAAATTATAACCATCGACACCAATTGTAACTATCTAATTATACCATATAAAAGTTATGACCATCAATACCAATCGTGACTATCAATACCAGTTGTAATCATCTACACCATCCGTGACCATCAATACCAGTTGTAATCATATATACCAATCGTGACCATCCGTACCAGTTGCAATCATCTATAATACCAATCGTGACCATCAATATCAATTGTAATAATCTATAATACCAATCGTGACCATCAATACCAGTTGTAATCATCTATAATACCAATCGTGACCATCAATACCAGTTGTAATCATCTATACCAATAGTGAATATTAATACCAGTTGTAATCATCTATACCAATCGTGACCATCAATACCAGTTGTGATAATCTATAATTCCAATCGTCATCAATACCATTCGTAATCATCTAGACTAATCTTGACCATCAATACCAGTTGTAATCATCGATACCAATCATGAATATCAATACCAGTTGTAATCATCTATTATACCAATCGTGACCATCAATATCAGTTGTAATCATCTATAATACCAATCGTGACCATCAATACCAATTTCAATAATCTGCAATACCAATCGTGATCATCAATACCAGTTGTAATCATCTATATCAATAACAGTCGTAATCATCTATATCAATCGTGACCATCAATAACAGTCGTAATCATCTATATCAATCGTGACCATCAATAACAGTCGTAATCATCTACATCAATCGTGACCATCAATAACAGTCGTAATCATCTATATCAATCGTGACCAACAATATCTGTCGTAATCATCTATATCAATCGTGACCATCAATACCAATAGTAAAAACCTATTATAAACACATAACTGAACAATTTGAATGTTTATTTAAGTTAATAAACATTCCATGTACTTCTACGTGTATAAAACACTTGTTCAATAAATCATAAATTCATATTTAGAGGAATATGACCGAATGGTAAGGGCATTGTACTTTGAATAGCAAAATCACCTATGATCAGCTCAAATTCGAGGCAGCTGGAACATTAATTGATTATGTGAGGACGATGGCGATTTATATGCGAAACGCCGTTGGTTATTTCCTGTGTCCATTATTATCATCGGCTTCTCTCCTCCACATTAAAAATGGTTCTGTACCATATCACTCAAAATTGTGGATTGTTACCTAAATATTCGTTAAAATCGGACAAACAAAATTCTGTTAAGACGCAACGTTCTAAGTAGTGTTATAATTATCACAAGGATCTGAAGCATCGGATTCAAGTTGAACAGTTGGCAAATTTTACTGTCAGTTGATGTTCTCGTATGCAATCACAATGTTTCATTGCCTCTAACACTGAAATACACTGACGAGTTTTGTCCCTTGGTGCTCTGGACCTTTCGATCTCGGAGGCATCCTTGGCTGAGTGATTAGAGCATTGCGTTTAAAAACATGAAGTCTCTCACTTCTGATCGGCGCAGGCTCAAGACCCGCTGGAACCTAAGCTGATTTTTGTAAGAAAGTTTGTCATTTTACTTGCAGAAGGCCAATGGTCTCTTCCCGGGTTACCGGATTCCCTCCTCCACCATTAAAAAATGGTTGTCACCACATAACTGAAAAATTGTTGAGTGTGGCGTAAAACACTCTAATTTCAAATTCAAAGTCCTTGCCGTCTTGAGACAGAACTCGTCATAGTCAGTCCAGTAACATTAAATAAGATAATGGTTTTTAAATCTTTTATGTCGATTGTGATGTTGTACACTTTATTTGGGTTACCACATTGAACTTCCGCCGGGTGCGACGGTCAACGGCGAATAACCCATCTCCTCTGTGACACCTGGTGCACATTTAAATTTTCCTAATCGTTAATGTATGGTTACCGTACATTGATTTATTTTTATATTTCTGCTGTTATATATTTCGTGAACAAATGTGTACGCCTAGTCACTATACACTTATTTTAGAGATACGTTTGGTCATGTTATCATTCTGTATGCGGGCATTGTTGATAGAACAAGCGCTAGGCCGATACATAAACGAAAATATTTTCTAAGAAATTTATTATTAATTATATATCATGAAAACGCGAATTCACATTTCACGAGAAGCTTCCATATCAGGTCCGATGCCACTGTGCATCGAGTAAAAACAATAGATGATAATTACAATGGACTTCCGCAAACTGACACTCCTTCATTTCTGATATAAACAAACTTGTATGGGTTTACAAGAGTTATTTCCCTCTAATCATAAACCTACACACACTCGTCGTGTAGGCGTAGATGTTTACTTGCTGTCCCGGTCTTTGTTTTCCGTTGCTGTTTGGTTTGTATTCCAATATATCTATTGTGTATGTCATGTAAAAGTCCAAGGATGAGACAACGGCACTTAAATGATAAATTCACAGTACCCATCTTGTAAAATCCTGGATCCGCGCGCTGGCTAAAAAAAGAGTTGGTGTCATTTCCGAAATACAATTTCCCGTAATTTCGATCAAATATCTAATAATGTCTCGTTAAAGTTAATAAATCATGTATTTACTCCATTTTTGTTACGTGAGACTTCTTTTACGTCCTATCTACCTTTTTACGAGTATAATAATACGAACATACATAATTGATACAATTTTATTGACTTAACATAGCAGTGTAACTGATCATGTTTAAAGGAAGATTAGAATCGGTTACCACGATTTAAAACAACTAATCAGTTCCAAGCAATTTGTACAGTTTCCTGATACTCCAAATATTTACTTGTGTATATGTTCATGCATATGTACAACCATCCTTACCAAAAGAACACATGTCACGTTTCAGTGAAGCAAATCATTTATCACACAGCGCCCGAGGACGGAAGTATAACTAGTGGCATATCAGAGCTGTGTAGAATATTGACCATGATGAAACATGATTCCAAACATGTAAACTAATGAAATAGGCCAACTCTTTCTCTCTTTCAGATGCGTCATTCAAACGTGTTTCAAGAATTATTTGGAATATTAGGGTATTAAATTCACAATCCCATAGTATTGTTAAATAATATAGCATCGGTTGATGAATTTGATCGTCTTTTTTGTATAATCTCTCCGTCATATTTTCACTTTTGATTTACCAGGGGTTATACCAAAATGTAAAAAAAAACTTAGTTTTTTACGTTTTGAAATAACCCTTGGTTAATCAAAAAGTAAAAACATGATGTCACTTCGGGATTTTGTGTTGATCATTAGTGTGTGTGTGTGTGTGAGAGAGAGAGAGAGAGAGAGAGAGAGAGAGAGAGAGAGAGAGAGAGAGAGAGAGATATCAATGGTCTATACTACAGTGTTGGTCAAAAGTAAATCCAGAAAGGGGGCGTGGACATTGGAGGAAAACGTATGTTAAAAAGTCTCAATTTATTCGATTGTTTTCCAGATGAAAGTTCTCAATGTTCTATGAAAATTAAAGATTACTTTTTATTTACATACTAGTATTTATTTATTTATTTATTTATTGCAAGGAGGAAAATATTCAACGTTCTTGTAATTTTGTCACGAGCAAGGTTACGTCGATCAGTAGTATCTCTCGTAACTTGTATATCTAATGTTAAACGAGTTATCTAACTACAAAGAGGTGAACGTTAATTGTACAATAACTGTCCCGCTCAGTCGGTCGGTAGATCTTAAGACTAGTAATATGTATCAAATGAAGTGGAATGGGTCCGTTTGAGTTAAACCGCAAAGTCATCTGTCGGTGTAGGTGTGGTTGCTTAAAACAATTTCGGCAATAGATATAGGAATTCTACAACGAGTGCTAGATGATAAATCATGTTCATGATTTTGAACTCGAGTTAAAATTTTTAAAATTAACTAACGAAAATTAGAGAAATAGAGATTCTACAATGAATGTTAGTTGATTATCATGTTTATCTAAGTCTACAAGTTAGTTAATTTTCAAAATCTGAAAAGAACACGAAAGTTAGATAAACATGATAATCAACACACAGGAGTTGCTGAATCTGTTTCTACCAGAAAAGAATACTTGCATATTTCCTATGGAACATTAGCCTAGATCACGTCTAGCATCCATCCGGTTCGGGCTTCCATGACCGCACCAAACTTGTATCTCGCTTCGATCACAATTTCTCCAGAATACAACAATATGCGAGATTATAATCTTTAATAACGGACCCCTTTCCCCTCCAATTATTTTTACCGCTAACTTTGGCCACTGACAATTTGCTTGATGCAACTTCATGGTAATATTTTCATTACAGTAGTAGTGCAGGCTCTGCCAATCAGATTTATTCAGCCCTGTTGGTTATTTGTATATTTTTAACTAACTGCAGTTTCGTTTATACAACCGGTTGCGAGTGGTTTAACAACACAGGTAATGGTAGAAATATATTTAGTGTTAGCTGCAGTGCATTTGATTGGTCTCAATTTGTAGCATTTCATCGCAAGGCAAGTAAAATCTGAATCTGATAAATGATCTACTGTTACTTCACTTATAATCCACGACAAGCATATTTATTTACCTTTGTTAGCATATCATACAGACCACCTGCCATCTGGTATAATTAACACTTTCGTAGTATTTTGAAATTGACGTTTAATTTTATATGCGTCATTTGTTAATGTATGTTACAACATGATATCTTTTCAACATTAACATGAGCCGGCCTGGCTCAGTCGGTAGCTCGGTCGACTCGTGATCGTGAGGCCGTGAGATCGAGTCCAGTCGGCGGCCGGTCGATTTCATGTCCTTCGGATGAGACAGTAAAAACCGAGGTCCCGTGTCACAGTAGGTGTCGACACGTTAAAGAACCCCCACTGCTCAATGGCCGTAATTGTCGACGAGGATAGGCCAAAATTTGAAGCGGCATTTGGTGAAGTCTCCATATGAGTGAAAGATTCTTGAGCGGGACGTTAAACAACAATAAACGAACAAGAAAACACCATAACCATTAAACAACTTCATTAAGTGAAGTGCAAACCGATAACTTGTCTCTATTTCCCTGTTAGCAAGTCTCCTGTAACTGTTAACT
Source organism: Atrina japonica (assembly GCA_030159075.1). NCBI lineage: Eukaryota > Metazoa > Mollusca > Bivalvia > Pterioida > Pinnidae > Atrina > Atrina japonica. The sequence continues at coordinate 1,512,935 of BROG01000032.1, forward strand.
AGTTACTGTTAGCAAGTTTCAGATACCTGTTAACTAACTTCTGTTAGCAAGTTTAGTGCAACTGTTAACTATTAACTGCTAGCAAGTTTCAGACATTTGTTAACTAATTTATGTTAGCAACTTTCAGAACAACTTACAGTTATAAGCGTGACAGTGAATGAAGAATAAAGATGGCATGACATGCGCATAACGCAATGGGAATTTCTATACCATGGACTGGCAACTTATACTCGGACAGAAACATAGATTTCAAAGTCAATATACGAAAGAAAATATGGACAGAAAAATCATTTCATGTATATGTATATAATGTTTCTAACTGTGCTTTAATTCATTATGATACATCTTAAATTTTAGTAATCATGAAAGAAATTTTTGCTAACATATGCAAACACATTTCAACGTGAGCGCTGTAAAAACTTTCGCAACAATACGCTTACATGGACTTGCTATGTAAACCGCGCAACACTCGACCATTTCGATTTTACAGTTATACGGTGATGGTCAGTTTGTAGTGACAGGGGAGAGAACCCAGTGACAATGTACCCGGAAGAGACCACTGGCCTTCCGGAAGTAAACTAGCATACTTTTACACAAAATCAGCTGAGGTTCCGGTGGCGGTGGCTCAAGAATTGAGGCTCCATGGTTTAAAGCGCGATGATCGAACCACTTTGCCACCGGTAGCTGGATAGATAGATAGACAGACAGACCGGTACATAGATAGACAGATAGATAGATAGATACAATGTATATTAATAGACAGTAGATAAGTATATTGATGAATGGATGAATCGATAGAAAGATAGAGAAACGGATGGGCAGATTGACACATGTAAATAGATATACATGTACAGAATTATAGAATGGTGTTAAATTTGATGTCTCAACATTTTTTTACTCCCGTGGCGATGAAGGAAATGCTTGAAACTGGAAATGTCTGGGAGTCTGAACAAATCGTGCCCTAATCTGATTTCTTTCATTTCCTGTCTGACTGTGCTGTGTATCAAATTAAAGAAAAGAAAATGTTTATGTAACAAGTAAAAGTTCATAACAAATCAATAGAACGCTACGCCAAAAGTGGTTTAACACACTGTGTTGGCTAGGAGATTACAGAGCAACTTGACTTTCATTACGATTTGCAAAGTCGTTCTTCAAAAGTTAAGATCTAAGTCAAATTTACACAGAAATGACTGCAAAGAGTATAAGTTATAATAACCACTCGGTTTTATACTCTTTGTGCTAGCTATTAAAACACTTAAATGAGAACCAGCTGTCGCGAACGTTCGTCACGCATTCTCGCTTCAAGGGTTAAACTATTGGGCTGTCTAACTGTTAATACATCGTATAGAAAGAGAGATGGACATCGAATCAGTGTACATGTATTTAGCATCGTTGTCCATTTCACTTGGCATTTTATTAATTGTTGATTGGTGCGGTACACAAACAGCAGTGTTGGTCTAGATTTGAAAAAGGTCGAATTTCTGTCCTGAATTTAAGTTTTTATACAAAAAAGCCTAGATTTGACAATACTACTACCACACACACACACATCGCATGGAGAATTTTGTTATTTCATTGCCAAGGATTTTTCATTGCCAGATGAAGACAAAATGCCACAAATTTTGAATTGTGTTAAGGAATGATATTATTTTACGATATGAGTGTTCTTAAAGCTGGTCTTCCAGTACATTGAGAGAGAGAGAGAGAGAGAGAGAGAGAGAGAGAGAGAGAGAGAGAGAGAGAAAGAGTTTCAAAAATCAATTGTTCTGTTCATCTACATGCACGTTAAGTCGGAGACATTTGGTTTCAGACATAAACGCTATGACTTCAAATCGCTAATAAATTAGTTGTATTGATTAAACCTTCAGCCATTTATAATTAAAAAATGGTCACAACACATGTCGTTGTATTTTATTTCCCCGTTTTATCGCTGAACATGAAACTTACCTGTCCTTGTGAAACATATCATTAGCTTACAAGAATATTCCCACTGAACACTGGAACATAGTCCTATCAAGGTAAATAGTCATGTTTAGAAACACAACGAGCCTAACTGAATCCTGACTGGGGTGACATACACGGAGTCACGTTTATACCTATACATTCCTATTTTTGTAAAATGGACCGTATTGTTGTGGTCTTTTGACAGATCCCGGATGTGCCACTTTTGATTTCTGTTTTGTCTAAGCATGGCATTCCTGAAGGCGAAAAGGCGATTTTCGGCGGGTTTTCGTGTTTTAAACAAGGGGAAAAGGCGACGTTTGGCGGGTTTTCGCGTTCATTTTACAGGGCGAAAAGGCGACGTTCGGTGGGTTTTTTTCGCGTTTGTCATAACAGCACGAAAAGGCGATAAAAGTTACGCGAAAATGCGAGATTTTCAAAAGTCTAAAACGGCTCCTTTTCGTGTAAATTTTCTCTCCTTTTCGCGTAGATAATTAAAGGCGATAACCCGCCGTTCCGTTTTCGCGTTAGAAACAACGCGAAATGGCAAAAATTGGCCATCATAGATATGCCATAACTGCACATGATATCAAAACGTCTGTAGCAAGTCCGTGGTTTAGAGCCGTTTTGACATTTCTGCTGAATAAATTTATTTCCTTGTCAAATCACGTTCTCAAAATTTGTCATACTCTTGTATGTCAAGGGCATTAGCTTATAATGATATATACACATTACATCAGTTATGTAACTTAATCTACTACAATTTGTTGAAGTGGCAATATGTATACATAATATGATATCAAAATAGCTCCTGGCTGATCTCAAGTTAATAATCAAGACGGGCATAAATGCATTAGCGTATCTAGATTTGCTCCAGAATGGTGTTATGTGGGTCGTGCCTGCACTGTCTTTATACCAAATATTGCCCGTTATTCGAATGACCAGTGTCCATGGCCATGCGTGTATTGTCTTAGACAAAGATCCGTCATTCGAATGACCAATGTCCATGGTCTTGCCTGTACTGTCTTAGACAAATGTTCATCAGTTCGAATGACCAGTGACCATGGTTGTGCTTGAAATGTTTTATACAAATGTCCGTCATTCGAATGAACAGTGTCCATGGTCGTGCCAGTATTGTCTCGGACAAATATCCGTCACTTCGAATGACCACATATTTATCGTTCTGTCGGATCCACTCTCGCCATTTTATATTACTTGAACAGAGTACCTATACGGCACAAGACTCTTGATTGTTATTGATTCGGTGCAAGGACCGACAACTCTGTGTAAAGGGAAGCCTTCTTTAAAATAAATTTGTGGAAATTAATTGTTGTCGAAAATATTTTATTTTTTTATCTATTAACTCAATTTATTTTGTCACTTCATCCTACAGCCATGTTGTAAATTTTGAATTTACTGGGTGGGTGTAAATACAAAATTTACAACTTGAAAACCGAGAATATTTCACAGAATTTTTAAAAGTGTGACTCAACGTGTTTTTGGAATACATATTTAGAGTTGGCGAAGCGTGGACTGTATCAATGAAGAACCGGATTTTGCCGTCCACTCAGGGAAGTGATAAAATACTATGAGTATAAAAATTATTGTTTTAGAATAAAATACATTGTTAGTCATTCTCGTCTTGTAAGAGTCACACCTCAGATATGGTTTGATACTATGACTAATGCAGGATATTCGAAATTCGGGTTAGTAAAATAGTTACAAAACATTTTTTTGTACATGAAGATCACCAATCTCTTACACAGAGTTATCTGTCCCTTGATCGAGCGTACAAGGAGCGACAGATTGAAAGCGCATGGCGGTCATGTTGGTTCACACGTTAAATTTATATGTTTACGAAATGGTATGTTTTAAATTTTTTCTATGTCAAGCATCGGTCGGAAGTAATTGCCAACATATTAACAATTACAGTGTTTAATGTCCAACTCTTTCCTGTGGTTTCGAAGTGCTGCTTAACTTTTTCTCCACTGACTATATATAGGGACACCGATAGTAGAAAGTCGACTTGGTCATGGTAAACATAGCCTATTCAACATAAATGACCCATCTACGCTTCCATACAATTCAGATCTGGTAATTAAAGTGTTCGACATTGTCACCTAACTAGTCGTCACAAGTATGTGACGCATCGACGTGTCATGTAACAACTCGACAGATGTACATGCAGATACCACGTCGGCACTGTCATCTAACAAGTCGTCACAAGTATGTGTCAAGTCAACGTATCGTCTAACAACTCGACAGAAGTATGTACCACGTCGGCACTGTCATCTAACAAGTCGTCACAAGTACGTGACAAGTCAACGTATCGTCTAACAACTCGACAGAAATATATACCACGTCGGCACTGTCATCTAACAAGTCGTCAAACGTATGTGTCAAGTCAACGTATCGTCTAACAACTCGACAGAAGTATGTACCACGTCGGCACTGTCATCTAACAAGTCGTGACAAGTATGTGACAAGTCAACGTATCGTCTAAAAACTCGACAGAAGTATATACCACGTCCGCATTGTCATCTAACAAGTCGTGACAAGTCGTGACAAGTATGTATCAAGTCAACGTATCGTCTAACAACTCGACAGAAATATATACCACGTCGGCACTGTCATCTAACAAGTCCTCACATGTACAAGTATGTGACAAGTCCCTGTTTGGTCTAACAAATCGACGGAAGTATATACCACGTCGGCACTGTCATCTAACAAGTCATGACAAGTATGTGACAAGTCCCTGTTTGGTCTAACAAATCGACGGAAGAATATACCACGTCGGCACTGTCATCTAACAAGTCCTCACAAGTACAAGTATGTGACAAGTCATTGTATCGCCAGCAAACTTTGACTTGGGAAGATGATCAACCAATCGCAGTGTAGAGTATTGATGCTCAAAAGAATGTCCGAATATTTGAAAAAGAATGGTAAAAACTTGACAGCGAATCTTGGCAAATATAAAACTTTCATTAGAATGTCCGGTCACACGTCCAACCACCTTACCAGTATAGGCCTATCACCCAATAGGGCACCATTTCTCCATCAGTAATATGCATGAATAGGATATTAAGTTTGATTTGTAAGACTTCTTTCAGGTAGTAATGTCGACATTTTGTTTTTTGGTGTTTTTTTTGTTAACTTCTGTTTTGATACTCGGTTATAAAAATATGTAATGTCTAAATATCCATATATTTACATGTGAACACGTGAAGTTGTTCACAGAATGAAAGGAAATATGGAACGCAGGTAGAAAAAAAATACCGAAATCGAATATTGGTCACGAATATTTAAAGATTTCTGGTATTCATTTCAACTCCCAAGAGTATTTAAGTCAACAACTCATAGAAACAATGGGCTCCTCCGAAGGTCTGATAGTCCGAGGGCCCGATAGACCGAAGACCCGATAGTTCGAGGGTCCGATAGTCTGAAGGCCCGATAGTTCAAAGGCCCGTAGTCCGAAGAACCGATATATTTCCCCAAAACTGGGGTTGCATATCCAAGATTTGTAAATTCATTCCCTGTCAATGCCACTGAACTCTTCGGACTATCGGACCCTCGGACTATTGAACATTCCGTCTATCGGGCCCTCAGACTATTGGATCTTCGGAACACTGGGTGGACACCTGTCTATAGGAGTGAATGAGGTAACAGGTAGTATCAGAAATTCCATTCCTGCAAGTATTGAACTAATTAACACTAATTCCTGCGGTTATTTCAGTGTTAACAGATTTGCGGATGTAAAATCGTTATTTTAGTGAATATTCAGAAGAAACAAAAAAATTACTGTGTCTTAATTCCTTCTCATCCTGTAAATGTTTCACCAATAAAAGTTATTTTTATATTTCCATTAAGATTTCAGAAGCTATCACCATCCTTTATATCACAAACTAAAGAAAAGATCAGTGGATTGAGAGTTGGCGAGCTAATATATACTGTCGTGTTGAACGAAGTACACAGAGGATATGTTTAGACACAAGAACAGTATGTTCTTTGAAATCATTTTACATATTTCCAGTATGTCTGGAGTATGCACGGATAGAGAGAAATAGGTACAGCCACTGTTTTGAATGATTGTATTAATTTCGTTTGCTAATTTTTAAAATTCCAAATGAATTCAAAACATATTTATACGTGTTGTTTTTTTATCCTAATGGTTATATCGACTTTTAATTTCTTGTAAATTAATCACAAGAACCAGACTTCAACTAAATCCAAGAAGTAATTTTGGGTGATTTAGAGGTCGCACGCACCTATTCGTGGAATAAAATGCCTAGATTTCAAATTACAACAGAAAAGAAATTATTCTAGTTTTTGCTGTAAAAATGCAACTTAGCCCAGGCTATCATAATGGCGAATAATGACCATTCTCTGCTAAAATATCGGACATTTTTCTGCTGTAAATCCCCTGTCCGTCCGCTATCGATATTGCACACACATTCAAATTTGTAGTTAAACGTAAAAATCGTTATTGAAGCATAAAATATTTATAGCGACACTTGGACTAAGTTGTTAACGTAGATCCAACACGTGTTTTATGACAAAGGTATCTGTTTTAAAAGCAAACAACTTTATTATCAGCTGCTTCAGTCTTCCTGAATCGATGTAGAAGTTATGGACAAGTGGGATAAATATCCTCAGGAAATGCACATCCATGTATCGACAAAGGTCTGAACAGACTATTCCTTATCACTCCTGGTAATTAAGGGTTGAAGGTCTTGTTATCCTGAGATGGCTAGATGTTAGATCGCCTGTTAACTTGCGGAGGTAGTGGCGGATTTAGTTTTTTTTCAGAGAGAGAGATGGGCTAGGAAAATATAAAATTATACTACATGTATTTAAAATTGTTATCAATGCTAATCGGTATAAAACTTGCACTAATTCCAATGAAAATTGATTATTTTATGCGTATCGGGACTTAGTTGCACATAATTCCAATAATTGGATTATTTTAGCGTTAGGGGATCAGGTTATAAACATTATTTACAATACCAAGGTTTGAGATTTAGAAAAGAGGCCAAAACAATGCTTTCAAAGTATCCCATTCTTGTTTAAAAAATATCGAAATAATTTGGAATTATCATAGGTCTATTCGTTTTGGCATTGAACAACAACAACAACAACAAAAAACGATTAATACAAACAGTTTTACGGTTCGGAACCGGTTCTTTTTTTCCAAATGAATACAGTTTTAGTTTTGTTATCGAAACAAAGAGACGTGTTAATGGTTTGATTGGATCTGCGGGAAGATGATGACTTTATATGAAAAAATCACCCCTTGAAAAGGAAATCTAAAACTCATCAGAATGAAAGGTCACAGAAAATATTTGAACTTAAGCCCATATATAAAATATACACTCTACCCCTTGAAACTTTATTGAAAGCAGAAATGGTGTGCCGACGACTGCTCAGGTGATAACATGTTTAAATGTCACTATTCTTCACTATTTGACAACAAATTGTTAACATCACCAGTAGAGTTGTATTTTTCGCATCTTGTAAATGAAACAATTACATTGGTCCGTTACTTTGGTTGTAACCGGAAAAAAGTTTCTGTCCACACGAATAGAAGTGTTTTGTAACCATCGAATCGGTCACGACCATTTACACTAAACAAATAGACCTTATACATCCGTATTTTCACCATCACTATACGGAAACATATCTTTTGTTAACACCCCTCTCTTTTTTCAAAAATACACGGATTGGCATTAAGTTTCCAGTTTATGGTGTCAAAAATTATTATCGCATTTATTATCGCTAATATGAGTTTACAGAATGATTTGCCATAACTTGAATACAAGGGAATTCGGGAGTTGCTGTAAAGAAACATTTTGGACTACAATGTACATGTATTTCCAATTTGGAAGTCTGAAGAGGCGTTTTCCAGCATACAGATACAAAACCAGGGGTTCCTCTTTGGTCCTGGGTATACACCCTAGAAAATGTTCAATTTTTTATTACCATCTGGATTACAGATAAATTGGGAACTGTTTTATCTCAAATGCATTTAATTGACAAACCGATGATTTACATACAATGGATCGAGTTTCACCCTACATAACTCTTACAAGTCCAATGCATGAGATGCTATGAAATTAAAAGGTAAGAAGACAATAAAAGATCAAACAATATATTATTATTCCTTATTAATAAAACACAGCCGGGGATTGGTTGAGAGCCGACACGTGTCAGGGAGACTACACTTCATGTCTCCCTCATCCAAAACCCTTTGCAGCTTATGCGGTAGTCTTTATTGATTCTGTATTTTGGTATAATAAACAATTTATTGCCCTGTTTGCAGGGCGACATGATGATGTGTTTACCCGCGACAAGTCATATTCCCCTCGGGCTTATGTCCCCCTACAACCAGGGCTTATGTCTCCCTACAACCAGGGCAATAAAAGTATATTGTATAATCAGGGCAATAAATGTATATTGTATAACCAGGGCAATAAATGTATATTGTATAACCAGGGCAATAAATGTATATTGTATAACCAGGGCAATAAATGTATATTGTATAACCAGGGCAATAAATGTATATTGTATAACCAGGGCATAAGGCAGAGCTCAACAATCGTGTTTGTCTGGTTATCAGGGACAAGTTAATTTTGTCGTCGGACAAGTAAATGTTATCCGGCAAGTGAAAATGTTTTAGGCAAACATTGAAATAAAGATTATACTTGTTTAAATACAAAATGACATCTAAAAAGATCAACTTCGATTTTCGGACAAGCCATTTTTGCATTGGGATAACTTCAAGTAGATTTCAATACTACTTGTCCAGCAGGACAAGTGGTAGTGTCCATGATCGTTGACCCCTGAAATGGTATATCATAAATTTTATAACTTGATAGTGAAAATAAATTTTATATCCTAATAAAATTTAAAAATTTATACCAAAGAATTACACAACCTACTAAGGCCTAATGACTACTGTTCTTTATTCATTTCCAATTTTGGTAAACTGAAAATGAGTACAGGCTACATACCACAATTACGAAATGAATAAACAACAATACCATAAAAGAACCAGTGAACAAAATTTCTATGAAACAGAAAATACACCCTACCCCTTTTTATCACATTCTAATAACATTTTACAGAGAATTACTCCCAAACTGGGTTAGTAAAGTCCCGCCTCTCTTCTTTGGATGTACATTCGTTGGAGCAACTTACAAATGACCGAAAGAAGGCCTATGTGTCATGCCCAATATTTTTCTCGTAACAGATTATCCGTAACTTCAACAAAACGAAAACATGTGTATATTGGATTGACATAGATAAATAAAGAAGAAAGTAGATGATAAATACAAAAAACTTTGGGGAGAAGAAATCAAGTCAAACTTTCTTGGGTAAAGTTATATACTGTGAGGTTTAGGTGACGTGTACACAAAATTTTCGTTGCTCAAAAAGTTTGATCAATGCTAAAAATTGCCCCGCCACGGCTCAATGATAACGTGTACTGCTACTTAAGTCATCGCTTTCTTTATCAGCTGTTTACTATGTGTTTATATGCATATATCTCGCGAACATTTCTATCAGTAACAGGCTGTATCCTCAATAGTTATGAATTTAGTTCCCCCATTTATGCACTTTGGATATAAAGCACGTGTATAAATATATATTATTGTATTGTAAACAGTCTCCGAATCACGCGGTTTCTTTTTAATCAAATACTTCTGAATGAAAACAAGATGTAAGATACAGTTGTTTTACAGTATCCTCTACATGTATCTACGGTGACACGGAGATGTGGGAATTGAGACGCCGCAATTACAGCGATATTGATGGTCGTAATTAACTTATTATGGTACCACCTGAAATTTTTTTTTCCAAAAAGTCACAAGGATTGCACATGTAACATTTCTAAATTCTACTCTTGGTATCTACAACAATATAACCAAGGTAAAAGTTTTATAAAAAGTTGGCAAAATCCAAAGGTCAAGGTCATTATGTCAAACGTCAAGGTAGTACTGCATACCCTCTCCTAAATGAATATACTTGTGAAATATCAGAACATATATCGTATATACAGTTTAAAAGATATTGTACAGATTAAATTTTCTGTCCACGAACGACGCTTCCAATGACACCAAGGGTATGACATTAGCTTTCCGATCATTAATTTTTGTCCCGGTTAGCTAAAAATGAAATGATAGTGCCTGTTCCTTCGAAAACCGCTCGGAATTCAAAGTGAAAGTCACGGGAGGCGTGACACGTAAAATAACTTTCAGGGCATTGGCGTCAGACGAAATCTCAGGTAAAAATTTGTGGCACTTCACCTAAATCTATTGACATCTCCATATAAGTGAATCATTCTTGGCAGTTGTAAAACAAACAAGCAAATACTTACTATTACCGTTACAACATAATGGGTCATTAAGGTGTGTGTTTGAGGTCTCGATTCAGTGTAGACTGAAGGCGTGTTAAAGAAACTTCGTTATAATTTTGCTCCATGAAAGTTCATATCATACATCCAGGATATTGACACAAGGCTTCAGTGTGTCTCAATACCGAAGTGAAATATTCATGACGGACCACAGAAAAATAGACTCACGGAATATGATTTTTGCGAGAGCATTTAGCAACTGAAATTTTCGATGGAAATTCTGTACCTTGCATCAGCGTCGGAAGCAAATTGAAAGTGGGGGGCTAAACCAACTTAAAACACATACACACGCCAGAAACGTCTATGTCCTATGTCTATATTTGCAAAAAAGTGGGCCCCCCCCCCCCCCCGCCTATGCCTTGTCTCTACAGTTAACAACCATGCTTTATGAGAAGTTTTGTGATCTTGTAAATCTTACACTGGATGGAGCATTTATTTGCTAGGATGCCTACATAAAGTCTCAATTTGTGGAGTTTCACTTAGAATTGTATCTACATAAGCCTGATAAAATGATTGGAATGTCAAATAAAAAATCAACTAAATTACCGAGCAATCGATGAATACATATCTCTGGTTAATATCTAATGTACTAATGTAAATATATTTCCTGCTTTACAAAGCACTGACCACATATGACCTCACATTAATATAATGAAGCAAATTCAACCAAATACAATATTTCAGACTGTAGCAGTAGAACGTATGACAGCTTGTATTAAGTGGTACAAAAATACTTGATATATCATGAAAGTCGTTGTGGTTGCAGCAGGGCGATTTATAATACATGGCACCGCTGTATATCCCGTTAGTATTGCGGTTGTGACAATCTAATTAAACACCTATCTCTCATTGCTACCCTTTTTGGATATACCGCGTACAGGGTCTAACGAAAACCGCTATGGGGTCGAAATAGTTCGACTAATGAAAATGCGACTTACGCTATCTTGCATGTTTATATATTGGTAAAGGGATGTAAACATTATAAACATCACTGAACACACAGGATTCGGAAGTAGATAACCCCTTTCATATCATTGCAGAAGATCTCATCAGTAAAGATTCTTCAAACAAATACTGCAGACTAAATATTACATCTCTTTATCACTCGCTAAACTTCCAAAATCGTTTATGTCTTATTTTCATTGGTCGAACTGTACATACCTAAAACAGGTCACTCACGTGTGACCCCATAGCGGGTTTCGTTAGGTCCATTAGGCGACATATCAGAAAACGCCAGAGCGGTGTGATATACGTTTTTATTTAGACTGGAAGCAATTAGTATAAGAATGCTTGATGTCCCACGAAATGCATTGTGGTTACGACTTACGACAAGATGATTATTTAAAACATCGTTGAATATCGCTTTTAGTATTGCGGTCGTGATTATACGCTGTTAAAGAAGATGTCAACCTCTTTCAATATTTTGATACAGTACTTCGACCTTGTTGTGGATTTTACAAACGTATAACAACATTTACATATTCAGCTAATAAAAGAAAATAAAAATGGGCAACGTAATTCACCTATATAAAATTTATGTACATACATCAAATGATAGAACACCTGGCACTACTAGTATATATAACCCATAAATTTAGGATTTGAGTGGAAGTTTGAATGTATATACAGAAATTAACTAAACCATAGTTGTGTTTTACTTTATATGGTAGCATATTTCTGTCAACATTTTCGACTGATTGGCAGATTTTCTACTTGTATCTATTTGTTAAATAAGGCGATGCATAGATGACCAGGCTTACTGAATATCGGTAGGGTGAAGCTAGCGTTATTCAAATTATCAGGCATATGGATATAATAAACTCTTGACAATTAAGTCAACATACATACTGTTAACGAGAAATGCTATTACGTGAATGTTATAGCTGGAGTACGGACTTTTTGTCTTGTGGACATTTTGTCTGGATACATCTGATATATAATATTACTCGTCTGTTTACCACATTAGCTCAGTGCTTCTCCATATAGCGCCCACAATGTAAATATAGCAAGATCAAACGTGATTAAAAAGTACTCATAACATTGTCCTTTGACCTATCAAATTAAAAAGGTGAATAAATATGCAGACTTTGAAAACATTTGAACGACCATTCTGATCGTCACTTTTTTTTGCATCGGATCAAAATGCCGTCATTCTTTGGACATAAAAAGTCACGTGATTGTCTCCATGGTTCTATGTACGGTCGGTATATCTAGCAAAAATGAGACGGCAAAAGTCCGATATTAATTCTGTGTACAGTGGCAATTGAAGACATTTCTCCCGAATGGGAATATGGTCCTTGACAAAATAAAACAGTTTAGGTTTCGCCTCCCCTGCTATGGAATTGATCAACCCGACATATCCCCCGTATAATTATACCTTATATATATATATATATATATATATATATATATATATATATATATATATATATATATATATATATATATATATATATATATATATATATATATATATATCAGATAATAGAAATAGTTGAAGAAATCAAAACAACAACAACAACAACTATAGCCGACGCCGGACACGTTTTAGCAGGTAAACAAAGATTGAAATTGACAGATTTACGGTAACTTTAATTCGGTATAATAAGTTATGTCCCTGGTTGTAGGGTGAAATGAAGGTTAGTTTATCATTAGCAGTAATATTTCCCGTGGTGTGACTGCTTCATGTAAACAAACCTTCATATCACCCTACAGCCAGGGGCTTTAAATTAATGTATAATAACAGCTTAGCTTCGGGGGTGGGGGAGAACACACGGACAAACAATGGCGTGAAACATAACGATAAAATGCCGAATTAATATTACATGTAATACATTTGCTATTTTCCTAATCACATATTAATAGTACGTTGTGTTGGATTCTTTAACTACTTTCATGCAATCCATACATTAGTTTTAAAAATATCAAACCCTTAAAAAGCATGTTTATTTTCTAGAGTAAGAGAGGTGAAGCTTTTAGGCGTAGTCATCAGGTAGTCGCAATGAACGACCGTGATTGTGTAGAAAATAGGGCTAAGGAGATTTGTATTTTACAGTTAACTAGCCAGGAAGAGTGGTAATGAGAAGTCTACATTACACATGGTAATTATTACAAGAACGTGTATCCAGGAATGACCTTCCGTACTAAAAAAAAAAGTATTTAAGGGTCGCTGTTAAAATGTGTCATACATGTGATCCATAGCTTATATACGTACAACCAGGAATCGGAAATTTCCATATTAAATTTACTTTCAATGACTTCTGTTTATTGTATAAGTAATAATTATCAAATGGTAAAATAGGTGGAGTAAATGTTCGGAAAGGTTTTTGTGTTAAACAGTTTATGGATATAACAAAACATCATTAGTCAAATTCGAATGATGTTAACACATTCAAGTCTCTGGAAGCGGAAGTAATGACAGAGCCCTTTAAGAACACACATTTTGAAAATAAGACTATGAAATTCCAAAAGCTAATCGGCATACAGACACTTGCACGTACGAACGACTTAATCTCATGTGTGTCGGCGTTCGTAGACATGATTGTGTTCAACCCTCAAAATGCTACAGGATTTATTTTCACCTGTTTGGTCACGTCAAAATCACAGGTAATATTAAGATATATAGCACTTTATCTCGTAAATTTGATAAATATTCTATTGCCCTTAGCGCACTCGGTCACTTCAGTTGACATACCTGTCCTAACTCACACTGTACCAATCATCATTAGAGTCGGAATAAAACAATTTAAACAAACGATGAGAAAAAAAAACATGTGTACACTTGTTAAGACTGCAGGACGTGCGACATCATAGGGGTAGAAAAATATATACTAAATACTTTGTGCAATGAAAGTTGTCCCAACGTGTGTACCTGATTTGATAATTTTATCGTTAACATTTATTGCACCTTTATAGCTAAGCTGATCGGCTCTTCGAACAAAAGCGATAAAGTCTACCGTCATTAGGCCGCGTTCGAGGCCAACGACTTCTTTCTGAGGACACAGTAAGAGAACAAGCACTGAACTACTTATATCAATTCCAGTAGTGGAATTCAGCAATGACCCCTTAATTCTCTTTAACAGTTTTAGAATGTAAAGTTTTCATTTCGTTCTCAGCGCTTTGATTTCAACATAACTGATTAGTCAAGAAGAGGCCAAGATCTGTAGGTGAAGTGCCGCAGATATTGACATACTTATATACTAATGTCAAAGCAATGTGAGTTCATTTACGTACTACGTCCATGATGACGCGGAACCAAGTTCTTATCGTTAACCATGTGACTTTTATCTCTTGTGCCGAGCTCTAGGGGAAGATGCAGTCACAACGTGCTGTAGAGTCTTTAGTTGAACCCGGATTTAACCCAAACATGCAGCTAATACCTTTATCTAACATTTACCGCAGAAAAGCAAGGACTATCGGATTCCTCGATAAGTTTTCAACATTTAAGTCAAATAAGTATTGGAACAATGGACCTTAAACTAGATTGCGTATTGCAATACAGTCCAAACTGAAGACCACAAATTACAAGACAGGATCGGTGATATAATTTGAAATCGAGCATAATACTAGACCTAAAACTGCATGGAACTCGGAGTATGTCCAAACTGTGTAAAATAATGTAAAAACTTAAAACTTATTTTCTGATTGAATGCTCAAAATATGACGATAAAAGACGAAAAACCCTGTAAATAAGGTGGTCTTTATATAGAGGTTGATTTGTACACAGGTGGTCTTTATATAGAGGTTGATATGTACACAGGTGATCTTTATATAGAGGTTGATTTGTACACAGGTGGTATTTATATAGAGGTTAATTTGTACACAGGTGGTCTTTATATAGAGGTTGATTTGTACACAAATGGTAATAATAGGGACAGTAAAAACGGTCTTTGTGTCCAGGTGGTCTTTAAATACAGGTGGTCGCTAAAGCAGGTTTTACTGTATTTGACATAAATGCCCTGACTACCAACCACTTGCTGCTGAAAATTATGAACCCCTCAAATATTAAATAAACCATGTCAAAATCGCATTGATTATATCAGAAATTATTTCAGAACAAGAGAAACTGTCTTACACATTTTTATATTTGTATACCCAATCATACCTTTGATAACCTTAGTACATCCAAACCGTAATCTAATATATCTGTATATTTTATTTTATTAGATTTGACTGTGAAAATATTTGCACAGTGAAACTGATATCAAAGCAACAATCACAATAGCATATGCATCTCTAGTATAACTTGATACCATTGTAACTATAATGGTTCAATATACTGTTTTTTTGTGAAATATTGCCATTGGAATATCTTTAGAATTTTGAAACCATTTTCATATATTCTAATAAAAATTGTTCAATATTGTCATGTTGTATCAGATTACGTTTAACCCAATTTTCTAAATATAGAGTTCTGATTCCACGAGCACATAATTTTATATTAATCCGACTTCCCGTCCTCTACTACACACGGATTTATTACGCTACATGTTTATAACATGTACCTACATCATTTATTACCTGTATTTATAATTGTAATTGTCATTGCTTGTTGCTAGTTGTATTGTTGGAATCTTTAGTGTATAAAATCCCGATTCATTTGAATGGTAAATTATTATTTTAAACAACACGTAAGTCGCAACCGTATAAGATATTTGATCCGTAATACACATCACCCACGAAAAGACTACAATACCACGGTTGTTTGCTGTTTTCTTTATGGTAACAATTCGACCAGCAAAAAAAAGTTTCTCGTCGTCAAACAAGTGTAGAAATACTGCAAAACCAACTGGCAACGGAGCAGAGAAATGTAACGACTGTTCCTCAATTATACGTATATCACATCCACACCCAGCTTCTGTTATGTAGATGCATTTCTAAGCTGTGTATGCGTCAAAAGTTTCCATGCGGGAGTTTAAACGATAACTTATTTCATTCGCATTCCGTGTGTGGAAAAAACTGTTACCTATGTGCGCGTGTAGTGACCAATTTGCATACCAGGGCAAGCCAGGACAACTATCTATCTAACACACAACTTTAAATCTATATCAACAAGACAACATGGTACTCCTTAGAGGTTTACATCCACGGAATGAAGCGATTAAAACGTTAATTTATAAGCACAATGCTAGATCAACACGATATAAATAAAAAAAAAAATTCTACTAAGTAGGTCTCTTAGTATGAAAGTTTAAGCGTTAGTCCTGTAATATTGAGTTAATTCTTATTAAAATAAGTAGGAAAATCGTCATTTATCACAGTATTTTCCCATAAACGTCAGATTCTCGTTTATGTACCGTGATACTTATCGCGATGAAATGTACACCGTAAGCACTATAATAATACCGTTGTCTGTCATCATATTTTGGACCTAGGTGTGTATTGATGAAATGTAGTTTACCCGGTAAATTTCTGTCGGTGTAAATAGTGACCCAAGACTAAAACAGAGATGTTCTAATTGGTTTCACGATGCAATTTATTAACTTTTAAGTCCGTTAAAATGTTTCTATATTTGGTACTTGACCCCATGAGAGAGAGAGAGAGAGAGAGAGAGAGAGAGGGGGGGGTTATAACCTGTATCTAGTATTTTCTTATTCGAGATGTGTTTATCAACTTATATCTAAACCTTTAAGATAACAAGGCTACTATAAATACCAATACATCTGTTAACTTACTGTTACCACCAGCTATATGCATTTGACAATGAGTGAGTCGATTTCTGATCAGATGAAATAGACAGTTGACACGGTTTGCATGAGAAAGTGTTCTTTTTTTAAAACTTAACCAAAAATTCCATGTGAGCCGTCTGCGTTAATATGCAAGGTGTCACCACAGCATTTCCTTTGTGGAAGCCACACACACACAGTCCTATAATATGAGCCTTCGTTGGTTCATATGGTTTGCTTTCAACTGCATTAACAGTAAAAATAAATACCCGATAAAAACGTTAATTTAAGCAAACGATTTGAACCAACGAAGGCTTATATTACAGAACTAACTCACACTCCCGAAATGCTTTATGAACTCCTTTTAAACAAAAAACGTGATGCAAATTTTAACATGTTCATCTTTTTATCTTCCTTTGTTGAAGCTTACGAGGTTACAAAACTGCAACAAAGGACCGCAGCTTGAAGATGTAAAAAAAACAAGTAAACGAAGCCCCGAGGCTGAAAAATATACAAACAATTATTATTTGCTCCAAGTTCAAGTCGTTTCTTCTGTTGAATATAACTAATGACTTGAAAGCTTTTATTTTTATTCCCCAGAAGCCATCTTAAATGCCAGAGACAAGTTACAGTGATCTCCATAATTACTTACACAAGACATTTTAAACTATGGTCAACATCAAAATCAATTTGTAAAAATGTTATCAGTTACAGTTCCGCTGACAAGGATTTTATTAAGTAGATCCAAACGGGAGATTTCTGAATTTTAAGCAAAAGTCAGTGATCATTTTTCATTTGAAAGATGTCTTAATTCAAATCGCTTCCCCCAGGAATACTACAGATCAAGACCATTTTAGCAGGGATATATAAAGTCAAACATTTTAGGCTTTAAATATCGCAGAATTTGTATTTGAATTAATTGGATTTTTAATGGAAGATCAATCGGTTATCATTACTCGTCATGAGAAATGCCGGTCATCGGGCGTGATTTCGGTGATTGGCAAATTGATTTTTGTAATTTTATAGTAATGCCTATAAGCACCAGTCTTTAGGTGGGTTGCCACCCCCTTGAAAAAATCAAAATGGCCTCAGAACCCTCTCCTCTGAAGGCAAGCACCTTGGGCAATTGCATTTCGTAGTGATAAAAAAATTCTCACCCCCCCCCCCCCACACACACACACACACACCTTTGAACAAATCCTGGATCCGTCCCTGTCCTCCTTGAATCTTATTTTATATTAACTGTATTACACTTTTTCCCTTCTTATCATCTTTTTCTGCCTTTGACGTTGATTTTTTTAATTGAATAAAAATTATACAATGTATGTACCTCATGAACCTTTTATGTACATATAGGTTTAAGCGAAAAAAGGTCAATGGATAAAGCGTGCCATGTGATGTTATTCATTTGGCATTTTTACGTTCTCGGCACACCTCGCAACTTTACAAAGAATTATCGAATATTTCTTTTTTCAGTTGAAAACAGTACGATAAATAAAAAATAATTGACACAATGATCCTTGTTCCCACGACTGGTTGTAAATATATGTGAAGGCACTGACCAAATTTGGTGGCAATCACCAAGTGGTTGAAACCAGTGCGAGTCGATTAACATGCGTTATCTATTTTTAGAACCACATGGATATTATCTTGGACATTGCGTAACCAAATATGTTGAACATTCTATCTAAGCTTAGAGGCACAGATGACTTTTTCACCTGAAATGTCCAGTACTAAAAGACTGCAAGGGCCTTACGGGCACATAAACGTTCTCTGGTGTCAGCTACCAGAATTACGGTACTTGATAAGCTTTATTGACATAGCTTTATCAAACGGTTATATAACGCAACATTTCCCTTCATTGTAAGAATTTCTGGTGATTTGTTTATTAACATATACCCATAATATGGAGTAAACACTGCAGTCATGTAAAACATCGATCCCACATGACTTTTTGGTAACTTTCATAAACTTTTTTTCTTGTATGAAGATAATATTTTGACTCGTTGTAGACATCATATTCCCATTTTGATTTACTAGGGGTTTTACCAAAAAGTGTGGACAAAACCCCTGGTAAATAAAAAACTGGGATCATGATTATACATGTTGGAGTAATTGCGCTATTTCAATGTTCTTGCGCGCAAATCCCATTAATAATATGAATGATTTCGGCTAACCACGATCTCTAGATCTCATATCAAAGGCTAAGCATATTATATACATTTGATGCTGAATAGGTTAGTTTCCTAGATGTGCGCAAGAATATTAGTTAAAATTAAATGGTTCTGAAACCAGGATACTTGGTCACAGTAGATATTAAAACATTTAAATCCAAAATTTTCTATTTTCAACAAAATTCTGATTATCCACAATTTCAACCTCAATTTTTTTTTATTTGCAGTTTCAGGATAATATACACAAAAAGTCACGTAAAATGCCCCACATTGGATGAAATAGCACCCTGAAAATCTAACCAAAGATTTTGTCTTATGAGTCTTTTGACATAGTTCCGGACCAGATGTTACCTCGTTTCTGGTCGAGACCATAGCATAGACTCATATTTCCAAGCACCTCATCCGCCACTGGGCAAGTGATTTCTTCTGTATCAGCGCAATATTCATGTCATTACTGAGAACTGAGGATATAAGCGTATATCTGTTTATTGTTATGAATAGTTTATTATTTTTCAAGATTTTATTGCCGATTCTCTATGAATGGACAAATCTGATCAAACAACCGGTGCCGAGGTCAAGCAGTCAGCCGAAATTGACAAAAGGTGAAAGTGACATGTTGAGGTCTCGGTGATTGATTGGTCATCATGTGGTGTCTCGCCCATATTCAAAACATGATAAGTCATCGGAGTCTTAAAGCACTGGGATTTTACACAACATCGAAATCTCATCAATTTCATGTTTTCACTTGAAATGTACATCGTCAGAATTCTGTGTGTAGTATTAATTGTCAAGACCACGTGAATGTTTATATTTGTGTATTAAAGACAAGATATGTTTTAATATCACTGTATGCCTTTAGAGTCTATATCATAATTTTAAATAGTGTCAGTGAATACAAATAATATAAATCATTCATCATTTATAGCTGTTATATTTCATTCTTCAAAATAAATTAGTACAAAATGTTTTTGTTAAGCTGCATTTTTTAAGAATTCCTGAAAAAAATCCAGATTGTACATATGTAGAGAATGACTTAAACTTTTATCCAGAAAAACCAAGATGATTTTTTTCAATAATGTCTGAGAATTCCTACATTTTCTTACGTAGGACTCATTTTAAACTTTCATAATCTTTTTCCACAAGATACTTTTAAATTGCTATAAATAAATTCTACTTCTTGAAGAAGAAATAAAAACGTTAGCAATATGAGATCGCCTTATATCATATCATGTCCATTTGCAGATAATTATCCTTTCAGCCACAGACACAAATCAATGCCAATAATCATATTAAACTCATTTACTTCATTTTGTCTTAAACAACTATCACGCTCACACGTAAATCAATACAATGGAATTCTGCAACGCAGGCAACAACACTTACTCCAATCTCGCATATATACAATCCATATACTCCTCACGTGCTTTTGGTATATAATGAAAGATGTTAAAAATGTACTAAGTCTCCCCTAGCGCTCGTATTAAATTATTAAAAACAGTATCCATCTCAGAGCATATTTGTTTTTCGTTGCCAATTTGGACATCTGCACAATTTAAAATTTCAGATGTTTCGACGGGAGGCCCCGTTAATGACACTTTAGATGATTCTTTCGATGATTCACTTAGCAACTGGTCCATATTTGTGGATTGTGATGAAGATGATTTATTTCGATCTTTGAGACCATGAAGTAATGTATTCGTTATCTCATCTGCCACTTTCTCGGACTCCCCCGGGGACGCAAATGGGTCATCAAAATAATTTAAATATCCACTTCCTTGTGTTGGGTGAAGGTAACTATTATTAAGCACATCGTACCCGAAGCAAGGTCGCAAACGGTAAATACGAGTTTTGTACCCATGGTAACTTTTTTGCTTTTCCTCACGTATTTCCTTTTGAACTTTTTTAAGTGTGTTATTAATTAAAACAGTCCTACGTAAGAAATGTTCTGGATCCTCCATTTGACGAAGTTTTTGAACAGAGAGCTTCAATACTCTCCTTCTTTCTTCTTTCCTTTCTTTTGGAGTGTTCAGATAAGGCGAAATCCGTTTTGGTGGTATACAGTCTAATAGATCCTCATTCTCTTGTTCTAACTTCCTTTTAATGCCAGCTGGCTTCAGACTCTTTTCTTCTCGTTCTTTAAATTGTTCCAATTTTAAATTCATTTCATCTTTGTTTTCTTCAGCTGTTATACCTGTAAAATTTAATATCAATGCATGTATGAGCATGGGAAACATTAAATGCAGATCAAATAATTTAAAAGAAAAAAAGAAAATATTTTTAATGTTCAAGTCACCTGAAGTGATGCATTTGATCATTCATGGCACGTTTCTGTGTATACCTTCATTATGGCTATGCTTTGTGAAATTCATTTTATTGCTAATCAATAAACTATAAGTTGTGCATTTCTCCTTTATATATTACATCTCTTACTTGTTTTTATTTTGAATAGTTTTATAGTCACAATTAACAATTCTTATATGGTAGCAGATAGTTTTTAACTATGGAGAAGAGAACCCTATTACAATGCACCAGTCTTCCAGGTGTAAACTGGCAAACTTTTTCACAAAATCTGCTTAGGTAGCAGTGGGCTCCAACTTGCGCTGATCAGAAGTGAGAAGAGATTTCATGGTTTAACCACGGAGCCACGCCACGCTCAAGCCACACGGAGACCCTATATGACATTTTAAGTTCAACTTTACTTTTTACTCAGTTTTTCTTGCACTTATCACACACGAAATTTAAAACAAAGCTTTAAATGTGTAACAAACAATGAAATTGGAATCGAAAGACACGAAATCTAATATGAATGAATTGAATTATTTAATGAATAATATTTTAAAAGGTTGTGCATTAAAGCTTTAATCTGTCTTGCCTCATTTAATTTGCAAGCTCAACGCTAGCAATGGAATATTTCAAATTCTTTGATTAGAGTTATCTCGATCAAATAGCATATGGAACAAAACAATTCTTGTTTTTCTTCCGAAAACAGAAAGGAAAAAAACCACAAAAAAATACTAAACGACCTTTTACATTGATGAGTCATAAGAACAAACACTTCAAAATTTAACAAGAGTGAATGAAAATATCCGATACCAAAATATTTGTAACTGTGTAGCCATAGGAAAAATAAATAGGAAACGTCACCACTAACCAAGTGAATGTTTTAGTTAATTTATGTGAAATAATTGCATATACATGTATATGAAAAGTCACTAACACAAAGGTATACATAAGGCTTATAAAAAAGTAAGCATTTATGCATCAGAGCTTCGTCGTCACTGAAGTATTACAACCCCATTTGTGTTGCATTTTACCGAACGTAAATAAGATCTCTAGTTATCAGCCACATGCATTTCACGTTAAAATGAAATCTGATTTTTGTAGGCACATTGGAGTCGACATGATTTATGTACATCAAGACCAGCAATATGCTAAAACAACCTGCCCATGCGGTGTAATTCGAGAAGAAGCATTTCATTCCTATATACAACACAAAGAAAACCTTGATTTAGTTAAATCCCTAGCACTATAGATATATTCTCATTAAGCAAACCACACCTATTTCACCTTTTATAAACCGTCCGTCGTTCTTTAAACACATGCCTTGTAATTATTGTGGTATATTATGGCTAATGACATGCCGATTTATGTTTTATAGTATTAACTTCTTATAGGGCTGCTTACTGTTTTGACTTCTGATCCACCTTATAGTTGAAATCGAATAAACAATTTGCACGACTTGATAGCTACAGTAAATATATAAACAAACAAACAAACAGAACTGCGCTATCTAACTTGTGGATGAAGATTGTGTATTTCAAGTTTAAATTGATTATCAAATGTATTAACCAATTCATTGCTAAACACAAGACGATGCTATTAATATTACACAAATGTACCATATAATTGAAAAAGAATATATTTTGATTTATAACAACCATATACACACAAATTATCTTTGTATTAAGAAGCTGACTAACAGATTGTTGAAAGCGTCATGTTCCACGTTACTTATCAATTATCGAACAATTTGGACCATTATCATTTACGCGTTTGTGACTTACTACTATACATTCCATGCTGGTATTTGTTTGACCATTTCATTACACACCTTAGTCTAGAGTTTTGATAGTAAGTACTCCGATCAAATATTAAGTCCAAGTTATTTACTTGTACCGATATACATGTACTTCAAGGACAAGGTTAAATTCCGTCTGATCTTCAACAAGGTGGCCAAGTAAGGTTATCCCGTTGAATGGTGATTAACTTGTGTATATTATTAAATCAACTGCAATATATACAGCGTGGTTTTTTTCTTCCTACGCGTTTATGTGGCAAACATTTTTAAGAAGACAAACGGTGGTATTTGTCACATGTTCTGCGACAGCGTAGTAAAATAAAAATTTTACAAATAACAAAGATTGTTTCAGATGTTGTATATCATTTTAAAGAATAAAGAGGTGTTATCTTATAGATATCGGGGATGTTTCTTGTAATTCCCTACTTGTAGTACATTCCATGAGAGTGTTTTGTTTCGTTATGCGTAATCGTACTACGCAATGCAAATAATCAACAATTTCCCACTGTTAAATCCAACCCACATTATCTGCCAGTGTATAAATTATCAAGTGTTAAGTATGAATGGGAAAACAAAATTGTTATCAGTAATTGATATACAATCTAATCACTTCATACATATATATATGTAGGCTGCATGTACACGTATTTATGTGTTTATATTTCGCAAAGTGCGGGTTTTTTTTTTAATTTCAGTGAGACCAGATAATCTACCATATTCAATAAATTATGTGTTAAAAGTGACTACCCGAGTACCTCTACTTTTTATGACAAGTCATCTTTAACTGACTCTTAGTTTATCAAAGGACACAAAACATCGGCACTTGAGTTTTTATTTGTCCGTTATGATACACTGACAAAAACTTTCCGTTTTCAGTAGACAACGTTATCGGGATTTCGTTATTGATTATAAACGATGAAAAATATAAGTTATGTAGTCTTATGTATACACAAAACCAACCGTGTTACTTCCCCGTAAATCTTATATAATAACAACATAAAATGAAGCTTGTTCATTTATCTACACATGTACTTACATAATCAACCGGCGTTTGAAGCCTTATGTTCTTACTCAACAATGTTTTATTTATATTGTTATTTCTAAATTTTAAGGGCGGAGGTGAAAACACCACATTGCGATTTGCGGATTTAACCGTCCCCGTTTTAACCGGAAGTAAGCCTTGCGAAAAGAGACTGGCTAACTTTCCCATGTAAATACGTCGATCATGTGAGGCTGAGGTCTTCCTTTGAGGTTTGGGGACGTCATTTAAAGCGGGGTGCTCCAAACACGCGACTAAGTATCCCTTACATAAAGCATATGTCATTTAAATCACTTCAGAGATCGTCTTTCAGAACGTACTCTTAAATTATATTATTAATTAATTGAGTTTTGTTTCTGTTGTCGACCAGGTATGGATGACTTTATCTTTTCGTGATCTTGTTACAATTGGTTTACTAATCGATCCCATGTGTAAAAGAAACTATACAATAAATCTGCCTGGTCTATTCAATCACGAAGTAGGCAGGTTTGATTTTATTTATTTACTTTTCAGACCTAGTAAGTACTAGTAGATAAATGTTTTACCTATCGTTCGGTCGTACGCATTCGATTGCCAAGAAAATGCCTGATCACACTTTGGATGACCACAATGTGTCAACGTTTTGTATAGGTATGATAAAAAAATTCCCCATGTTAATAATCTATATATGGCCATTTTAATTATTTTTTGTTTTTAAAACGTCTGTCCATTTGATAGTTACATAAAACTGCAGTACTGTAGATGAAACATTTGTATACAAAAATTCAATGTAAACTATCGAGCACTTACATCACGTACAACCGGACGAATGTTCGCAAGTCAATTGACACCTGCGAGAATTAACGTGAACATGGTGTCAAAATTAATATTTTAACCGTGACCACTTACTTGTATAATACGTGATCGTTTAGACTGTCAATGACTATGGCCTCTAACACACACATAGTTTTTAATGGCATTGTGTGAACAACAAGAACGTCACTATTATGTGTATTGTGAGTTATATCAGATTTGAAATTGATTATTGGAATATAAATTTGCTACAATATGTAGATTCATTCCATGCTACCGGCAATATATGATCCACAGCCAAGAGTCTATACTTTGTATAGATACATGTAGATAGATGTCATTTTAACGGATATTTTTAATTGTACGACACTGATCAGCAAATTTGTATCATATCGAACCTAATGACGGCAATTCCTTGCGAATTAGCAACAAAGAGTCAAATTTCACTCCGCGCCATGTGTTATTACCAGCAAATAAAAATAAACAGACGCTAATACATGTGGTCCCTTAAATGAACATTTTAACGAACGCTCGTTTGTCACGGATGGTTACACTATACAATGAAGACAAAGCGAGTGTTTACAAGGAGAAAATTGAAGTTATAAATATCACAATAAAAAGAAATACACAACAATGTTTAACTGCTTATTTAACGAATAAAACTACAGCATTGATTAAAAAACAAACTTACAAACATGAAATTGACACAACAAACAATAAGCAAAGAGTAATCGAATAGCTATTGATACAAACATCTAACACGGCCCTGATAACAGTCTCAAAGAGATTTGTAATTAATAGTAAGTACCTTTGCTCCCTGCAGGTGCGCGCTGTATTGTTGTTGTAGAACTGTCAAATTTACAGGCACAAGTATTTGCAGACTCCGGTAAATTGGCCCCACTAGGTGAAGAAATCCAGTTGTAATCAAAGTCGGCAGATGTCGCGTCTGCCGTGTCCTCTTTGGTGGTGCAAGATCCACCGTATCCGCCACAAGGACTTGAGTAGATTATTGTCCGCATAGATAAGACACAAGCCATAGTAAAAACATTGAGCAAGATTTTGTTTAAAGGTAAATGTCGGTATCACTCCGGACAGTATAATAATCTGAAAATATCCACTTGTGAACTAAATGACTCAGTTAACAATATAAATATCACAGTTAAATGTCCGATTCCCCCATTTAACTTGTTATAAGTTTGTTCCTTTGTTCGCCGTGTATTTAGATGTGCATGTTGGAAAGAAAAAAACCTGTTCAAATAAAACAGAGAAAATACAGTTAATCCCAATATTAATCAATAAACACAAATGCATTGTTTGTAAGAATTGATTTCATATGCTGACTTGATACACTTGCATAGAACACCTAGTCGAATCATAAACATTATCCATTAAGACATCGAGATGCCATTTTAACACACGGCGCTTGAACTTGTACGTCCTAATCCTGCGGTGATCGCATTGCGAATGAACTAGTTGAATGTGTACGCGTAGCGAACCATGTATACGTTACACCGAAGAGCCAGTGGCATGTTATGTAGTAACGATAGAAAAATAGGTGAGAACGCTGGGCGTTCATTTTCATTGTAATGATAAAGTATTATATATGTAGCGATAGATTACACGGGCGATGTTAACACACGAATT
This sequence comes from Atrina japonica, assembly GCA_030159075.1. Lineage (NCBI taxonomy): Eukaryota > Metazoa > Mollusca > Bivalvia > Pterioida > Pinnidae > Atrina > Atrina japonica. The sequence continues at coordinate 1,539,675 of BROG01000032.1, forward strand.
TTCAACTGGCGAGTGTAAATTTACGATGCATAACTTTTATATATGTATATAAAGCTGTATATATACATATCTTTGAATCCCTTGGTGCGTTGCTTTCTCCGATTTTATCTATTAATGTATTCATTTTTATCAGTTAACTAAACATATGGATTTGATTAAAATACTTGATACACTTTCATTGTAATCCAATTGAAATAAATCTCTTATTATTATTCTAACAGATGAGAAATATTGAGGCAACTGTAATTTAACTTGATATCAGTTAAAATACATTTTGAGATTGTTCTTATTTACAGGATAAAAAGAAACAAATGTGAACAGATAGTGATAAAAAAACCATTAAAAATAAAATGAGAGAGAGGGAGCAACCAAACTGTCATTAATAATATTTATATATTCAGAGTCACTGATCCTGTTATTTTTGCCCAAAGGATATAGTCAAACTGATGTGTCCAAAGGATATAGTCAAACTGATGTGTCCAAAGGGTAATCAATTACTATTTTTTCATACCGAAATGTACATGTTTTAGGTGTTATACAATCCATATTATCATGGGTCTAACATATATATTAGTCATCTGGGAATATATATATATATATATATATATATATATATATATATATATATATATATATATATATATACACACACATGCACATATATATATATACACACACATATATATATATATATATATACACACACACACACACACATATATATATATACATGTATATATATGTGTGTGTGTGTGTGTGTGCACATGACAACAAATTACATGTATTTTAATGCTTAATGAAATTTTAATTTCTGAGTTTCATGGAGCAACTGCTTCATATTGGTTGGGGTGATTTGATGTACAACAACAACAAAATCAGTTTCTTGAAATAACTAAGTGAATACTAGTAATAAGATAATTAAAAATGTCAATCAGAAATCTATGGACAATATTAATAAGAGATTTTGTTCTACTTCAAAAATTTAAAAAGTTTGTTTTTGTAAATTAATATTAATTAATGATTGGAGGTAGGAACAGACACCCTGTATTACAATATATATATATATATATATATATATATATATATATATATATATAGAGAGAGAGAGAGAGAGAGAGAGAGAGAGAGAGAGAGAGAGAATAATAGCTAAAGATTTGAAATAATAAATTTTGATTTAAAAATGACATTTAAATTAAAAATAGGAAGACCATCTTTAATTGATCTGTGTTGGAAGCAGTAAACTGGCCTTTACTACCCTGCCCACCTATACTCTATGTCATCATATTAATTAGTGTTATTAATTGTCAATTCACAGTTTAGTAGACCAATTTTTACATTTGTTTGCAGACTATCATTCCCCAGTGTTTATATTTGTGCAGCTCTCACATGTCATATAAATGTGAAACCAAGCCTTCAACCACCCACTGAGACTACTTTGCTTACTTGTTTACTTAATTTTTGGCTTTTTAGCCATGTCATGTCACACATTCAATTTGTCTAATATCTATTACATGATAACTATTTGTACAAAATGAATATTGTTTATATATGTAAACCGTGTTTGATAAGATTGTTTGATCCAATGATGTCGCATGTGAAGTCCGGAACCAGATATATAACACACACACACACACACACAGACAGACACACAGACACACGCACACACACAGACACACACAAACACACACTTTAAAAACGCGAATTTCAATGTGGGACAGCTTTATTTGCAACTCCCGGCTTATTATCTGCTTTTATCAATACAGTTTAACAATACCGTTTAACTTCTATGGAGTTAAAGGTGAAACAACTTGTAAAATCCGTGTAACGATAAAAGGAAAACAATTACAACGTAAAACAATCTTGTTAAGGTAAATTTCAATGGTTTAATTCACTTTACCTGTGCAGATATTATTAAATCGGTTTCGCAAATGTGAAAGGTAATAAAAAGACAAATTGACTACAATTTCCTTGTCTTGTAAAAATGTCGATCTCGTGGTGAACCAACAGTAAATAAAAAGACAACAGGTAGCCAAATTTAAATTACTATCAAGGAAAAGGATACGTAGCTGTTTCGAATGAGATTATTAAAACTGTAGTTTATCTTAAAAGTAACAACAGAAATCTACGCGTGCGGTTGAAGTTTTCTCCAATTCATTTTAGTTTTTACATACATTAATGTGAAATGCGTCGTTTGTGCCCTCTTTTCTATCAAAGCTTATTCGTCTGTTACAGTGTACAGTAAAATGCACACACACACACACACACACACACACACCGTTGATGATCATATCATATTATAATACTATAAAGCATCATCTCACTAAATATTCTGACTTGCCGGTCACTGGAATTCAGGTCAGTATCTTTTTCATTTTCTGGGAATGGCATATGCTACAAATGGTTTCAATAATATCAGCAATAATTAAGGTCACTTTAATTAGGTCACACGCATGAACTGCTTTACTAAAATTGGGATTGAATATACCAAAACATGGTAGCTCAGTTGGTTCACAACTTGTAGGACCTGGGTTCGAGTATGATTGGTGTCGAGTTCGAATTTAGTAATTCGCGACCGGGGAAATAACTGATGTTTTAAGAAACAACCCCGTAACTGATAGATATAAAAATACATGTATGGATATGGAGAGTCTACTTAAAGAAATGGGGTGATTTGGCCCTGACAGAAAGAGGAAGGAGGGACATAACGCAAAATTGTAGCTCCCCACCCCGTGAAGACTTAAGTGAATACACTAATTATGATATAGGACGATATAAGATGTCCAAAGGTATATTGTTTTTGTCGGTTTTCAACTATTTATTTTGTATTTATCCATTTATACAGGATATAAAGTTTTTGTGTGTATCCAAATATTTGTACAGGATTGATTTAGAAGTGTGAAGCAATCCTTTCATGGTCGTGATATTAAACACACGTATATATAACAGTGATAGCTCATAACCATGTATGATGAGGGTCAATTTACGAAATGTATATTTAGGACGTAAGCGACTCGCTGAGACATGATAAGTATGTTTACGAGTTGATTATCAACACATCATAACACATCAACTGTACATGTATAAACTAGAGGGGGGGTAATAAAATAATTTAAATAATTTAAATAATATTAATATTATTAATATTAATAATAAATATAATTAAATTTAATAAACAATATTATATTAAAATTAATATATAATAAAAAAAAATAATATATATTAATTATTATGTAATTAATAAGTGTCTATATAATTTTATTGTAGAGGTTAAATATTATAAATAAATAAATTTTTAAAATTAGAATTATTAAAAATTAATAATTAATATAATTAAAAATAATTATAAAAATTTACTTTTTAATATATATTAAAAAATATAATGTGTTTATTTAATAAAAAAATTTAAATAATTAAAAAATATTATATATATCTTTATTATAATTATATAATTTATTATTAATATATAATTATAAAAAAACTTAAATTATAAATATAAAATAATATATAATAATTTATTAATATTAAATATATTGTTATTATTTATATTAAAAATTTTATATATTAATATTAATTATAAAAATTATAATATTATAAATGATTAATTTTTTAAATAATTAAAATTTTATATAATAATAATAAAATAAATAAAAAGTTATAATAATTAATATTTTTAAAATTAATATTTTAATTTAATAAATATAAATTTATTATAAATTATTTATTATAAATATATAATTAAAATAACTATTTATATTATAAAATTATTTTATAATTATATAAAGATATATAATTTATAAAAGAAAACTACCCCAACACACACTCTAACACACTAACAACGACAAACACAACACACTCACCAAAAACATCAACACCACCACCCGCAAAAACACACCACAAAACCCCAAAAAACACAACACCCAAAACAACCCAACACATTCCACAACCCCAAACCAACCACAACTACCCACCCCAACCAAACACACCACACAACCCCACAAAAAACAAACAACAACCCTACCACCAAAACTACCACACCCCACCACCACAACAACCAACACAACCACGAACACCACAGAACAACCCAAAAAACCCACACCAACCAGCCACCACGAACAACACAAAACTAGACAACCATAACACCCAAACGACTCCAAAAACCACACCCCGCACAACCCATCCCAACAACCCCCCCGCCTAGATCCCCACACCAAAAACATACACAACCACACACCCACCCAGATACCTACCGAAAAACACACCCAACCAAACCAACTCACACCCAATACCAACAACCACACCACACTAAAAACACACCACACCCCCCCACAAAAAACCCAAAAACAACAACAAAACCAACTCACACACCAAATCACCCCCCACCCAAAACATAACCAACCATCATTACCACCACACCCACAACTCCCACCCCACAACACCAACCCAAAAACACCAAAAAACAAACCCCGCACAAAACCAAAATCACCAACAACACAACCCCAAAAAAACAAACAACCAACACTAAACACCAACACAAACACACACCCCACCCAACCAAACAATTCCCCAACACCAACAACACCACAACACGACCAAAAAAAAAACCAGAACACAACCCAACCCCCAAACCACACACAAAACCCACACACAAAACCCAATCACAAACACACCACCACCACCACAAACCCACCCATAGGAAAACACACTCAATCCCACAACAACCAAACCAAAACCCACCACTAAACACACAACCCTAATCACAACCAACCACCCCACCAAACACCTCAACACTAACCACCAACACAACAACCACCCACCCAAAACTCACACCACCCACCTAACAACCAACCAAACCCCAAACCCCACACACCACAAATACACACGAAAAAACACCCAAACCCCACCACACACTACACAACCACTACCACACACAACCACAACACCACAACCAGAACCAAACCAAAAAACCAAAAATACAAATCAATTCTTATTACACAGGTGCAACGTATGAAATTTAATCAAGTGCTAAAGAAAATTGACATAATTCGATAGTTTAATGTTATGTTTTAGTTTTACAATTCAGCGAATTGAAAACAACCTATAACCATAGATCGTTATAGATAGTTTTCAATTCGCTGAATTGTAAAACTTAAATATAACATCAATTTTATAATCCACATTGTGTCTCACTGTTTCGTAATACTAACGTCATCATCTATTTTTTGTTTGTTTGTGTATCTGTACGTAATGATGTAATTGTATTTCCTCTATTTTAAGTAGACATTTTACAAGCTCAGAAAATATCTTTCACGAACGTAATATGGCAGACGCATTTAACACCATAACCACATGTAGAAATTTCCACAAGATTTGTAATATACCATACATAAATAAGTGAACTTGAGCGGTGCATAAAAACAGTGTCACTCCAATGTACTAGCACACAGAAAGATACAATCTCTATGCATGCACACTAGCAGAATGTTAATTTAGCGGCGGATGGGAGCATATGCAGGGCGGATCAAGCCGTCGAGGGGGGCGTGGCACGAGGCGAAGTGTTGACATCTTTTTGTTACTCTTTAAATGACTGATGCATTTCTATACATATTTTCATCGATTTAATTATTTGGGGGAACACAAAGGACAAGGCAATAAACATGTAAAGGGGATCGGATATGTAGGAGTTTGTCCTTGGCGCTCCCGTATTGATTCAATTAGGTATTAAGATGAACTAGCAACTGATTAACACTACTACATCCCTCCGGATTTTTTCAAATTGATACAGTCTACTGGAAGAGTGTTGAAATTTCAACTGCAAATTAAAGCAATTATTAAGGAGAGGTGAAACTACAAATAATATTAGGGTGTTTCAAAGCTTAGGTTTGTATTAATAAGTATAAATAAGATTGAAATTGACATTCCCTCGTCCCTTTACAACTACTTGACGTAATCTTGGGCTTAACTGTGTTTTTTTTTCAATTAATACAATCTGAATGTTTTCAAAGAAAAATGTTTTGAATCAGCATATAAAATCTTTTAGAATGGGTTTTAAACATGACATTTCCTTTAACTAAACGTAAAGATTTGTTTGAAGATAACTTGCCTTTTTATAATACAGATAGGGGCCTCAAATTTAAACCACCAAAGATTATCTATACTAAACACACATATATACCTACACACGTTTAGCATAATGGTTTGAAGAATGGAAGTGAAAATAACTTTGCAAATAGGTAAACACTTTTGCAAAAATCGAAAACTTCATCTAACCAATTACTAAACGGAATTAAATACTATAATGTACATTTTTAAAAAAGCCTACGTGTAATTGACAATGTTGATAACAGAGCTATAGTCTACTTTAGTCCTACAAATGCGTAAAGGTCTGAAGATCATTCTTGTAAGGTAAACAAATTTTCGTATAGCAAATGTAAACGCTTTAACGTACTAGCGAAGAAAGGCAATAAAGCAGATTATATCAGACACAGGTAATGTCGTCCAATAATACCTGTGATTAAATACACAGGTAAGGAGCGTATGTTGACGTATATAATTCAAAAAATATGACAATGTATCAAGTGTCTGTTTCTATTCTTCTGAATTTGTACATCGTTGTAAAAAGGGGTCGCTTAGGTTATAAATACAAAGCAGGTATTCGTACCTGTGCTTTTTACATACGTACGCGCGTAAATATACTAAATACGTTAAATAGACATTGAATATAAACAAAGTGGAGATTTTATAATAAACTTATATGCGTCGGATTGTGATGAAGAGATTACACACATACTAAGAAAAATACCATAATTTGATCTAAGCTAATTAAAAACACGTAATTAGAATAATAAGATTCTTGTCAAGTTGATCTCTCTCTCTCCCTTTTGTTTTTTGAAAAAAAAAATTATCATTAATTAAGAATTTGAGCTTTCTATGATGACAATCAAAAAGAAAATCACAGTTAACTTATTATCACAAGAACTATTATTATTGATGGCCGATCGATTTTTTTTTTACATTTCATATGATGATAAATATTATATTGCATATCTTAAAACAGATAAGATGAGCAAACTTGCCTACGTGATCGCGTATCAAACAGGAATTACCCAGTTTTAATCGAGATAAACTTTAACACACAGAGGCAATAAAGTATTGTTTACAAACCCTTCTCTTTAGGTATTTATTCCCTCGAATATTCCCTCAATTGCAACACTTCTCAATAGTTTTCCATGTAGACGTTTCCCCTTTCCTTTTTTTCTTTACAATGAAAAGTCTTAAGATTGTGCGTTCCAGCTGTCCGTCTTACTTCTTTTTAGAAATTAACATTCAAAATAATTCGAGCAGGCACGCGTCTGATCTTTGGAGTGTTTAACAATAACTTTATCGCTCTTCTTTTTACTTGACACCCTCCCAGAAGGAAGATATTACCATATAAAATGATACGCCAGTTCGAGGTCAAAGATGCGGTCACAACAATGAAGCTTCGCCACAGTCATTGGAAATACAATTACATGTACACGGTCGTTTCTTTGTATTTCCTGTATAAAATTTTACACGAGGAAGTCACCGTGACGGTATCGCTCCTCTGAAGTTAAAAATCGTCTGCTAGTAAAAATTGTTTTGTCGTCTGCTTCAAATATTCATACGATATTGTAGCACTACCGCAAACACTTAAATCGCATATGACAACTGACTTCGTATCATTTAGATTATACAAGGAATGAGCCGTGATCAATAATAATATGTATTAACCAATTCAAGACAAGCCCATTGCAAAACAATAAATAAATAAACAATAAAACTAAAAACGGGAATTTAAGCGACGTTGTTTACATTGTACTGTACATGTATTAGTTACGTAAAACTGTCGCTCACTTAAACAAAACAACTCGATGCGCATTTCATGCATCATATCTATGCAAATCTCTCTATTTTGTATTACAATAATTTCACACAGCAAATCCGCCTATGATGCTGAAACACTGTTAAGAAGTGGGGAATCTGGTGTGGGTCAGTCGGTAGCGCGCTCGACTCTTGATCGCGAGGTCGTGAGTTCGAGTCCAGTCGGCGGTAGGTCGGATTCCTGTCTTCGGATGAGACAGTAAAAACCAAGGTCCCGTGTCACAGTAGGTGTCGGCACGTTAAAGAAGAACCCTCTGAAGTCCTTCATGGGCACTGGTGATTGAAAGATTCTTGAGTGGTTAAACAACAATACAACCAAACAACCAACGAAGTAGGGGAAACAGAGTACGTAAATACATTTTTCTCTTCTTCAATTCCATCTTTGATATAAGTAAATTTGAACAGCAAAAATGTACTTTCTAGCATACAATAACATCTTTTTATGGCTTTAATCAACGATAACTTTCATCTGTTGATCTAGGCAATGGCTGTTCATTAAAGAACACGGACCTGAGAGAATTATGCATCAGCGAATATTCTGAATAAAGAGTAAATGATTTAAAAAAAATAAATAGGGGTATATTGATTTCGGTTAGACAGAAAAGCAAATAATTATTGGATGTGTCGGTATTTATACTTGAAGTTCTACTGATATCTATCTCTCCAGCCATCTGTCTATCCCTCCATCCAACCATCTATCTATCTTTCACTTAGAAATTTGACCTGCTAATAAGTTACAAATGAAAATTTGGAATGTTTAGTGACAACCTACATTTAAGTAAAATGTTCTTACTTTTTTATTTAGCGGAGGATTTACCAAAAAGTGGGATATCGCTTTTTGGATTTAAATTCCTGGTAAATCAAAAACCGGGAACATGATAAAAGTAGTAAACATTTCCTATGAGGTGTAACCTTACCATGAACATAATTATAATACAAAACAAATTTATTACCACTCTCGGCTGACTGGTTCACAGTATCATTTATATCTATCAGATATAGTGTATAAAAACGTGAACACGTAACATTTGATGTTGTACACAAACGAAGTTGTGATTCTGTAAAAATGTACCAAATCTTACTACGCGTGAAATCGCATATGCACTCGCTACACATATAGTTAGAATTTTAGGTATTTATTCCAATATGCTATTTTAAAACGTTTATTTTTTTACTTTAAAACCAAAGTTGTATTATAATCTGTTTGTTAACAGCGAGGTTTCCAATTTATGGATATCATTCCGAAATAATTTGAAAATTAAATGCAAATCTATCACCATGACAAACAAACTGATATAATTCTATCGCTTCATGGCGGCATTGATCTATTTACGGAAGGAATGCACTGGATGGCTACATTACAACTGATATTACGGGAAACAAGAAATGACCATTCAGTCATTAGCCGGAACAATTAATTTCGATCGGGAATTAGATGTGTAAAATTATCAAGTATTATTTAATCAAACATTCGAGGCATTTTTTTGTCTGATGGTGAAATATTCAAGGAATGCTGTCGACACCAACATTCTATGCGAGTTCTTAATATTCCACACTACAAGACTGACATTATTTATGCGTTTGTAAATAAAAGTTGGTTAAATATCTTCGTGAGTAACAGCCTTTATATATATGAGAACAAAAGCAATCTGTGATTCGCATTATGCAATAAAAGCCTCGACTCATCGGAGCAAAGTCCGAAATATCTTAATGGATTAGTCAGATGTAACGGTTTAATACTGTGTGTGTGTGTGTGTGTGCGTTTAGGTGTGTTTGTGCGTGTGTGTGTGTTTAGGTGTGTGTGCAGGATGCTGTTTATTCAATACCCGATTGTCATTTCGCTATATGAGCGCGCGCGCACCCCCCACCCACACACACTATTTTGATGTAGAACATTTTTTTTATTGACTTGGTGTTGATATAACGAGTTGTATAATCTCTTAACACGGATCTGTGACATACATTTACATTTGTAATATCTAAGATCTAGAAAAGCGTATCACGTTACATTTAACATTGCTTTTATCTCGCTCATAGTACTAAACCCAATACATCATAGGAACACGAATCGTTTCTTTTTCTCTCTTTTTTTGACAAAACGGTGTTTCATTGCACTTAAGATAAAAAGTGAGTGGCCAGAGTAACTTTGAAGTAGCGTCGTATTTTAGCTCTAAGTTTATGACTACGGGCGGATCTAACGTCACCGCCCCTGTCTCTTAATATGTGGTTCTAATCATGGAGGTGACTTAAATAAGTGAAAACCATAATTCATCAGATTTTTCTGGGGTTTGTTTTGTCTCTTCGTTTGTTTTTAATTGTCTTCATGTGTATTTGGATAGTTGGATCTCTTGCCACAGAAGCTTAAAATTACGAGTCCGACAGGCTGTCTGATAACTTTTGATTTTCATACAGGTAAGGCAGTTAAATGTTTTAAACAGAAACCTATTAGACAAAGAATCCAATATCACTGAGGTGTATAATACCTCGGTAAAAAGATTTGCTGTCATTTTCTACAATAGGTTTTTATGCTCTTTATATCCTTTATCAGCGTATAAAAACCAATATCACATGGAACAAACAGATGTATAATTAATTATGTCTTAGAACAACTAGTATGTCAGTTTGTAGGTCATCTAAACAACCACTTATAGCCCCGAAAGCTTCAGACTAGGCCAAGTTTTTCAAAATATTCTGGAGTGGATTCAAGGGGGAGAATTGTGTTCAGATTTTCAGCGGTGGATTTAGGCGTGCGAGTATTATTACATGTACGCAAATTTTTCTCATATAATAAATATTAATAATCATAATTAATATAACCGATGGTGATTTATCATAATTATATAAATCAAAAGTAAGTGGAATACGTTGTAAGTAACTTGCAGTAAGGGAAGCTACAGTAAACATTGGACGTATATGTATATCACCATGTATTGTAATGTGAAGTTCAAGCGATATAAACTGTCCCAATGATGACTTTTGTCCCATGACATATAGAAGAGAATATGATAAAATGGGTGTTCAAATACATTATCAAATACGTGAATTTTTCGAAATTATTTGTTTTATTAGAATTTAAGTTTTCCCATACCTTAAAAAATCCGGCTGTATTTCTGTACACAATGACTTTTCAGGTAAACTCTTTCGCCATGTCAAATGTGCTTCGTAACTGGGTCAAGGGGATCTCGATCCTTTACATGCTCAGTCGATCATGAATCTCGGCCCTTTTCACAATCGACTTATGTTAAAGTCTGCCTAGTTTTTGGTTTATTTTATTTTCTTTTAAAATACAGGACGTGTTTTTATTGGAAAGTATTATGTAAAATAAGTGCTTTTCAACGCTATTTTAAATAAATAAACCTTAATCAAATAGGATGAATATATGAATAAAAATACCAGGTCACTAAAAGATTTTTTCAAATCTTTAATGTTATCCTTAAATGATTGCTGACATTGCCAAAATCAAAACAACATAATTGTTAAAACTATACGTATCTCATGCTTTACAATCGTGCCGCCATGTCCAGTGGAGTTGGGCAGTGCATTCGCGTCAAGAATGATATTGCCGAGAATGCGATGGGACGAGTTAAAAATGTGACGAGATCAACCGATATCCCCGACACGTGAAGAATTTCAGAGACGAATGTTTTAAAACGACGGAAAAGACCAACTTTGCCTGATTTAAGTATGGAATGATAATGTACAAAATAATCACACAGAGAGATAAGAATAGAATATAGAATGATGAATCGTACGTGCTTATATTGGGCAAATTACGGGTCACGTTTGGATTGTTGCAATTATTATATATGCATTCATTTGTTATTTTAACCACCAGATAATTTTGGGGGATATATATGAGATAAAATATTACATAAAATGGGCATGTATTTTTTTTCACCTACGACTGCTCATATCGCTTTAAGATAACGATAGTACAAAATAAATCGTTTGGTTTTAACTTTATACGGTCCGTAGTGGGGATTAGTTAACATGTATTTGTAATTTAGTAGAGTGATTCTAATTATTCATAAATGGAAACAAGAATCTATAGTGGTAGTAATAGTAGCAGCAGAAGTAGTAGTAGTAGTAGTGATAGCGATAGTGGCAGTATTAGTAATACTGTAGTGGCAGTTGTTGTAGTAGTACTGTTGATGGTAGTAGTGGCGGCAGCAGCAGTAGTAGCATTAGTATTAATAGTTGTTGTAGTAACTAGTAGCAGCAGCAGTAGTAGTAGCAGCAGTAGTAATAGCAGAGGTAATAGAAGTAGAATTAGTAGTAATAGCAGAAGTAGTAGTAGTAATAAATGTAATAGTTGTAGTAGTAGTAGTAATAACGGTAGTTATAGCAAAAGTAGTAATAGAAGTAGTTGTAGTAGTTGTTGTAGTAGTAGTAATAATAGTAGTAGTAGCAATAGTAAAAGTGGTGGTGGTAGCAGAAGTAGCAGTAATCGTAGTAATAATATTAGTAGAAGTAGTAATTTTAGTATTATTACCATTATCTGTAGTAGTAGTAGTAGCAGTAGTAGTAGTAGTAGTAGAAGTAAAAGTAGTTGTAGTCGAAGGGGTAAAAGTAGTAGTAGTAGCAGTAGTAGGAGTAGGTGTGAAAGTAGCTTTAGGAGTAGTAGAGGTAGTAGTAATATTAGTAGTTGTAGTAATATTAGTAGTTGTAGTAATATTAGTAGTTGTAGTAATATTAGCAGCTGTAGTAATATTAGCAGCTGTAGTAATATTAGTAGTTGTAGTAATGTTAGTAGTTATAGTAATATTAGTAGTTGTAGTAATATTAGTAGTTATAGTAATGTTAGTAGTTGTAGCAGTTGACATAGCAATAGGTTTGTGAAGTACCGATAGGGACAGAAGTGATCAATCAATACGTTGTAGTAGAAGTAAATTTGTTAATATCAATAATAGTAATTAATATTAGTTTAAAACTCCTGCTCCAAGTCGATTCCTTTGTTACACAAAATTGTATCAGACTGTTCCCCACTTCACCCACTCTCCTCCTCCCCATCCTCAAAGTGAACTAGCCCGCCGGGTATATACATTAATATATTAATTTACTCATGCTACACAATTATTTTAAATCAACTGAGCCATATGGTTATTATCATCATAATCGCCACCAGCAACAGTATTTCTCAACCCAAATTATTTACATGTAAAATGTACTGTTAATCCAATAATTGTACTCACTTCTCCCACAGACACATCAGCAGCTGCAAGAAGCCAGTGTGATAATCAACCCTCTAGCTACGCGAATCAGATTAATCCTTTCCATACCGGATTTTGTCACGCGGGTGGTTGTTATATGTACAACTAAAGCGTTTCATCTGTCCACAAAAAAGTCTTACAAGTGGGCGTTACAACGCTTAAATACTTGTCTATTTTCACGTGTCTCTAGTAGACTGAGTAACTCGGAAATTAAAAAGCATCGGCTAAATTCTGTGTAGTTTACAGATCGTTGTTTTCCTGTCAATGTGAGTTGTCGGAGTTTTAAATTTAATACCTATCACCCGACACTTCAATTGACACAATGCTTTTAACAAAACAAGTTACAACGAAGTGCACGAGAATTATATAAAGACATACATGTTTATATTCTAATGCCACGTATTTGATATCTCGAGTCGAAAACTCGGGTACATATAAAGGACGGCTTTTTAATATAGGATTTAATATGTGTCTGATTTATAATTCTTGTTATATTGTCAGTAATTAGAATACAGTCATACATTGAAGGCTTAATTGAGGATGGGATGGCAGGCCGAATCTCAGTCCAGAGTTTTAAGTAACGTTTTTGGATTTTACCCCAAAATGAAACTTAAATTGAGGTAGAAAATTCTGCCTAGGTGGTGTGGGTGTGTGAGGAGCATACACCCCTACAAGTAAATAACGAAGTTTGTGATTGATGTTCGATGATAATCACATTATAAATAAAAATTTACAAGATGACAACTAATAACAAATGTTATTGAATTAAGTATGCTATAGCAGTGGTAAATGTAAAATTACTTCATTATATTTATTCAGACAATTCACTAAAGATGTTACATAACGATTAAGAAAAATATCATTGAAAAGCTACAAAGACATGTGACAATGCTATATGCAGACGTATGCAAACACGTGTGTTTTAAAAATACTATATATATATATATATATATATATATATATATATATATATATATATATATATATATATATATATATATATATCATAGGCGTCGGAGCCGGGGGGGGGGCAAGGGGGGCTTAGCCCCCTCCCCCACGTTTTTGCAAAGATAGGCATAGGTGTTGAAAATTGGGGCTTAGCCCCAAAGACGTTTCTGTCGTGTGTGTGCTTTAAGTTGGTTTAGCCCCCCCCCCCAATTCTGGCGTGTGTGTGTTTTAAGTTGGTTTAACCCCCCCCCCCCACTTTCAATTTGCTTCCGACGCCTATGTATATATATATATAACACGCGCTTACTCAACCACGTGTTGATGATGTGTGGTGTAAAAGTACACACTAACATGACCAGAATAGATGATTTATACTATAAATCTAAAGACACAAGCACTTGTTAACAATGCGTTTTATTAAATGTTTAAATATTTATTTTATTAAACTTATCTATAATTGTAACACTAATCATACATGATGTACACTATAACACGACACTTAGATGATGTACACTATAACATTACACTTACATGATGTACACTATAACACTACTAACATGATGTACACTATAACACTACTAACATGATGTACACTATAACACTATACTACATGATGTACACTATAACACTACTAACATGATGTACACTATAACACTACTAACATGATGTACACTATAACACTATACTACATGATGTACACTATAACACTACACTACATGTACACTATAACACTATACTACATGATGTACACTATAACACTACTACCATGATGTACACTATAACACTTCACTACATGATGTACACTATAACACTTCACTACATGATGTACACTATAACACTACACTACATGTACACTATAACACTATACTACATGATGTACACTATAACACTACTACCATGATGTACACTATAACACTACTACCATGATGTACACTATAACACTATACTACATGATGTACACTATAACACTACACTTACATGATGAACGCTATAACACTACACTACATGATGTACATTATAACACTACTAACATGATGTACACTATAACACTACAATTACATGATGTACACTATAACACTACTAACATGATGTACACTATAACACTACTAACATGATGTACACTATAACACTACTAACATGATGTACACTATAACACTACTAACATGATGTACACTATAACACTACAATTACATGATGTACACTATAACACTACTAACATGATGTACACTATAACACTACTAACATGATGTACACTATAACATTACACTTACATGATGTACACTATAACACTACTAACATGATGTACACTATAACACTATACTACATGATGTACACTATAACACTACTACCATGATGTACACTATAACACTACTACCATGATATACACTATAACACTTCACTACATGATGTACACTATAACACTACATTTACATGATGTACACTATAACACCACACTATATGATGTACGCTATAATCTAACACATGATGTACTCTATAACACTACACTAACATGATGTACACTATAACACTACACTAACATGATGTACACTATAACACTACACTAACATGATGTACACTATAACACTACACTAACATGATGTACACTATAACACTACACTAACATGATGTACACTATAACACTACACTAACATGATGTACACTATAACACTACACTAACATGATGTACACTATAACACTACACTACATGATGTACACTATAACACCACACGTACATGATGTACACTATAACACTACACTTACATGATGTACATTATAACACTACTAACATGATGTACACTATAACATCACACGTAGATGATGTACATTATAACACTACACTTACATGATGTACACTATAACACTACACTACATGATGTACACTATAACACTACACTTACATGATGTACATTATAACACTACTAACATGATGTACACTATAACACTACAATTACATGATGTACACTATAACATTACACGTACATGATGTACACTATAACACTACACTTACATGATGAACGCTATAACACTACACTACATGATGTACATTATAACACTACTAACATGATGTACACTATAACACTACAATTACATGATGTACACTATAACACTATAATTACATGATGTACACTATAACTTTAGTCATTCTGAAGTTTTACGGTGCCAGATCCTCTTTTTGTAGCGATTTCTGGTATACTTATGTCGTACAAATAATTATAAAATGTACTTACGTACATATTTTGTAAAAACTGAAGTAATTGTATTCTAACGAATAGTGTAGTTAAATTTCTATTGCAAAGTGCACTCAGAAATATACACTAGTAATCATAATGTGTTTTCCAGAAGATAATAAAACGTCTAACCAAGAAATCATAATGTCAAATTATTAACTTCTAAATAGGCAAAAAGTGAATTCATTTCATCTTGTTTTCATTAGGAAAACACACCAAGAATATTGGTAATATATATATCACTGTTAAACATTTTCACGTTAAACATCATTCAGATAAGTCCAGTAAATGATTCAATATGCGTTTTATAGAGTTGCTAACCTTCAATGCAAAACTGAGTTACGCCCGCAACTGTTTTCAACTTGTCATAACTTAAATTGCATAAGACGAAAGTTAATATCATGTCTAGTGTAGCACGATTCTTTTACATTTTATTAACATATAAGTATACATGTATGAAAGTGGGCGCGTTAACTTGTAGACAAGAATATTTAGATGAAGAATTTTTGCACTCTTTGTGGAATTAAAAATTAAAGTATATATATATGTACCGCTTGTCGAGGCATAGCGATAGAGCAGTAATGACAGATCCTTCATCAAGTGTCCGGCATACGAGACAAAAAAGACACAAAAGGCGTAACGTGTTAGAATACGTGTCGAAAGCGGGCAGCCACCTTGGCGTTGTAAAATTAGGGTAGGGTAGGCGAATTTCAGGGCAGTGCGTTCTGTAAAACTCTCTAGATGATAATAAGAAAATAGAAAAATACTTGTGGACATAGCCTCTTCGATTAATTTGAGGCCTACTTGCTACCCAGGTGGTACTGCTATAATTATCTCTACCAAGATATAGTGGCACATCCGGGTTCCAAAAAAAAAAAAAAAAAAGAAAAGAAAAAAACCAGGTAAAACATTCCCTTGCTCTGTTTCCATGCATTATGTACATTCGTCGAAAAATAGCCTGTCGCCCCTGTTATGATTTAATTTAGACTCGTTGTTTTTTGTTAACATGTGTCTATTTACCATGGTGACCTAGTATACTTTTATTTACAGTCCTGATTTTTATAACAATTGTGATATAGACCGTTCGCGGCGACACCTCTGTTGGAGAGTACGCTTAGCACACTGTGGAACATTTTTTCTGATCATCTTCGTTCCTTATACACCTTGATAAATTACATTTCATATTTGGCGATCACTGGTGGTGACATCTAGCGTTGATCTAAAATTTCACATAAATTGACCCTACAGTAACCTCTGACTTTTAGCCAATGAAAAGACTCGTGACATAGCCTGTACGTTGCCATCATTCCTCTCTATCATGTGGTCGATGCGCGATTAGCCCGAATAATGTCAGTCATTATATTCAACCGATCTCCGGTTGCTCCATTAACGCCTGCATACATTTATTGTAAAAGTGTGTCAACCGGAAATAACTGATACTTGACCATCATGGGAATTGTACTTAGACATTTTACTAACTTTAGACACAGGCGGGAAATTAACAACTGAGCTATACGACAAACGCGACGATTTCGGCTTTCCCATCGTTAATGTTCCACATTTAAGTAGTATTATCCCACAATCACCCGCATATGGAATTTATATTTCACAAATGATCAGATATACCAGTGCGTTTTCAACATATGAACATTTCATATGTAGAGGTAAACTACTCACTGACTAATAATTGACACAGGGATGTCGAAAACTGCATTTGATGTCAACGTTCCGCATATTTTACGGTCGATATAATACACTTGCTTTGGAATACTGTTTCACTAATTAAAATGTTGAGTTACCTGTTCGATGGCGGTTATTTAGACGTCTGTACCAATTAAGACGAGGATTCGTTCCTCACGTATTTCATTTTAATTTGACTGTGGGCTCACGGCGGGTGTGATCGGTCGACAGGGGATGCTTACTCTTCCATGGCACCTGATCCCACTTCTTGATTTGAAAAGGTCTGTGTTTGTCTATTTTTTACCAGATTTGTACCTATATCCTGGACATCCTAATGATTTATACCTTGGTATCTGAGACTTTTTAAATCTTATCTTAATATGTGGCGCGAAAAGAAGGAGGAGTTATAAATTGTTTGTAAACATATGCAGTGAAAAAAAAATCACGTTACTATTTGAATTTTAAAGCCATATAATTATCTTCTAAGGGATCTGAGAGATTTTCTTTTTAAAAATGTGGTTCTTTCCCGAAAGTTATGAGTTCGCATCCTCAACTTGATAATCGTCTCTGATTGGTCTGTACAATTTGTACAGAGCTGACGATTCCAGGAAACATGTCTTCAATCCTTCTAGAAACGATAGTGGATAGAGGACGCTGCAATTATTCGAATTAATGCGCGATCGATTGTTAGACGCGTTCTGATTGAGTGCATTAAACGGTACTCGTACTATTGTAAATCTACGCCTCGAAGTCACAATATACAGGCCAAATCTGCCAAGGTGTATATGGAACGAAGTGTATCAGGAAGCCTTGGCTTGGAACGATGACTATGGAGCCTCTGGGAAACAGGAAGTGGCTGTGCTTTCGACAAGCGTTTGACATAAAGAGCGAAAATGGAAGGGTTTAGAGTAGACGCGACACATGTAAGACCTCTCAGTTCTATACCGGTACAAACACTGTTCAAAATGTGCAAAAATTCACTGGTAATGTCGCCATGTGAGTGAAAATTTCTTGTCAGAATATAAAACGTTAATAAAAGTATTGTTAACTAAACTTGCTGTTGTTGCCGAACTCATTTTCAAAGTACCGAAGTGACAGCACATTTTAAAGATTAACACCCACAAAGTTAGGTAATTAATTTTAAAATTTGCAATTTTCATATAATACCTAACAGGAGATTTTAAAGTGAACTTCTTTTCTTTAAAATGTAGATTTCACTCAATTACAAAACAGTTAGCTTGACTGGTAACAAGCTGGGAAGCGAACTGAATTAGGTAAGTTATTTTAAATTAAAGACATTAAGATTTCTTAAGAGCAGTTGATAAAACATGTTTAATTTTCATAATGTCACCTGGACTTTTGTAACAAAAAGTAAATTCAGAATAAGGTTTTATTAGGATAACGTGACACTGATTTGCTTTTAATGAAAACTTATACAAATTTACCTACATATTCAAATTAATCTGTTATCGGAGTTTTAATTTCCGATACATTTCTCCATAGTAATAACCGATAGCTTATTCCTTCTTAGAATTTTCACAGATTACCATGCACAAGTTAAACATCATGACTATATAGTATTTTGGTGACTTTAATTTGAAAAATTAATTACCCTTACGGAAAGTTCCCGACATGGCGCGCATGTTGAGATTTGGAGGGAAAATCAATTTCGGTTAAGTTTTTATCAAAATTCTACAAAAAATTATCTACTGACCTTGGGTGTTGAAATACTGCTATTCAGATAACGTGGTAATAATTCATTAAAATGTGTTTTTTATGAAATCATTTAGCGGTACACGTGTTTTATTATCCGACAAAATATCTCGATCTTTGGGTTTATTTCAAGTAACTCTGATAACAACTTAATTATCCTTTGCTCATATATTTATGGATATGACTTCTCATGGTATGCAGTAAATCAGAAATATTTCTTTATGAATTCTTAAGCCCCTCTTGCTTTCCAATTGTTTTAAGATTTGTCCAAGTTCGGTACTTGCGGATTACAATGCATGGGGTTAATTATACCACAAAAATGTAACTCATTAATACCACGTTTGTGCACTTTTTGCATCTTCAGAAAATAAAAATAACATTTAAAATGATTTAAGAAATCCTTCAAATCATCGGAACCTTTGTCCGACAGAAGTGGTATGTAGAATGAGAGCATGCGACACAGGCAGGCAGGCAGGCACACACACACACACACACGCGCGCGCACACACACACACACACACACACACACACACACACACACACACACAGGGACCTATTATTCAGTATTGGCAGGTACATAATTTGATTTTCTTGTTCAATTTTTGGATAGTTTTACACTCTGATTTTATGAATGATAAAAAGCATATCACGTATAAATGTTACCTAACAGATTAATAAAGCGTACATGAAATGAACAAAGTCAAACGTTATCCAAGAAATATTACAGTATGACGCATCTTATTAATCGCTTACACAGAGTTGTCGGTCCATTGGGGTGCAGGGACCGAAAACTCTGTGTAAGAGATTGACATCATATATCACACTCAAAATAAAAAATAATTGGATCAGAAATAAACGAATGTAAAGTGACGCAATTTACATGTAGTCAACATTATACTTGAGTTTTTGAATCTGTCGACTGATTGCATCAAAAGTCTTGGATATATAAGTCCAGGGATTGAATTTTAAATATTTTTCCTGGTGTTCTTTGGGGACAGTAGCATAAAAAATCTACTTGCTACATCAATTATACCTGGAAAGACAAATAACGCAAAAGATAAAATTTAATGATATATTTAGAAAAAAAATAACCCAACTATAACACATAAGTACAAGTTTAAATTAAAATTGAGATCAATTATTTTGAAAGATTTACATGTATGTAAGAATTATTGAAAGACCACACTCTATATTTATTTCTATTACTGGACAATGGGGCCAGTACAGATGAAAATCTACTGACCTGTCCTATTATTTACTGGTCACGGGCCAGCAGACCAGTGCTAATTTCGAGTCCTGGTTAGTATTGGTCAAACCGATTCAGTATCTGTTATCCAGGCTCTTAAGATCTGTCTATACGACTTGCCCACGACAATTTCTTTTAATCTTCACATTAGAAATGTCGTTGTGACACATAGCCGTTAGGTTATACACATGTATTTGAAATGCTTTTGTACGTTGTGCGCAGTTTCAAGTACATGATCATATTTATCCTTTTAAAAAGACTATTAGCGTGTGTAATATGTAGGTGACCGAGTGTGATCACATCCGTTATAAAAAAAAAATGATAAATTTCCATGTTAGATAAATGCATTAAAGAAAACAAAATGAGTTTATCATAGTGACTTCAGCGATATAAGCCTAACATTGTTCTTTATATGTTGCTGGTGATTGTATGTAAAAAAAAAAATCCCGAAGAGCTCACTGTTGAGACATTAAAAATGCGATCAATTTTTCCATGTTACGATATTTGTTAATCAGAACAGTTTCAATTATAAGCATGCCCACGGGATAAGAGACGGTAAAGCTAGGACAATTCTCTTCGTGTATCGATCACGCAGAGATTAAATAAAGCATGATGGATCTGCAGAATTTCCAATCGGCTTGATCCCGGCAAATTACACAACTAATTCGTCTTAACCGTCCTTTATATTTATTATAGATTATACAGATGTTTGTAAACCATATTTCTATCTCGCAATGCCAGTCTCCATTTCAAACACACGGTCACACAGTCACATACACACATATCGAACGTACCATATAACGTACCGTCTTTTTAGACACACATTTACTTTCGGAATATATAGCATCGCGAACCATAAATCAATCATGCGTTATTAATAAATAATTTGTACAAAATGCTTTACAATCGGGACACCGGAAAGCAAAGGAAATAACAATGATACAATGAACACATTTTCCCTGAGAAACACATTGAATTAAATGCCAGTTTTTAAGTCCTTCAACGATCAATAAATATAATACCCATTTACTCTTAAACTAATCAAAGGCTAAAATACCGATGTCTGACATCTTGTATTTGTCCAAGATTTTAATGTGTGTCAAACAGTTGATTTGAAGTGTGTCAGACATCTCCAATAGATACACATACAGAGAGAGAGAGAGAGAGAGAGAGAGAGAGAGAGAGAGAGAGAGAGAGAGAGAGAGAGAGAGAGAGAACACACACACCTCTTACCTTAACCTCTTACAAACTGACAGAGGGTCAGTACTAACCAACTATACCATTATCTAACCTCTGACAAAAGAGAGAGAGGTTATCTTGTAGGCCATATGTTTTCAGGGATAATTTAAACTGGTAAAACGCCTATTTTGATTTATACATTTTAGATAATTTATAAGAAGCTATTGTCACACACACATGTAAGTTAAATAAACAAAAACATCTCAAATGTGCACTAAAGAAAAATAATTACATACCTTTATATATATATATATATATTATAACAATAATATTTGTTTGGATCAGCTGTTGATCACTACGTAGGGGTTAAGCATAGGTTTGTTTACTAGACACGAAAACAATGTAGGCATACCCTGTCACAACTACTTTTAATACATTCCTTAGAATCATTTTATCACTACCAAACATGTGTGTATGTGTGTACATACGTTTATGTAATGCCCCGGGGCGTACTGATCGAGTCTACTGAGACCTAAAGTTATAACACGTGTTCTGTCCAGTTTACTCAATGTTTGTTCTCTGAATGTTGTTCTTCTCCATGGGGGTCTAAACAAAGTATTACGGGCATGGTATGTCTTAGTGCTATAATAAATTACATCGACGACGAGTTTCAGCGCTAATTAACGGACGGTATTGTGGAAAAATTGATATATCAGTTTCCCTTCTTTACATTTATCAATAATACCCGCGTGCAAAGTCTACTCTGTATAAAACAATATACATATACGTAATTTTACATATAGGTGCACACAGGTAAGTATTAAAAAGATTACATTTGGAACACCAGTTAATGTAGTTATAATCTAATCGCACGTTTTATACACGTGTTGTTCACCTTTGATTTTTTGCATGATTTCAGTAGCCTAAGTATATTAACGGATGGAAATGGTAAATACATATCAATATCAAAAATTTGCTTTATATATAGCAGTTAATTACAGTCATCAGATTCGAGTCAGATTTTTTCCTCAGTAAAAACTGTCGTGTTGCCTCTAGCTAAAAAAAACCAACTCATTTCGCTTAATTTTTCAGCACTTGTGAAGCATTGAATGATCTAGTTTTTAATATTATGATAATTTTTTATAAAGTTACGTAATCGATATAACTATAAGACATCTCCATTTGTTTATTTGTCAATCTAAAACAAAGAAAGACGCCGCCGGTGTTTGTATAAAAATATGATATTTGCAACAATATTGTATTTTTATAACCATGATTATTCGTGCAGATGTAATAAGACTAACAAAGGTGTTACACATTTTGGTTATTCATTGCATGGTTTGTCGTTAAGTTGTGGACAGTGGTAGTTGATATTAACCGAGAATCTCGTAAATAGAAATTATGATTCCTTGGCGATTTTGAATCTTATTTCAGACCTTAAAGGAATTTTTTCCACATTGCAGATCATTTTCGTGAAATGTTAGCAATGGCAGTTTTCTCGCAATCATTTGCCCTGTAACGGTAAACAAGAGAGCTCCAACGAACTAGATATGTTTCGCCCGCGGTTACATAACAGTTTAGGTGTTCTGCTCTGAAAACATTTTTTTCGGTGACTGTTATCAACTTTCCAGAAAGTGGGTAAGATCATCCCTATGACCCCCAAAGTCACATCTTGGGTACATGGGGGTTGGGTTAATTTATGCGAAGTATGGTTCCAATCCACCCAGCAATTTAGGAGCTCTGATCGCAAACGATTTTTCAGTGATCGTCTTTTACTTTCCAGAAATAAGAAATAAGAGTTCTGTCCGGAAGTGAAATGTTGACGACGACGCCGCCACCAACGTCGGAATCAGTAGTGATCCCTATGTCTCGCTTTTGCTTCGCAGGTGAAGCAGTGAAGAGTGACCGCAATCATATCACTCCAAACTTGATGAGTATGGCATAAAACAGGATTTAAATTCAAATTCTGTCATTAACACGAATCCATAGCATCAGTCTAAATAGACTACACTCCACCTTCTGACGACGTCATCATAAATCAAAAACACTTTTGAGTCTTACAACAAAACAACCTAAATATTGACGGAAAAACAATACAGCTATGAACGGAGGAGCTGATAAGTAATGCCACAAGTATCTGGAGAATGTGACATAAGTGAAATGTACTTCATAAAGGAACGATAAAAAAATTGATACTCAAGGAATTATTTTTTATTTATCATTATCAGTTTTTCCTTTCATTATATTCGATCTAACACACTTCCCCCTCTTCTTCACATTTACAAGAAATGTCTCGGCTACACCTTGGGTTGATCCAAAAGTGTCGATGTGATTAGGAGAAATGATTATATGCTGAAGCCGTTATAAGTCACACAAGAGTGATATAAACACGTGTAATTAGGACTGAATTGAGGCATATAATCAGTTTCAGATGGTATCTGTTTCATAGAACAGCTTCACAGAAAACCATTTGATCAACTGTTGTCACTTTAACGATTTTTTGGTGTATTCTACACTGATGGGTTTAATTACAATGGAGTAGAGTTTCACTATTACATATTTACTTACGACCTACTGAATCGTAGGCAATGGATTTGTACATGTCTTTAGATTCTATATCATTGTGTATTTAATATTCTCTCTCTCTCTCTCTCTCTCTCTCTCTCTCTCTCTCTCTCAAAATGTAAAATGATTGATAGGTAGGTTTATATAATCTCTTGACAAATTTATATGTTTTCGTAAATTCATTCCTATTTGAACACAAATGTACTCTTCAATTCATTCATTCTGTGAACCATACGGTTCATAGGTAATGTTTGCTTGACTTGTCACTTATGTAAAATAAACATAACTCACTACTTCCGTTGCCACCAATACGCTTATATCAGTAGGGGGGTGCCTACAGGATTAATGCTGATTTATTTTTATGACTAAATGTGAATTAAAAGCAGTGAAAACAGCTTAAACAGTCACCGGCTAACCACCCCAGTGCTATGAATGGCAATATACGTTTGAAATATTAGTTTTAGATAAGTCATGATAAAAATAATCGGTCGTACAAACTCACCTTTTTATATCGCCTTTAAGTAACATGCAGTCTGCATATTTCAAAACAAGACGAATATTTTCGCGAAACATAACTTTCTTTCATGTTAGTATGATACACTTGAAATATACATAGTGATTAGATGTATGTAATGAAATCATGTTTGTGTTTAACTATCAGTAGATTTTCTTCTTGAAGCATTCTACCTATTTAAAGAATTATTAGCTAATAACACGCCGTAAATATTTATCTCACTCACAAGTAATTGATATTTGCCCCTTACAGTTTTTAGATCACTTAGCCCGAGTGTACAAAAAAATGAGCTATTGCTACGCCCCAATGTCCGGTGTCGTCCGTCCGTTTACTTTTCCATTTATACTTCTTTTTCTTTTTCTTACCCCCCCCCCAAAAAAAAACCCCAACAACTGGACAAAATTCAACCAAATTTGACAGACTTTAAATCTCGCACCTAGAAGGGATTTTTCAATTTTGTGAAAGTCTATGCCATGGAGGTAGAAAAGAGTTCAAACTTTAATAGATATGGATCGGCACCACTCGAAATATTGACTCGGAGATAAGAGAGTTCAGACCTAGACATGGATGCATACCGACAACATTCGAGATAATAACTCAGAGGTAAGATATAGTTCAAATTAAGCCATGGGTACAACCCGGCGACACTCAAGATATTGACTCAGGGGTAGAGAACGTGTTCAGACTCAGCCATGGACACAACTGACACTCAGCATTATTTTGACTCAGAGGTAGGATAGATTTCAGACTTAACCATGGACAAAAAACTGATAATCGAGATATTGACTCAGAGGTAGGATAGAGTTCACTCAGAGGTAGGATAGAGTTCAGACTTAGCCATGGACAAGACTGATACTCGATACATTGACTCAGAGGTAGGACAGAGTTCAGATTTAACCATAGACACGACTGATACTCGAGATATTGACTCAGAGGTAGGATAGAGCTCAGACTTAGTCGTAGACATAATTGATACTCGAGACATTACTGATACTCGAGATATTGACTCAGAAGTAGAGAACGAGTTCATACTTAGCCATCGACACAACACTCAGCATATTGACTCAAGAGTTCAGACAACCATGGACACAACGAGTGACATTCAGCAAATTGACTCAGAGGTAGAGCCATGTTCAGACTCAGTCATGAACACAACTGACTCAAATTTGACCCAGAGGTAGAGCCGAGTTCAGACACAGCCAGGAAGATACTTTAGATTTAAAACTAGATTTTAAACAATTTTCTATAATTTATAGGTAACAAATTGATCCAATATTACACATGTCTATGTGATTTAAAAACTTAGTTTTCATAACTACAAACTTTGGATATATATGTAGCTATTTAGTGTACAGCGGTAAATGTACCATGTTTTAATTTTTTAATTTACTCAGAGGTATGTGAATACAAACATTTAAAAGGGGCTTTACCGCGTTACAATTTACCCACCTTCAGGTAAATTTTTAAAAATGACACAAGGGTGGATGCAAACAATTCATTAACGAAGAGATAGTAGGCCTAGGTAACAAAAAGAAATTGTATTTTCTGAAATATTTCTATCCACTTCTACTTGTATTCATAAATCGGTTTATGTTTCATTCAAATGCGTAACACGAAACGAATTTGATACGTAACTTTATCAGTTTGTAAATAAGTAACTATATAATTCAAATTCATAAAGGAAGCTTGTCGTGGTTTCAAGAGATGCCATTGAGGTCACCATGGCCTTTTAAACACCGGATACATTCAACCCGATCTTGTGTGCTAATTCAAGGCGAGTGTTGTTACTTAAAAGAACCCGTGTCGAAGCTCAGTATTAGATGGTAAACATAAATTTTAATGTAAGGTAAATATAGATATTTTTTGGCAAAACGCCACCATAAATACTTTGAACCGTCAATAAAACATGACGCGAAGATTCAAATATAATATGGTGCTTGAAAGGTCCGGTACCAAGTCAGTAATTCACAATACAACTACTACTTCCGATATACTGATAAGTCTTATTCTATTGTCTTGATACATCCTGGATATGCCATTACACACATAATGATTAACTGTGTAATTGATTATGTCTGTCAGTTTCAGTTAAATTGTGAATTTTCAATTATAATTTCAAAATGTGTATATCATGGTGTATAATGCCTCGATGTATTTGTCCTTTGCCAATAATACAGGCGACAGAAAGATTTACAGATAGATAATGAAATATGATTTTGAATTCAAATTGTTGCAAATGAAGGCAGTGTTAACACTCTTTGTACTCCATGTGCGGAGGAAAAACGCCCAATGTGTTGTTGAAAAGCAGATATGGAATGCATAATAACAAATTTTCACGTATCTAGACATTTTTCATAACTTTTTGGTGTTTCTTTATATACCAGCCGAAATTTTGTTTTTGTTTTTCAAGAGTATTTTATAGATTCATAGAAATGTGTATTTAAAAACCAGTCTGTTTACTTAGGATGTCTCATTAACATAATTAGGACTCACCACCAAAATATCTAGTATTTTTTAAGTGGCATTAGTTTCCTCTCAAATGTTAATACACTGTACATAGGCGTCGGAGGCAAATTGAAAGTGCGGGGGGGGGGCTAAACCAACTTATAAAACACACACACGTTAGAAACGTCTGGGGCCTAAGCCCAAATTTTCAACACCTATGTCTAACTTTGCAAAAAAAATAGCCCCCCCCCCCCCCCCCCCCCCCCCCCCCCCCCCCCCCCCCCCCTCCCCCCCCCCCCCCCCCCCCCCCCTCGCCCCTCCCCCCCCCCCCCCCCCCCCCCCCCCGGTTCCGACGCCTATCCTGTAGGTTCATGGCAGTATTATCGGGACTTTACATTTTGAGTGTCTTGCTTATATATGAAGTGATTGATGTGTATAGACGGAAGATATTTGACTTCTTTCAACTGCTTAAATTTCTCTCAGACTTCAAAAGCTTATCACGGTTATGGGTCGATGTGAAATTTACAAACTTGAATTTTAGTTGAACCCGCATGCCACATAATTACATAAACACACTCTACAAACCATTGAGTAACACACATTGAAGAATCAGTCAGGAAATGTAACAGCCGGTGATATACTCAGGTAGTTAGAAATGTAAGATAAGGGTAAACGAGTGTAAATGGGGTTAAGGTGCCTTTAGCTACGGTGTTCTAAAGTTTTCTGTCTCGAAACCAAATCACACGGTGGAAACCCCCTCTAAGCAGGTCGCATTTAATGGCATTTCACTAAACGTTGCGTTTTCATGATGCACTTAAGTGTTTTTGAAAATAGGATCAAATAGGTTGATGAAATAGTATAAAATTGCCTACCTTTTATTTTCTAAGTTATCAAAACATTAAGATGCACTGATATAATACTTGTATGTATACATTTGATACTACAGCTACCTTCGATTGAGCAGAATAAAACGACCAACCATGAAAAGGCTATGTTTGAAATATGACGTCGCAATAGAGAATCACAGCGTTGAAATAAGATGTTAAACATTATAAAATCGCCGTTACGTTCCGGTCGTTTGAAATTTATCTCATTAGATGAATTTCACTGTAACAACGGGTAACAATTAATCTATATTGCAATTGTTTCAAAAACTGATATCAAACGGAATTTTGACCAAAGTCCCTTTTCTCGTGGCTGCTCGCCTTCCTCTTTCACGGTAAACATACACATGCATGTACATAATAAAAGTACGATTTCAGTGCATTGCCCAGTTCGTGTTTGATATTAAATAATTAGCGTTAACTTTATCTATGTAAAAAAAATTGTGATTTTTTATGTTGGATCACGGGGAGTCTTCAAAAAGCTATCAAACTCATTTGAAAATTAAGTGTGTTTAATGAGTTTGTGTATAGGGGAGCAGACAAGATGAGGCGACATGTATAATATAGTAACAGCCAGGAAGGCGCGTCACATACGTATGCTAACCACAGATTGCTGTCGAAAACTTGATCTTTTAACTTTGTCGGAACTCTCCTGTTAAGTAATAGTTTGTTTGTTGTTGTTTTCATAAACTGGAGATTAATAATATAAATAATTAAACAGAATAATATATATATATATATATATATATATATATATATATATATATATATATATATATATATATATATATATTGTATATATATACACATACAGAGAGAGATATATATATAGATACAGAGTATAATATACATACAGAGAGAGAGAGAGAGAGAGAGAGAGAGAGAGTCAAGACTGCTATTAAACGGTATGTAGACAATAAATACATTACAATGAGCGAACTAGTGTAAATGTAATTTTAAAACATAGAAAGTGAGACACGGAAACAGCTATTTACATAACACGAGTATTAGGCGTCTACCGTCTCTGTATGAAGTTATTGACATGTTTTTTCATTGTTCTCAGGTCGTTAATCGCCTTAAAACGATAGTTTCTAAACTGTATTTTTATCTCTTGTCGCTTCTCCATCAAATGAAATTTTCCACAGGAAGAAAAATCATGCCATAATAAAGACAACTCATACAATAGCGGATCGATTTAAGCATAAACTCCCATTGCCGTGGAATGATTGAATTTAATTAAGTTTCTCTTATAATCATAATATTTGATCAACTACAGAAATCCTTCAACCACAACAAAAATTCAGTCCCGTTGCAACAGTGCTCAAATTTTGTCATTCACTTACGAAGACAGTCAGCTGTCGTGTTTAATGCGCCTTCTTGACTGTACGACAGAATTTTGAAATACATAAATCGTATTAGATATTCAGTAAAATGTATAATGCAAACATTCGGATTGACAATCGTCGACATTTTTACAAACTCGCGAGCAATTACATTTAAAGAAAAATTCTCATATTCTGTTAAAGACAAATTTCTCGGAGACCCTTCTCTTTCGCAAGATCAATTTCAGTGGAGCCTGTACAAAATGGTTAGATGGAGTAGCCCTATACGCGTGGAACATGCGGACAACAAAACGCTAACGTCAAAACGCCAACAGATTTGATCTAACGCAGTTCTCAGTGGACGTAATAAGTCGACATCTCGATACAATACTCATGGTCATAACACCCTAGAAAATAGTTTTGGGATCGAACAGAATGCAGTCGAACCATGGCATCCCGGTAAAGGATACTAAATAAAGTATGTCAACTAACATGTCACAGTTTTCTTTACCGTGGAATAGTTGTATGGCGATAACTGGTCTATTTAACTCTCAAACAGAACTTGAAATGCACATTACAAGAACGCTGGGGAATATTCTTTCTTTCGAGCTACAGTTGTGGTAACGTTACAACATTTCAAGTATGATTTATATTAAATGCAATACTCGTAAAAGTACCATAACGACAGTATATACTGAGTAATTATAACAAATTCAGTGGTTCCTATTTGTCAAAATGAAAAGAGAAATCAAGTAAATTATTTGTAAACCTTTATGCATATTGCATAACTAAGCTATTGGTATAATTAATGTAAATTTGCCTTTGTTCAGCCAAGGGCAAAATTACGACATTAACAAAAAACTGCCAATATAAATGTGAATGGAACGAAGTACAAAGTGATAGATGCATCGATTTAATCTGCTTCCATATCAGGTCGAATGCTTTCAATAATAGATTACAAATAAACCAACAACATATATAATTCGTTTCGCGTAACAATATCGCAGACCTTAAAGTATGTAGACTTTATCATAACTCAATATTTTAATATTCTCCAAGTTTTGTTTCCTGATAATATGTGGCTATAGAATGTGGATTCGGGTTCACATTAGGTCACTCGGGTTCAGATGAGGTCAGCCTGGATACCAAATGTGAAGTCACGATCACTGAGGTCAGGGTAAAATTAAAGGACATTTACTCGCTTGATGTTAATTTATAAGAATGGACAAGTTTGTTTCAAAAAACGTTTTAACTGACATGCCATCACAAAAATGAAAACAAAAATGAAAATAATAATCATAATAATAAATAAATAAAATTCTGGTACCTGACCTACAGTAAATAAATTTCCATTGACTCTTCACTTAAAGCAGGAAGATTCCATTGATTATTCATTTATAACAGATAAATGTTCAATGACTATTATTCACCTGTAGCAGGAAACTGTCCAGTGCCTTTTTACCTACAGCAGGTAACTTTCCATTGGCTCTTCACCTCTAGAAGGTAACTGTTAATTGACACTGAACCTGTAGAAGGTAAAACTTGCCATTGACCTTTCACCTCCAGCAGATATCTTTCCACCTCTAGCAGATAAATTTCCATTGTCTTTTCACCTCTAGCAAGTTACTGCCATTGGTTTTTCATCAGTAGAAGGTAACTTTCCATTGACTCATCTGTCGGAGGTAACTTTCCTATGTTTTTTCGCTAGTAGAAGGTAACTTTCCATTGGCTCTTCGCCCGTAGAAGGTAACTTTCCATTTGCTCTTTGCCTGTCACTTCACCTCTAGCAGGTAACTGTCATTGGTTTTCATCAGTAGAAGGTAACTTTCCATTGACTCATCTGTCGGAGGTAGCTTTTCTATGGTTTTTCGCTTG
This sequence comes from Atrina japonica, assembly GCA_030159075.1. NCBI lineage: Eukaryota > Metazoa > Mollusca > Bivalvia > Pterioida > Pinnidae > Atrina > Atrina japonica. Next base: position 1,571,383 of record BROG01000032.1, read on the forward strand.
TAGAAGGTAACTTTCCATTGGCTCTTCGCCTGTAGAAGGTAACTTTCCATTGGCTCTTTGCCTGTAGGAGGTGAATTTCCATTTACCCTTCATCAGTAGAAGGTAACTATTCATTGACCCTTCATCTGTCGAAGGTAACTTTCATGTAATTCAATGACTAACTTCCATTGGCTCTTCGTGTAGAGGTAACTTTCCTTGTCTTTGCCAGTGCCTTTTTGATTCTACAGCAGGTAACTTTCCATTGATTCTTCACCTCTAGAAGGTAACTGTCAATTGACACTGAACCTGTAGAAGGTAAAAATTGCCATTGAACTTTCTTCTCTAGCAGATATCTTTCCATTGACCTTTCACCTCTAGCTGATAACTTTTCATTGTCTTTTCACCTCTAGCAGGTAACGGCCATTAGGTTTTCATCAGTAGAAGGTAACTTTCCATTGACTCATCTGTTGGAGGTATCTTTCCTATGATGTTTCGCTCGTAGAAGGTAACTTTCCATTGGCTCTTTGCCTGTAGGAGGTGACTTTCCATTTACCCTTCATCAGTAGGAGGTGAATTTCCATTGACCCTTCATCAGTAGAAGGTAACTTTCCATTGACTCTTCATCTGTCGAAGGTAACTGTCCATTTGGTAATTCGCATGTCGAAGGTAACTTTCCATTGGCTCTTCATCTGTAGAAGGTAACTTTCCATTGGCTCTTCGCCTGTAGAATGTACCTTTTCATTGGCTCATCGCTGGAGAAGGTAACTTGCCATCAGTTTGACTTTTCATCTGTAGACGGTACTTTTACATTGGCTTTTCATCGCCTGTAGAAGGTAAGTGTTCAAGACTCTTCGTCTGTACTCTATAGCAGGTAACTTACCCATTGATTCTTCACCTCTAGCAGGTAAAGTTCAACTGATTCTTCATCTATAAAAGGTAACTTTCCATTGACTTTTCATCTCTACCAGGTAACGTTCCATTTGGGTCTTCGTCTGTAGGAGGTAATATTCCATTGATTCTTCACCTGTAACAGGTAATTATCCATTGACTTCTCACTTCATCTATAGCCGGTAACTTTCTATTGTACCTATATCTGTAGCAAATAACTTTACATTGACTCTTCACCAGCCTCAGGTAACCTTGCATTACCTCTTCATCTTTATTAGCTCTTCACCAGTATCAGGTAACTTTCCATTTGATCTTCATCTGTAATAGGTAAAGTGCAATTGGCTTTTCACCAGTGGCTGGTAACTTTCCACTGGGTTATCACATCTCTATATAACTTTCCATTGGCTCTACGCATGTAACGGGCAACATTCTCTTGACTTTTCATCGTGCAGTTAACTTTCCATTGGCTCTTCTCCTATAGCAGGTAGCAGTGATTCCATTAGCTCTACGCCTGTAGCAGGTAATATTCCCTTGGATATCCACCTGTAGATGGTAATTGTCCAATGGCTATTCACAGGTAACATTACTTTAGATATCCAGTTGTAGAATGTAACTTTTTATTAGCTTTCACCTGTAGAAAGTAACTATTCATTTGCATTAACTTTCAATTGGCTATTCGGCTGTAGCAAGTAATTCTTCTTCAAGTTAAATATCTCCTGACTAGACGTAAATATTTAGCTATTGAAATAAACATTAATTTGATATTTTATAAACAAGGAAATCGAACTTTCGAGTAAACATGTGTATATATCAACTGGACAAGCAAGCAAGGAACATCCAGCAGTTTATTGCAGCTAAAAATTGGAACACGGATCCCCAAAATTGGTTGGTGTTCCCAAAATCTTTATGCCCAGAGATCCCTGTCAAATGTGCAGTTATGTCATTTTTCTTTTTGTTCATTCCCGAACGTTTCGCGTTAATTCACAAAGGTTTCCTATCTTTACTCAAGACATTTTCTCCTACAAAAATTAGCCTAACCGACTCACGTAAGATACAGTGCTTTTGCTTAAACCATTGATTCACAAAAACAAATAGTCTAATTTGCAACTACAAGTTCTAAAATCGGATTTACTAAAATATACACACCCAGAAAGAGATAAAAATTTGTACATATAATCAAGTTTAAAACATAATATATTGACACCTGTCGAACAAGAAATGCGATTGACTTATACAGGAAGGTTAAGGAGATAATTCATAGCTTAATTTTTCCCCATTACCACGTGAAAACAAAAATTGATTTCTGGTAACATATGCGAAATGAAATACTTTGAGGAAAGGTCAATGTATTATGCTGATATAAAAGATCTTTATTAATTATCAAAGGGGTCGCATAACATTATTAATGGGGCATTCCCCTCCCAACACCAGTCATACTGACATTTCACCCCTTACAAAAACACAACATTTTGTCAACATTTTTGCTGATTTGTGATTTCATACCAGGTTTGTTGGGGTAGATTGAAGAACAAGTGCTCCAAAGAATGTAATATACAGATTCCATATAAATTTGGAAACTTTATAAATAATCCCTCTTCATCTTAGAACTTGGTTGAAGGGAAGTCCGAGAAGATCATAAACAAAGTAAATACATAGAAAATTCACTTAGTGAAGCCGATCAATAGATAAAATCTATGTTAAAACATAGAATGAAAACTAATCACCTTCGTATAATCTTGTCTTAATTATGCTCGTGCAAATGTCTGTTGGTGTCATTTTATAGTGATTACATGGGCAAAATAGAAATCAATGACCGTTTCGTTTCATGTCTCTTTGTGTAAAACTGCTTGCTGACAATTCGTTAAGTACGACTACGCTGTCTTGTGTTAAAACATTTATTGCCGATGCAGCTAAATGGTTGAGAGAAAAATCTTTTCAAGAAAGCTGTATAGCTGTCGATGTCTTATTTATACCAAGCTTTAAAACAGCAGTCGATCTTGAAGTAGCGAGAGGTAATTGATGTTAGAGTATTCAAGTCGGTACCAGACCATCTTGTAGACATAAGCTGATGTAGCGATATATAACTGGAGAGGCAATAAATAATTGATTATCCTTCCTTATAGAAACTAAATGAAATATAACAACATAAATATATGCTAGGCAGGTACTTCACAAAAACACGGTTGTAGAAATCCCCCCCCCTTTTTTTTTTAAAGAGATAGAGATTATTTCGGCATATTTCTTTTATCTTTACATATATATTGTATACTCATTAATATCATTTTGACACACGTTACGCCATCCGATTGACTTTTATTTAATGGTAGTTATTAATCGATAATTATCCGACAAGTCGACAAATCTTATATCAATAGACCGGTGCCCTGACAGATAAATTTGATGTCGACTTGTAAAATATTAAGTGGACATGTGGATAGCACATATAATTAGATGTCGAAAATATGTAAATATTACTTTAAAAATTTTTGACTTTAAAATTCTTAAATTTGAAAATTGCATTATAAATTGAAAAGAAACACATTAATGTGGCTATCAAGGTGACAACTCTAGCGAGCGAGATCACAAATGGCTCAATGACAAGTATTATAAAGTCAGGGGTTTTTACTGGACTGAAAATCATGTTTTCACTTTTCGGCAAAACTCCTGGTAAATCAAAAAGTGAAAACATTATAGTATCATATGTTCATATATTTATGATATAAATGTAATCATCCTTCGCTGCGATCTTACAGGGTAGGAGCGGGCAGAATAAATCTATATCTCCCACTAAATGGTACGAACGAGGCAATAAATTTGGATATCGTTTAGAATATTTTCTCGCTATTTCTAAAACAGACTTGTTACACAGAGATAAGATAGCATTATCAACATAACTCAAATTTAAAAGCCACTTATGACAGCAAATGTGTATGTGTTATATATAGAAAAAGGCTTTTGATAAATCTGCTAAAACATGTGGGCTCCAACCTATACAATCTTAATGTTGCATAAAATAGTATGTATAATGTTACGCATAATATCTTACTTGTAGATTACCATGGACTTATAAAAGGAAGGTGCTCTAGGTTGGTACATTCAAAATTGGGCGATTAATTAATTATATTATTTATTCATTCTTTATTTTTTAAATAAATATATAATTTCAAATAATGCTATCATCTTCACATGTCGTGATTGGCCATATACCGGTATTAATATTTAACTTCGATAAATTTCGTTCCCACGAAATAAATTCGTGCCCAGAAATTACGCCAAATTTATCTCGCGGGAACAAATTGTATTTCGTTAATTGGTATAGGTAAGATGGTTGAGATTTGAAAATTCATTTGTGGCTACACGACTAAAATTCCAATCCCGAATAAAATTCGTGCCCGTGGAATTTATTTCGTAGGCTTGAATTAATCTAAACAAATTTCAGCACATGTTCATTAATGCTATCATTTCATGGGACGTATTTTATCCCTTTCATTTTAATTATGTTGGAGCTGAAGGTCTTTCCGTGATATTTGGAGCCACCAGGAAGCGTTGTCAACGAAAAATAATTAGCATACTTGACACAGTAACGACTGGATAGAAGCGCTGTGTTACCGATACATAATTAACGTAATTGAGGCTAAAGCAGCTCTCGGAATCAATCCATACTACTTTTGTAATAGGAGACGAAAAAGAAGAGGACCTGGACTTAACGGACGATAAAATCTTTCCCTAATGTTCTCTCCAAAAAGGATAATTTGAAAGATCGTTTGACAAATCTGTCTTTCAAGACAATAAATCATCTATTGTTATTATAAAGATCAATTCAAATTATGCCTGAAATGGTATAGCTATTATATGTTGCTTCTCTCTCTTGCGAGTTTTACATTGTTAAATTATTAACGATTGGTTTGAATCAATTGTTCAGTTCATATTAATGCAAATTTTTATTTTCCTGCTTTTTGAAATAGAGGCCCTTTTCATTAACGAGTAATTAAAGCCGAATTAATGAATTTCGGAGCTAAGCGTATTTTATCAGTGTATTCTAAATGTTAGAGGTTCGAACCGCATGATAAACTGTGACGTAAACGGCCTACATGGTAAATCATAGGATGGGACAATATTTGCCAGTAATTCACTTCAGTCACATTTACACAGAGAGTATTTAATATTAATTATCAAACTTATATCATCTGAAAGATATTAAATTCATCTATCCAGATCTGGTATCCGAATTAAAATCGGTCCTATAATAAGAGAATTATGAACTTATATAGACAAAATTTTCCCATATTCCGGTTCAGTTGAGTGCATTTCGAGTTTTGTTCTCGTCCTATATTGTGACTATGAAGTGAATTATTGGCAAATTCGTGTCCCATCCTATACCCAATTCTCCATTGGTATTTACAGGCTATCGGCAAACAATTTCTCGCTTCTGAGACAGACGGATCTCGTTTTTTATTAGTACTGCAAAATTCTATCCGGAACTGTTTGTATCATAACGTACGTCGTCTGCATTGTTTGTATATGTTATAATGTTGAGGGATCAAGGAAATTAACGCGTTGATAGTTTACATCGTTAAAATTCGATATCAGTTACACATAAATCTTACTAAATGTTTTTACGTTTCCGTTTTACGGAAGTGACACCAACGTGTAAATTTTCAAAGCAACATGTAGTAAATAAAATGTATATTACATCATGGTGTAAATTTTCAAAGCTACATGTAGTTAATAAAATGTATATTACCGTCAAACACACTTGACGGAAGTGACATCACTGTGTACACTTAAAAGATACCTGTATAAACATGTTTGTAATAAATTATATACATGTATGTGTGTGTATGTGTGCGCGCACGCGCGCGCGAAAACTGCTGACACAATTATTTCGCGCAGCTTGCTACATATGTATTATTTTACAAACTTTGAGGACCCTGCATATTTACCTTTTATAAATACATCAGTGACAACATGTGTTACAATTGACTTGGATGTGATAAGATAAGTCGTTAAACAGCATAAGGACACACACACACACACACTAACACACATATATATATAATCGCGAAAAATGGAACCTATCCTGCAGCTATGTTGCTTCATACCAATATACATAAAAGTAAATTTGATATTTTCCTAACAAAGACTATAAAGCTAGTTTGTAATCTTTCATCAGTCGTACCTCTTTTGGCGTCATTTGAATACCACAGTATTGATTAACTCTGAAGAGCTTCTGTATATTTATGAACGTCATAATCACTAGTTACTGGCTATGTTCTATGAAATATCGAATAACGATAGTTATAAATAGACTAGACTATAAATAAACACAGGGTCACTGGAGCGTTTGACTTGGCGTGATAAAAGTCAGACCGCAAACTTTCAATACTAGATACTAGGCAATAATGTACATAATGACATTTTAACACTTGAGCGCAGTCATTATCATTTATGTATTGTTATCATTATTGTAAAATCTAATTTCAGATATCTTGTTTTTTATGCTGTGTCCACATTACGCCACGTTCGTTATGCATTGAACAGCGATATCGTAGCGACACCTAGTGTCCATTGCTACCGAAAATTATTTTCAGCATAAAAAAAAAACCGGAGAAGTAGTGATAGAATTAATTTTTGTTATCGTAAATCCTTTAAAGCAATGGTTGTGGGACCGTGAGATTTTAAACACATTCTACCAATTATAATGTTCTTAAATAATTATTTTATTTCTGCGGACTGTGAACCCAGATAAAATAATCTTGACCCACACATTTGACGCCACCGGTTAAAAGCCTAGGTTTTGACCCACTGACAGCCAATGGGCCTTAGTGTCGTGCACTCTCACCGGACCTTAGTCAAATACATAGATATGTTGATGCAACAAATCCTGTGATGACCAAGCAACCGTGAACTTAAGGTTTTCGGTTCCGTTTATTATACGACAACAATCAGACGTCAGACCGGTAAGAACTTTGTATATGATGTAATAATCACAGATACCAAAGTATTCATCTCCAGGATTACCAAGATACAAATACATGTATACAAATCTGGCCAAAGACAAAAATCTGGAAATCCAGAGGTGCATGGGTGTCATGGAAGAGTAAGCATCCCCTGTTGACCGGTCACACCCGCCGTTAGTCCACATTCAAATTCAAATGAAATACGCAAGGAACAAATCCTCGACACAATTAGTTCAGACGATTCAACAATCACTATAGAACAGGTAACGCAAAAATAAGCTCGTCAAATTTGCGGAATTTTGACATGAAATGCGAAACTCGATATCCTGAGATAATAACTCTTCAGTGAGTAGTTTTACTTTGTATATGAAATGTACATGTGTTGAACATCATATGGCATATCGGATCATTTGCGAGATATCAACACAGGTGACTGGGGGGATATTACTACTTAAATGTTGAATTTTGACGATGAGAAAACGGAAATCGTCGCAATTGTCGTAAAGACTAGTTGTTAATTTCCGGTCATTGTCCATAGTAAGTAAAATGCCCAAGTAAGAAGCGTGTTTGCTTGAGTCTTTTTTGTTTCTAATCTCTGTATATATGTATGGGTAATGTCATTGTCAATTGACAAAATCTCGTCGATATATCTAAATGTTAAATAAAAGCCGCTACCGCCAACTTTTTCTTCTTTTGATTTAGAAGCGTTTGGATGAAATCTGCTTCGTATAAATAAAGGAACAGGTCAGCCAATAAAGGGGCATAATAATTGGTTCCCAAGGGAAATACACGAGTCGTGAGAATTGTGTCATTTAAGTGATGGGTCTACAGACGGAGTAAAGTGGAAGTCGTATTGGACAACAGTGACCATGTGTTGAAAGTACATTTCCCATAAACCCATTGATATAATTTGAATATGTTCCTAAAACCTTGTTATAAATCAGAAATATACGGTACGACATCCCGTAAAATACCCGTATGAAACATAAACTATATAACAGAGGCCCGCTATAGTATCGATGGGCTTCAGTATAATAACCTAATACGTGTGTGTGTGTGTGTGTGTATATATATATATATATATATATACAGAGGCGTCGGAACCGGGGGGGGGGGGGGGATAATAAATAGGGGGGGCTTACCCCCCCACTTTTTTGCAAATAATAGACATAGGACATAGACGTTTCTGGCGTGTGTATGTGTTTTTAGTTGGTTTAGCCCCCACCCCCCACTTTATAATATTTGCTTCCGACGCTGATGTATATATATATATATATATATATATATATATATATATATATATATGCATGCAGATGATCATAGATTTGTAACACAGTATGTTTAATATGAATGAAGAAGAAAACAATGCGTTTTCTATCAAATCGAAACACAGGGCTTTTATACACAACTATAAAAGTTAGAGTGACGAAAAAGGTTGAGCGAAGGTATTGAATAAATTTGATGACATCCAACTATGAACGTGTAGGCCAGCTATTGTTCCCAAAATTTACATATGGTTATTTATCTTACTGAACCAGTTCAAACTAGTTCTCTTTAACAAAACCCAATTTAATTCCCGAATTTGCATCAGTCAAGCACTTTTGATTTATCCAATTTATACCAAAAGAAGTAGCTGGTAGAAGAGGGTAAATATGTCTTGATTCAAACGCAGACGAAGTCACCTGCTGTATGATGTATAATTCTATAATTTATGCAGACACGAGGAGCAGACGATTACCAGCCACAGAATATCGGGATACTTGATACTGTAAATATTAAACTAAAGAGCAGGTGAGAACACCAAATGGTTTGTCAGTACATTGTATATTTTTCTGTTACTGACAAAACACGGTATACTTTGAATGGCAACTAGTGAACGAGAACAAACAAATGACTACTTGCATTTTGACGGAATTACATAAAATTTTATCTATTGTTTTATCACAAAATATTCGTGGAGAAAACAAATCATTTACTGCATTGGTTTAAAATTAAAATCCCTAGTCAAGACGCACGCGACTACCAGGAGCCGGATGGTGTATTGGACGTTTTATGAGTGCTATTTCGATGAAGTAAAATGTCGGATGACTGACTTTATAGTTATCTATTTTGTTTTTAATTCTGTGCAGTTATACTCATCGCGTACAGAAAACATTATATTGTTATGTAAAAGTTAGTCTTTCTCTCCTGATAATCCCCGGACGAGCACGTTGCCGAGTAACGAATAAAGATTCAGAGGCTAAGGGTCTTAATCTTTGATCGCATCATTTTTATTAAACAAAGCTTATTTTAGCCAATGGATACATCTTTAATCTGACATCCTCTTAATTATGACCATAACATAGAACTTTTGTTGATCGTAGGACCAGATTTTATGAATGCAGGAACACGGATGCAAGATGCTTGTTTTTTTTGTCTGTCTGCAACGGTGGAATAAAAATGGGGAAATTCCTCTCAACTGACAATATCGAAAAAAATGTAATTTTTTCACGTCTAACTCATATATCCAGATAAATGTCAAAAATGAATTAGATTGTTATTACTTGGTTTAAAAGTGTTTAAAGTTAATAAATAAAAACTTGACTATTGAATTTAAATTATTAACATTTCAGCTTTTAAAATGACAACTAAATGTATGCATGTCGAGTCAATAGAACTCGGGTTCATCATTTTTGATATTTACAAACTGCATTTGTGGATTTGTCAGAGTAAGAAGCATATAATTTGCTTTTGCCGTTTAATAGTCACTTTATAATACGTCAGACAACAAGGAACTATACAATCATCTCAAATCTGCTGACTTGACTACTATAAAGTTTCACTTGAGCATGTGATAGTATCACAAACTCGGTAATTAACCGTGGCGTAGTGATTTTTAAGAGCTGAAAGCTGTAACAAAAGAACGTTAAAATACTATCAAAATGTGAGAAAATTCAATAATCGCGATATATAAACAACACCACTAGAGATAATTATATAAATTTAAAAAAAATTATACAGAAATCTTGTACTTTGTCTTAATTTTCAAAATCTTAAAATCATTTTAATCGTTATAGATTGTATTACAGAATAGTACCAAGAAGAGAGAGAGAGAGAGAGTTTCAAATGTGATAAAGGCAAAATTAGATGCGGACACGGGATTTGAAAACTACGGCAAGAACGCCGTTCAGTCAACTTTTATCATTTACAAAAATGATACGGTATACTTTCAATATTGATCGTTCCTTTACAATATGATGGTGCATATCGGCGTGGGTAGTAACCTTTTCTTCTTTACGCTAATGGCGCATTCAAAGCAATATGACCTGTCGTCAACTGCATTTTTTTTTTAAATTACCTACAATTATTGAATTCTATGCCCTTGAACATAACTTTGAGGATTGAGACAAATACTATAGGGTTATTAATAAGTGTCTTCCATATTTGCCTAGCAATTGCGTCGAGTTCTGTCGTACTGGCCAATACCGAAATCAGATATTAATGAGCAAATTATTAATTAACTCGGCCAATATAAACTCCAACTAGGCCTATGCTGTGCGGAAAAAATGCCCGTACGGTTGGATTTGAAAAAGAAATGGCGGCCGCTCTCACTTGAATTTTCGTTTGGCCACGCGACTTCAGTATTGGACGCGGTTCTCAATATTGGCTTAGTTTTCTTTTTAGATATTGGCTTAGTTTACACAGATTGATAATCCTATAGAAATACAGAATTTCTCCTACGTAATACTTACATAGGCGTCGGAACCGGGGGGCTAGGGGGGGGGGGGGGCTTCCCCCCCCCCCCTCTTTTTTTTTTTTGCAAAGATATACATAGGTGTTGAAATTTGGGGCTTAGCCCCCAGACGTTTCTGGCGTGTGTGTTTTTAAAGTTGGTTTAGCCCCCCCCCCCACTTTCAATTTGCTTCCGACGCCTATGCTTATATGCACGTGTTCTTAAGGCCACACACCCGGGGACCTTTTTAACCATGCATGTTCAAACATCGGACTAGTGGGTCTCCGGATTGGTGGGCTCTCGGACTAATGGACCTTCGGACTAGGGACCTTCGGACTAGAGGACCATAACCTCCTTTTTGGCTTTCGCTTTTGATGTAGTACACAGTGGATATACCATTTGAATGTCTATGAAAGAAGGATCATAAAGACTTGGTTTATATTGATTTAACATGCAGTACTCCATTGTTACGTTAGGTGACCAAACTAGACTTTAAAATCAATATGACATCCTTAGACTGATCGTTAATCACATTTATGTTGAGTAGATGAATGTTGTAACTATTTCTGTATCTCTAATACGATACATTTAGTCCCTGGATATCAGTAGACTTTTATCTGATAAAAGTAACGTGTATGACTTGTACAATAAAGTTCACGCTACTAATGATTGTAAACGATATACGTTGCCATTTTCTTTCGATAATTGTCTGAGAGTCTTGTATTTCAAGTTTCATAAAGGCAGAATTTAACTTAAAGCTGACATTGCAAGCTAAAGGGCATACCTACGATTAAAGAACAAATTTGTTTTTTGGGGGGGGGTTTCAAACTTCCCCACTCATTACCACCCTGCATTTCTCCTTAACTAAGCGTGCACTGATCGCACTGATCCGTCGATTTTCAGTTTGATCGTGTCCTTTGTGCTGGAAACGCCCCTGTTGTCTATAGAAATGCGATGCCACAGAACATTTCAGTGCATGCTGGATGATTCCATTTGAAAATTCCCATTATCTCAGAATTGTATACTGACATCAAACAATGTAATGGTAATTATCCAAATGTTATAAAAAATAACAGTCAATAACATATAAGTAAATACATGTATCTTCAAGTATCAAAATGCAACCCATGTTCATTCGAGGAATATTCATTTAATCATTTGTTTCTATCCTTGATTATTTATTTATTGGGCTATCTATTAATCATTCCTTTTATCTATTTTTGTTCCATGGCATTTCACCAAAACAACTGAATATATCATCCCTGGCCAAAACCAAATGAGGAGGTAACCCTGAATCCTTTGGATCCCCCAATTTCCTTCATTCATGTATAAAATTTTATAAAAACACAGACACACAATAATCATTTAGTAATGCTAAATTAATTGAATGATTCTATTGTTAAAACCGCAAACTCTGTCATAATGTTTATATAAATCCATTTAAATTCATGACTAAAAATCAGACGGATAGTGACACGATATACTTGTGTCGCTGTTGTTGTATTGTTGTTTAACATCACACTCGAGAATCTTTAACTCATATGGAGACGTCACCAAATACCGGTGAAGGGCTTCAAATTTTGACCTATGCTCGGTACTTACGACCATTGAGCAGTGATGGTTCTTTAACACGTTTTTATATACCCTGTTTTTTATTATCATGTTCTCATTTTGGGTTGTTTGTTTGTTTGTTTATTGTTGTTTAACGTCCCACTAAAGAATATTACACTCATATGGAGACGTCACCGAAAAGCCGGTGAAGAGCTTCTTTTGGCCTATGCTCGGCACTTACGGCCATTCAGCAGTGAGGGTTCAGTAATGTGTCGACACCTACTGTGACACGGGACCTCGGTTCGAAGGACGGGAAACCAACTTTCCGCCGGTTGGACTCGAACTCATGACCTCACGATCAAGAGTCTAGCGCGCTATCGACTGATCCAGGTCGGCTCCTTTCATTTATGGTATAAAAAGTCTTGGTAAATCAGAAAAATAGAAGATGATTATATCTGACTAATTCGAAAGTGAGCACATGACGATAAGCAGTCATGCGCTAACTTTCATTTTTTCAATTCAAAAGTTAGAAATTGACACATGTATAAAATATGGCGGAAAGGGTGCTAGGACCCATTCCCCTTGTTAGGATGATGTTTCGCCCCTCTCAACTCCTTTGGCGTAGAAGGGGGTAAGACCCATATCCCCCTTTTTCGGATGATGTGTTTTTAAGAATTATTCTTGTTAACTCAATGTAAATATACGTCAATGACTGGATGGATATATGAATATACACAAGACACTGATAAAGTTCGTCGTTCTTCCGGTCTAGCGATAATAATCGCGCTAAAAACATACTTCCGCAACAATCTATGCCTTGTTCCGTTTTGTGCGTTTAAATAATTGTTCAAAAAATATCTCAGGATAAAGGAGCAAAACTTTGACATAAACAGAAATAATTAGTTTACGTAATGCATAATTAGGGCCCGTGGTATTTCGATATTTGTAAATCACGAATCCTAAGAATTTGGGGGTTTTTTGCGGGAAAATTAATGTAAATTATTACAAATAAGTATAGTCGTGCGTTCATGTTTATATATGTCACAAAAATGTAAACGATAACAATTAATAATCATTCATGGGAGATTAGCAATCGACACGTTGGGGAAAAAACCGTCTGGGAAGCCGAAATCGACTGTAGAGAATTACGGGGGGGGTGGGGGGGGTGTATAATTGATAGGGCCAATTGTATTCCCATGTAACCACTGCGACCGAGATAACAGAAAATTGAAAATTGTGACTTTGATAAGATTCATTCATATTAACTGCATTAGTACATGTCACAGTATTCCGAAAGAGGTCAATACATCAATATGCTTACTGTATAAGTATGCAGTCTCCCAAGATAGATGAATAAATTGAGCAAAAACGTGTCATACGATCGAATACTGGACCTATAATTGACCTTTTAGCTGATGTAGGTCATCAGATTGAAGTAGTTCAAACGAGGTCAAGACTAGCAGAGTAAGTAAAGTTGCGTCTAATTACCAGGGGTTTGGAGAAAGGTTATCACGATACATAATATATTTTGTCGACATTTCATGTCATGATATACACATCATAGGCGTCGGAAGCAAATTGAAAGTGGGGGGGGGGGGGGTAAACCAGCTTAAAACACACACACATGCCAGAAACGTCTGGGGGCTAAGCCCCAATTTTTAACACCTATGTCTATCTTTGCAAAAAAGTGGGGGGCTTAGCCCCCCCCCCCCCCCCCCCCCCCCCCCCCCCCCCCCCCCCCGGTTCCGACGCCTATGCACATAAAACATACACTGTATATAAACAGGCATATGTCAACTATTTTAATGACATGCTTTACTTCGCTAAACTCCGGCGAAATCAATGTACATGTATGTCCAAAACAACAAAATACCCACGATTTGTGAAATTCTCTCTCTCTCTCTCTCTCTCTCTCTCTCTCTCTCTCTCTCACGCACACACATACTATTGTTACTAAAGGCGTTGGTGACACAATCACGTCAATATCAAATTTTGTGGACTCTGGATACCGGATCCATGTTAGTGTCACGGACAGCTTAAACGCTATTTTTTGTCTATAAACAAAGTAAAGTTTTGTGAATATGAAGGATAATCAACAACTGGTGGAAGACGCACCCTAACTCGAAAATCTTCATATGCTAGTGTTCGATGTAAGAGTAAAACTTCAATAAATAATATAACATGAAAAATTGACGTTTTAAATACGATAATGATAGGAGAAATATTACATGAAAATTCACAGAATTAGACAAAAAATATTATGTAGTAAAACCGGTTAATTATCTATGACGTGATTAGTATCCAATGTCAATAACTAAGCAGACACGATGTACAAGAGGCCGTGGTATTTTTTCCTACAGAATATTGATGTACGTCAGAAATAATCACTGATGATATTGATGTCGCTGTGTAGATATTGTTACAGGGTTTGAGTGAGCTCAATTAGTCAATGATTGGGTTTAAACAATAAAAACTAAAAAATAGTTTTTAATTTACGTGAATGCTAGTGTTAAACTGTTTTATGACGACAAATGTGCAATTTCCACATCAATTTGAACCCTGCATGGTATCTCAAATTTCTCGCTGTCCCTATCTCTTTCTGGTGATAAACGTATGATTCCCATCTCAATTTGTATCCTGCATGGTATCTCAATTTCTCGCTGTCCCCCTCTCTCTTTCTGGCGAAAAACGTATCGTTTCCACATCAGATTGAACATTGCATTGTATCTTAATGTCTTGTTCTCCCTTTCTCTTTCTGACGATAGACTATGATTTCCACATCAGATTTAACTCCGGATAATCTCTCTTTCCTGGTTGATTATCTGGACCCCTTCTAACGTGTTTCTAACTCCATGTTGGGTATTCCCAGCGTGAACATTCACTAAACTAAGTTTAATTTCACATATAGATAAACATACAGTTCATCGTAATTATTATAGGTATAATTATTTCTTCTATCATATCAGTATGTCTATACTTTAGATTAAGATTATTAATCTTTGGTTGATTCACTCTTTACTTCAGTTAACCATATTGATACTCCTTTCACAGGTAGGGGCATGTATTGCTTCATCAATACTCCCAAAATGCATCACGGGTTGGGGATATGTATTGATTCATCAATACTCTCAGAATACTTCACGGGTAGGAAACACGTACTGATTCAACAGTAATCTCAGAATACTTCACGGGTAGGAGATATGTAATGATCCATCAATACTCTCAAAAGGCTTCACATTGTCTACGGTTAGGGGATTTGTATTGATTCATCAATACCCTCAGAATGCTTTACATACGGGTAAGCATTGATAAACTAATGCTCTTAGAGAGTTTCACGGGTGGGGTATGCATTGATTCATCAGTACTCTCGGAATGCTTCACTGGTAAGGGACATGATTTGATTAATCAATATCCCCAAAATGCTTCACAGGTAGGGGATATTTATAGATGCAATACTCTCGGAATGCTTCACCTGTAAGGTCATGCATTGATTCATCAATACTTGCAGAATGTTTCGCATACAGGTTTGCATTATGTTCTTAGAATGTTTCACGGCTTGGACATACATTGATTCATCAATACTTCCAGAATGTTTCACCTGTAAAAGGAGGGAGCATGCATTGATTCATCAATACTTCCAGAATGCTTCCCCTGTAAAGGGGACATGTATTGATTCATCAGTACTCTCAGAATATTTCATTGTAAAGGGGAGATGTATTGATTCATCAATACTCTTAGAATGTTTCACAGGTAGGGGATATTTATAGATTCATCAATACCCTCGGGATGCTTCACCTATAAGGGAATGCATTGATTCATCAATACTCTCAGAATGCTTCATTGTAATGGGGAGATGTATTGATTCATCAATACTCTCAGAATGTTTCACAGGTAGGGGATATTTATAGATTCATCAATACCCTCGGGATGCTTCACCTATAAGGGAATGTATTGATTCATCTATACTCTCACAGGTAGGAGTACAAATTATTGATTATTCAATACCATCAGAATGCTTCACAGGTAGGCTGTAAAACATTAAAGCAGTAAAGTTGGAATTCATTTCTGACAATCTAGGCCTATTAAAGAGTTCGTTACGTGTGAATCCCGAACTCGGAACCGATAAGTCTAGGAACTGAAGGCACTTCGGTCAATATCAGGTACGTTATAGATCAAACTGATACTAAACAATAACACTACACAGCCTTAAAATATTCTTAACCTAGTGAAGGATTCACCAATGTTACGTTTCGGTTGAGATATATACAGCAGACACTTTGTAACTTAATATATAGTATACAGCGACGCTACTTGGCCTTTGTGTTCAAAACGTTAGGGAAGTATATGAGAGATCAACAGGGAACTGACTGAATGAGCAACACAGGGGACATGAGTGACACACACACACGCGCGCGTTTAGAACTTATATCTATGATAAACGGAAACGGCTATTTATTTAAGTTTGACAACTTGTGCTCAATCCTTTTGCATTGTAAAAGTACATGTTTCTGCAACTAAATATGTTAATCTAAGATTTAACACATACATGTATTTGATATATTATCACTGTTCTGTCAGGCACTGGTGTCGTTTAGAATTTAATATAAGCGATAACCTGTTAATTTTAACACAGCACTAAAAGGGTATTTTAATAATTTGTCCATACTCACGACAAATGAAATAAATCCTTTTAGATTTATTATTTGACCTTGTATGATACCACTCTCTCTTTAGAAAATACATATACATTTTAAATTGGAGCTCAACCGATGAAGTCTAATTGACAGAAACGATCGTCTTGAGCATTATAATATTTATAATATTTCTTTTCATATTACCTAAGGCATAGGCCTGCGGGAAAATAGTATGAAACATGACGACCAGTTTGTTGTATTTGTATCATGTTTTTTTTTTTAATTTATTTATTTCTGTTTTATTTTCCATTTTTACAGTGGTTACTCTTAGACGGATTTGGCTATGCATTTAGATTGATTATTTGGCCTTGTATTATACCACTTTCCCTTTAGAAAATTTATTTAAGATTTGAGCTCAACTGATGAAGTCTAATTGACAGAAACGATCGTCTTGAGCATTGTAACTTTAGTATCATGTTTATATTTACTAGGGATATTATATTTTCACTTTTTGGTAAAACCCCTGGACCCAGTAGCGCAAAAGGGTGTTAAATTTAACGTGCAGTTAACTAATGTTAAACCAATGGGCAAAGGTTAAATTTAACAATGTGTTGTGCAACCGTGTCCTAGTAAAAAAAAAACCAGAACATGATAGATCTTTTTACAAAACGAAAGTGAGAGAATGGAAGCATTTGTGTCATCTGGGTCCGAAGTCACCAAATTTACTCAGTGCTCAAGCTCAACTAACTTTTCATGACTCTAAGGTAAAAACACACAAACTTATTTCTGTAAAATGTTTGTATATTGACAGTATACTGTTGTAAATACTGATCAAAATGATTGCTAATTTGAAGAAAACTTCAGAAATATTAAAAAATAGTTTGAGTACGTACTAAAATTTTGAGTACCATACTCAAACGTATTTATTCATTTTTATGTGAAAATCATTAGTGTGACGCAAAAATTTAGATGTGAATGATGAAAAATAATATGTTTCCTATTCAATCAAACTCAAAAATACAGTCAAAATAACGAAATAAAAGTTGAACTTGAGTATTGAGTAAATTTGGTGACTTCGGGCCAAGATTGTATTCAGTAATCCCCAAAAGGCGTGTTTTCGAAGTCCTTCGGGTATTATCGTATGGTGAAGATGGAAGTCGTCCAGAGTTGTTTTTATCACCGGTCTTTTGCCAGGTGAAAATTATGACTCCATTCACACGATCCAATTTACTTCTGTCGTTAGGCTTACACAGATTTTCCAGTACAAAAACTATTTTGATAAACTGAAAATGATAAAAAGTTAGACTATCAAATGAAAGGATAGGGATAGAATTGGCTATCTTTCCACTGACATTAGTACAAATGCTATAGTTCGATGATGATTGTTTTACACTTGAATTAATTATTTCAATTTGACTTGGACTTTAAATAATTAATTTGACAACTGGGTCAGGGAATAAAAGCTTTTCCTACACAGCGTTCGACTTATCCGCCATCGAACGTGGTTGTCGGAAAATGTCACCCAGCAACTCGATATGATCGTCTTCCGACACAAGTTACGTTACTGTAATGTAAACAAATTTGCAAATTACAAGAAATGTCTAATACACAAGCTTCCATCGAACGAACTGCGTGGTGCACATGACAAGAGAATGCATGGAAAGTAAATTGGAATATGCGAATCGATTTATTATTCTTTTAGATGAAGATTGCTGCGCTAATGTCAACTGATGTGATAAATTAACTGTCGACACGATTATAACATCACCGCTGTCAACTTACCAAGAACAAAATGTTTTGATGATACCTATTGTCTTCTAAGCGATAAAATAACCCCCAAGTTAAACAGCGATTTTTTTTTCAATGAATTTGAAGAATGGCAGTAATTGCATATAAATACTGTCAACATTTACCGAAAGTTTCTGTCTAGCTGTGTCCTACTTTGTGTGTCTTGATGTTTTAGTTATGAAGACTTTGCGGTGGATACAAAAATGATAGTCAAGTTTTGAACACAACTTAAAATCGGGGTACCGTTTTCTTCTTTTCATGCAAGTCCGTAATGCGGTCCGTGGGGGTACGTCAAATTAACAACATAAGATAAAAAAAAAAACACAACCAATATAACTAATAGCGTTGACTTTATCTTTTATGTGGTCGATACGGTAAGTGTTGATTTAACGTGATTAATAAACGCTCTTGCCATACGCTACGCTTGTGGTCTTTTGTGATTTCCAATAATAGGGCAACATCGACTCATTCTTAATTTTTTACAAATTTAAAACTACCGAAGGACACATTCTACTTTGATGTGCATACATAGCTAAGTTGCAGAATTAGTTTTGTCCTGAGCACCGTTATATGTCAAAATACTTGTAAATACTCAGAGTCTCCTCGAGAAAGGTAACCTAGGGACATTGTTTTCATATTATCTATTTGAAGTAAAACATGTACATGTCAAGTCTATTAAACCTCGTATAAACCTTAGCCGCCGTAAAACAACTTCCGTGTAAGATATATAAGATACACAGATACTTGTGGACAGGACCTTATTAGTGCCCACTGCCCATGAACCCTTTGGTTTTTGATTCTATATTCTTTATTCCTTTCTTCAAAGCATTATAATTTTGAGATATACCTGGGAATATGGTCAAACAACGGAATCTATCAATGCGGTTACACTCTTATATATTATATAAAATGTTACTCTTGTGTATGAGACTGAAACCCTTTCAGTAATAGGTATTGCTAAAAAGCGAAACAGAACGGGAAATACCAAACGTTTCACCTCACCGCTAGTTCTGACGTGGAAATGTTAATAGCAAAAGCATATTCAGGGTGACGTTATAGGAATCTGTGTGTAAGTGATTATCCCACACCAACCATGATCCTGTCCTCAGCCTGCGTAGGAGAGAGAGAGAGAGAGAGAGAGAGAGAGAGAGAGAGAGAGAGAGAGAGAGAGAGAGAGAGAGAGAGAGAGAGAGAGAGAGAGAGAGAGAGAGAGAGAGAGAGAGAGAGAGAGAGAGAGAGAGAGAGAGAGAGAGATGGATGCTCGTAATATGAAAATAAATGTTTCCGGATAAATTGGTGTACTTCATTAGATGGGCAGTACATATATTTAACGTGTCCAGGATAAATAGGTAAGTCTTGGTTAATATATTGACTCGAACTGAGAGAACCAATTTGAACACTCTATCATTCGGTCACTTCTATATATATCTTTTTAATTATAAAGGATTGTGTCTGTCGGCTCACATTAAGAACGCACAACACGCGAACTTTACCTGCATACATACAAGAGATGCATTGGTCAGGCAAATACCCATATATTGTAACTAATTAGATTAATGACCTTTTACTCTCCATGTGGAGCAACTGCATACGAACAAGATCAACAAGCTTTTTGTCTATTATCGTTTACAATGTTTCCCATTCATAGAACGATTACTACTACAATTGTTGGTCAGTGACCCAATAATGACCCATCGCATGAGCGATCATAGCGGGATCGGCGTTCAATTACATTCTACGGACGAGCAATGACATGGAACGTTAGCCGTGGCAATGTCCGTCGACAACAGGGACTTAATATGTAAAGTACACATAAATAACAATCAAAATCCTTTATAGATTATTATTATGAATAATGTAAAATTGAATGTTCTAGGTAGATGAATAGAAATACTCAAAGACAGAAATGGTTAAGAATGAGTAAATAAGTAAATAAACAGATAACGTTGCGATCTCATCACTCGAGCACGAGACATTGTTTGTGTCTGCACGAGTCCGACATATTTGGACACTTGTATGGAAAATGTTTTGATGAAAAATATATGATAGGCGTTGTGATTTAGGATCTACAATCGCACACCTTCCACATGAAAGTAGTTATAATCCAGTAACATTACATCGCTTTATGTCTCCCCACGTGATCCACAATGTTTGGGGCATGGTCAAGATACGATCATTTCATATATATAAAGGAAAACTACTTTGTGATAAGTTGATGACACAAATATACCAGTTTTCGCGTTTAAAGTCAACATTTTACAAAATTTATGGACGTTAATTTAGTTGTCTTGTTTGCCAATGCTATGTTCAAATTTCTGTACACCATTTTGTTAAACCGTATATACTTATTGTGACGATTATCTATGTACTTTATAGATACAACTATGGAATCATATTTCTTTTGTAATCAGTCAACATAGGATGCTTACTTATCCGTTTAACCGGCCATTGAATTAGTATTTTACAAAATGATAGCTTACGATTTTTTCTCGCTATGGTTTATGTGGTTATTATATTTTCACTCACGGAGTTTTAAGAAATTGTTTCACATCGCGAGTATTTATTATTTTCCAGCGAATTCAACTATACGTGTAAAAACTTGCGTT